>OX465037.1:3088531-3473250 GCA_949841015.1 Aplysina aerophoba | reverse complement strand
CTGAAGTGCTGATGGAGCCGTCACTTTCCCGGCTTAGGAGGATGTCCAGAAAGGGGAGTTGGCCACCATTCTCCTTCTCTACGGTGAACTGGATGCTAGGATCCACACTGTTAAGGTGTTGGTGGAGGGAATCCACCACATCCAGGGGTAGTGCAGTGCAGGTGTCGTCCACATACCTTCTCCAGAAACGTGGAGGGGTGTGGAAGGTGGACAGAGCCTTCTGCTCAATGTCCTCCATGACAAGGTTGGCCACTACTACTGAGACAGGAGATCCCATCGCCGTACCGTGAATCTGTCGTCAGGACTTTGATGTGCAGGGCTGAGGGTCTGTCTTCATCAGCAGTGAGCCGGGTAGCAGAGGAGAAGCACGTGGTGGAGGCCCTTCAGAGGAATGGGTACCCCAAGGGGTTCATCCATAAGCAGACTTGCCCAAGGACTGACCAGGCCTCCCAGAAGGACAATGAGACACGGGCCAACCTGACCCTTCCCTACATCAGTGGCCTGTCTGAGTCAATCAGACGAATCCTCAGCCCACTCTC
The DNA here is from genome assembly GCA_949841015.1 of Aplysina aerophoba. Taxonomy (NCBI): domain Eukaryota; kingdom Metazoa; phylum Porifera; class Demospongiae; order Verongiida; family Aplysinidae; genus Aplysina; species Aplysina aerophoba. The sequence continues at coordinate 3,472,711 of OX465037.1, read as the reverse complement.
CATCCAGGTGTCGTTCCGCCCTCTCAAGACCCTAAAACAGGTCCTGGTCCACCCCAAGGACCCAGTCCCAGCGTCCAGGAGAAAGGGAGTAGTCTACAGCATCCCGTGTGCTGAGTGCCCTCGCACTTACATCGGGCAGACTGGGAGGTCTCTTGACCTTCGCCTGCAGGAACACCGCCGGGCCCTCAAGAATGCAGACGTCGCGGCCTCTGCTGTCGCAGAACACCTGTTTGAAACTGGCCACCGGTTCGACCTGTCCAAGGCATCAGTGATAGACTCGCATCCACACACACAAACTCGCTGCCTACTGGAGTCCTGGCACATTCAGCACCATCAGGCCCCTCTCAACAGAGAAAGGGGCCCCTTGCCAGGACTCTATGCAACCATGCTATCTGACTGACACACACACACACACACACATCTTTAGCCCGTTTCCAGTTATATAGTGTTATTGTGACATGCATATTTTAATTTTTGTCCCCGCCTTTTCTGCTCCCTGTGTTCACCTGTGCCTCACGTGACCATCCCTATTTATACACACCCGCTTGTAAGTGTCATTATTCACTGATGAAGGCAGCCGTAGTGCTGCCGAAACGTTTGATTTATCAAAGTGACTTGGCTAGTGTTCCCGAAAAATCGTACTATGTCCCTACCTAGCCACTCAGGCCTTTACTGCAGCTCACCTTTGTTGTCACATACTACCATCAGCTCTTCCATCTGAAAACAGCAGTTTGCCAAACCTTTAGAGGGGAGGTCCAGGTCCAAGTGTGCACGATCTGACCGTGACTTGGGGTGGAGGCTTGTATGCCAATCACTGACAGAGCCCTGGGATGGTGAGGTACACAGAGCATTCAGAGCTAGCACAGAACAGTCAAAGTTGATCAGGCATCAACTAACATGGGAACTGTGTGTACAGTACAAGATCACTTACCACTGTCAAATCGAGTTTTTTCAAAGTTGGAATGAACAGCACCTTTTCCACAGCATCACCGGATGACGCCTTCAATTCCAGGGTAAGCTCTTCCAAAGCACGTAGTGCTGAAGTGAGCCTTTTGGCATCTACAAAAATGATAAGGAGGTGGCAGGACACAAATCTCAGTCAGTGACACTAATTACCAGGTGGGGACAACAGGGCATTCAATTTCATCAAGTGCTGAGTTTGAACAAACTTGAAGTAATCCATTTAATTGAAACAGGTGCAGTCTAACTTCATGCTGCATCACAGCTCCAAAATTGCTGAGAATGAGGTAAGTACAGATAAGTACAGTGCTTGGATTCTAGGTGAAAGCTAAAGGAATATAACACCAGACTAACTACAAATTAAATGTACGTACAAGGGCAAAAGTGGCAAGACAGGTGGTGCTTCTACTCTAGTGAAGTCAGTGTGTCAGTGCACTTTGAGAAAGGTATTAACACCTCTATAGGAGCAGAGGTGTGAACAAGTGGAGAAAACCTTCAAGCTGTGGATGATTAGCTAACGCAAATGGTTATCTGAAACCCCACGTATTTGTGTCCACTTGATAGAAGAAGAGATTAATAAGACCTCACTCCCACCAGTGAAACACAATCCAAGGAAACTGGTAGCTGCCATCTGTAAACTGTGTACTTGATTTTGTGCCTACGGTAAAATACAAGCTATAGGCAGAGGTGTAACTGCACAGTACAGTGTTCAAAGAAAGGCAAACAAAAGTACTAGTTGGCGGTGTGAGCAAAATGAAGCTGAGATCCTGCAAACTGAAAAGTGGATAGAAAAACCATCATCTATTTTGGCATCCACGAGTTATGACCAAGTGGCAGTGGCTGTGCTACTGATGGACAGAAGATTAAACTTGCAGGTCTAGTTGCAGGCTTCCTTCATGCCACGAGGCTCCCTGCTCAATTTCAACTAACTTTATGGAATGATCCTATGTAAGATCCATTAAGCACCTGAAGCTGCCATACTGGCAGAAGAGCTCAGTCATAAATGGGTGGTGTAGCATAAGATCTACGCTGTGGTTAACATGTTTGAAGAATGTCAGACACAATTATAGCAATCCAACTACTGGCAACAGACACCAGCACGACATTGTAATAGGCCTCTTCCTGTTCTGAGTGACATTCCCATGCAGCGTACCTAGCCAGAGCTTGGGTGCAGTCAGCACTTAGGAGTGCTTCACCCTAAAATGGCCAAACAGCTAGCAAGTGTACAATGCAGGTGCGTGCAGTCTCTGTCTGAACAGCATCATGATTACGATAATGTCCATTTCAATACAGGACGCATGCTGTGCAGTGGTTTGGTCTCTCACACCTGATGTGGGGTTCAGCCTAGTACATGTTTTATAGCCCCAATGTCTCAGTAGCACATGGGAGTGCTTGAGACACTGCATGGGGCAAACAGTTAGACTACCCCAACACACACTCGTCACTGGGTGATGTGGTACCAACTGACCGAGAGGACAATGTTACCTTAAATCTTAACAATACAGCATGTGAGGCTGACCTGTTTCACAGGGTGCCTCAGTAGTCTGGACTACATTGAGGTTGACTCTGTCAAAGATAACTGCATCCACTTACAATTAATCATTGTACAACAGTTACTGAAAATATCAGTTAAAGAGTACTCTAAGACACATCCTGTCTCTTTACAGTTCCCATCACTCAACTCTAATGTTCGACACATTAAAGAGGACGCAATCTAAGCACTATTTGTCACACAATGGCTGTGAAGACAGGAAGAACACAGGTACTGAAGTTGCTCTCATGTCTCTGTTTAACTGTCTATAAGAACGTCAATGTTTAGCCATAGCTTATTGACAACTTAGATACTTCTTTCTTGCCAATCAACAATGGACTAGTTAACATATCACCAGGCTTGAACTGCAGTTCACACGTTCAATTTGTATGTGGCTCTTCAGTGAGAGCATTATTTAAAAAGGGCTCCAATGATTTAGCTTTGCCATAATGCTTCTCTTGAAGAAGTATGTATTCATGATTCGTCAACTGTCAGCTGTCTTTCTTATGCAATCCTAGCGTCAATAGCTAAAAATAACAAATTTTTGCTGCACAAGGAAGAATGCACCATCTTGGAACTCACAATCATGTGTGCCCCCTAACCCATTTCAGAAAGGACTAGAAGCATGTTTGTGTGCTAGAAGCATTGGAAAGAAATAACCAGCGTGATTTTAGAGCACTGGCAAATTAAATTTGAACTCAAGACACAGCCTTTTTGTTATTGTAGAGGCTCATGCTACGGAATACATAGAACCAGAGAGATATTGAGCTTACACTAGCAATACTTGCAAGGAGTAAGATGTTTCAACCGCGAAGGTCTTCGTCAGTTACAAAAACTTTGCGGGGTGTGTACACAAAGGCTACAGTCAGGTTGATATGCTCTGCAGGATAGGTATCCATCCAATTAAGTGCACGCTATATGCCACATGATCACACCAGCCAGTTGACAAACATTTTTCAACACCTGATTTCACTCATGTCTAGCTCTCCATCACTGTAAGACTTTTTGCAGTCATCAGAAGTGACCAGGGAAAGGAACCTATGAGCCTGCTCAATGTGGAACTGACAACCTGGTACCAACCACAGGTAAACGGACTGGATGAGAGATAACAATCACACACTACATGTGTAATGCACAGGAGGATTGCACCACCTGGGACAGGAACCGAAAGGGAATTCTGTCCTGCATTCACCAGGCCATGGCATTGGTGCAGCTGCTGTGTGAATGTCATACCGGAAACTACAATCAGACGGCTAGAACAGTGCTCAGCCAACAGCAGTAAACAACAGAGGTCGACACACAAGTGTGAATGGGTAGTTAGCAGAAAGCATTGTATCCCACCATGTGTGTGATTATTGTTAAGCATAAAATTCCTGGCACTCTGATAAACATTACTCCTGTTAACACTAAGCTGTTCCAATTAAGACTATGTACATGTGTCACCCACTAATTAATCAATTAAGGATGAATATACTGTACAGCAATAAATGATAGTCATTTCTTCAGATGTTAATGGAGATGTCGGCAACTCTTGGTTCATCATTTTCAAGCCACAGCGTAAATGGAAGTCACAAAAGAGGAGATGTACGTAACTCCAATTGTAAAACTGTCAACTCACTACACAATTTTATAGTGATAGGAGCTTTGAGGAAGAAGAAATCAAAGGTCACCAACGTATAAAACCAAGGACATGGTCTGATAAACTCGCTACAAAGTCGCATACAGTAGATGGGAGTGCTAACAGTGACCATGCATGCACACTGCAGCTGCAGCTCAGGCAGGGTACACAGCAAGCAGCACCAAATGTAGTTCGTGCCAGACAATAAATATTTTCTATTTTATGTTGTATATTTGTTCACTATTGCGTTGATTTCTGTCCATTTGTATGTACATTCAGTGCTTGGGCTGGGCCAATAACCATACTATGTAGTAAGCACAGGTATGGCAGTTAATTAAACAAAAATTTAAAGCTGTGCCTGTTCATTTACGGACTGCATTTCCACCAAATGCTCTGATGTGAAGGAGAGTAGTGCATTATCCTTTATTGATGCTTCATACATCACTTCATTTGGCTCTCAAGTGTACAGGTTTTGCTGCCATCTTCAATCAGGTCTCCTATTGCAAATATTTACATAGCTGAAGTGATGCATGGTTTAACAATGCGAAGGCGACATTTCCACTAGAATTGACAACACTGCTTAAAAGCCATTCTGTTCTGTCCCTATACCCGCACAATGAGTGCAACGTCAGGATATGATTCTTTGTTCCAAAAAAGCTACGTACTAAAAACTGCCGAGAATAGATTAGAATTGGACCGTGTTTTACAACACCCACACAGTGCATACATGCAGCATGCCGTGTGAGGGAGTTGTAGAACAGGAGTACTCAGCCAGTGTAGTAGAGCACTCACCCAATAATGAAAGCTCAGTCAGTGCCAGGCGCAATGAGATCAAAGGATTAGAAGTAGCCACTGATGCTATACACGAGATGGCATCTGTTGTCTCTTGTGTATAGCGAGTACGAAAGTCGAGTTCGGTCAGATGAACAGCCTTGCTCAGGCAGTGCACAGTGACATAGAAATCGTATGAAGACATCTTCAATCCAAATTTAAGAGCTCTATCCAGTTGACTGGCGATGGCTGCAGTGAGATGGGTGTTGCCGCTTTCATGGAGGGCGTAAAACAGGAACAGCAGGCGACGGTCACCATCATCACACTCGCTTGGCAGTTCCTGCCCCTTGACAATAACCTGCACTTCCTTGATCTCTAGCTGTGACAAGCCGCAGTAGAATCGAAACACCATGGCATATTGAGGGTTGCTAATGTACTTCTTCCAAAAAGCTGTCTGCTGTTCCTTACTCATTCCGTGAATGTGCTTTGCACACAGGTACTCCTGGTAAGTGCTGTGCAGGAAGTTGAAGGTCAGATGGTCCATATCACCGTGCTGCTTGGGATGAACACTGAGGAGACTCATGCCATCAAACGTATGCTTGAGTTCAGCGCGAGAAGATAGGCATGTGTGGATTACAACTTCTTCGTCAAACACCAGCTCTTGTTTCAGAAAGCAGACATAGGACAGCTTAGATAGACAGTCCAGTGTAGTCTGCACGGATTCAGGTAGGCTGTCCAAAGTATGTCCAGTGAAAAGCTCAATTCCTTCCTTCTTGGCTTGGCGTTGCAGCAACCGAGCAAAGAGTGCTGTGTAGCACTGCGTCAGAGTGTCAGGCAGTGTGCAGTCCTTGAAGGAGAAGACGGAACAGAGCAGCCACAAGTTGAGAGGGATGTAGGTGGAGCCGGTGAGGTCAGGCCTGTTGGCGAGGGCTGAGAGGAATTTGGAAGCTGCAGAGGGGTCTCCCTTTTTACAGAAAAAGGATTCCACATACTCATTCACCTCCTCTGGACCGAAGCCCTGCACTTCATACAAGCTGGCCATGTGCCACAGATCAGACAGCTGTGTCACAATTCCGGGGCGAGAAGTGACCACAATCTGGGCCTCAGCCAGCTGTCCTTTAAGTAGCTTTGTCACAATGGCCTCATCATCCTTGAGCAGGCCTGGGCGCTCGTCAAGGCCATCAAAGATGATCTGGAGGCCCTTTCCCTTGCTCTTCACTATCAGTCGTGCCAGCTCATTGTGGTCCAAGTCATCGTCTGGTAGGCCATAGCACGACAGGAGGTCAGCAAGGGTCTTTGCTTCTGCTACTCTTTTCTCCCTCACATAAAAGAGGAGAACAAGAGAGAATGAGGAGGATTTGGGGGTGGAGTTAAACTGGGAGCAGATTTGTCGGGAGAATGAGGTCTTGCCCACGCCAGGTGGGCCAAATATGATGTGGAGTTGCTTCTCCTGCTGCTGTAGAAAGTCGTCATGGGTCAGAAGACAACTTGTCGCCTGATCCTTTTGTGTGATACGAGGGCTATGTCCATCCCGCTGACTGATGAAATCCACTGTAGCCTTCTGAAAGTTCCTCAGGAATTGTGCAGTATCCTCTTTCTTGTGCTTCGATGGATGACTTCTAATAACTTTCAATCCGACATAGTCCACATCAGGATAGCCCTGAGTGATTGGCATTTTGCTATAAGTTCGTGTAACCGATTCTATGTACTCCAGAGCCAGTGGGCTGTCATAGAGACAGTTCTGCAGAGGAGGACAGAGAAAGCAAACTCAACAACATAATACAGAACAATAGTAGCATTGAAGTGGACAGCATGAATATTACTGTGTGGACTGGGGAATATGAATTGATCACAGCCAGGAGTCTGATGGTCGGGATACCAATTCATCTAGTCCGAGTACTAATTGACCAAGTTGATTAAGCTTATTGGTGTTGCTTCATTGATTTTCACATTTGTGGCAGAGATTAGATGTACTGTAAAGTGAAACGTGTACATAACATTGGTATGGTCGCATAGGATCACACCGAGACAAAAACAACTACCACTGTCACTGGACTTGGTATGCACTACTACTACTTACTTATCCTGCATCATCATCCTGCATTCTGAATTATACAAATGTTCAACAGTTTGGAAAGTAACCCTATAAAACACACACCAGCTAGGTTAGTAAAGCTCAAGTAGACCCTGTTCTTGAAGCATACTTCAAGGTAGCAGAGGACACAAAACTAGGGCCATTGCCACTACTTGAAGGGAGAGGGTGCTCTTCACGACTTTTTACTGTAGCAGATACCGTATGCGCTTTAATTTTTGTGGGGTTTATATTTCGCGGATTTGGAATTTTTGCATTTTTTGCGTTTTTAAATTCGCGGTTGCTGGGTACAGTGGTGTTGAAATATTCGCGGGTGAAATATTCGCGGATATACGGAGTGAGTCCGTATACCATAATAGTATACGGTACCTGCAGAGATGCAAAACTTGTTGGACTCGTTGTTAGACTCGCTTAAAGATGTCATCATATTGAGTGGAGAGCTGCATCTGAGGATTTCACATCTACGAGGAGGTATGGACACCTTTCATTGGAGAAAGGCTTGGTTACGCCGGCGAGAGAAGCAACAGAGAAGATCCGTTCGCAATTGCAATGAAGAGAGGCACTGAAACGGTTGGCCATGTACAGCGCACGATCTCGTGCGTCTTTACGCTCTTCCTGCAGCAGCGTGGGTCCATATCCTGTAAAGTTACAGGGAGCAGCAGACCGAGCGTCGACTTATCGCCATTTTAGTTACGCATGACATCATCGATTGGCTGTAGCTGTTTACGTGTCCATTTACAGTGACGTTCAAATATTCGTGGACGAAATATTCGCAGATGGCTGCTGATCCGCGAAAACCACGAAATCAAACCCCGCAAAAACTAAAGCGCATACGGTAGCTGGCACATACACCATTTAAACCATCATGACAACCCCACTGCAACATGAGGACTTCCACTCCCTTGTGCAGGATTAGATTAACAATACCAATGTTTAATGTATATATCAGATGAATTGAAATGCTCTGTACAACATTGCCAAGGATGACCAGTACGACAACGTGGACTAAATGCCATCTATAAGTATAACATACGTAGGTACACAAGTTACACAAACCATACCAGTTAGTCAGCCCAACTAATATCATACCTTAACTTATGTCGTCATTAATTTTGCTTCTTTGTCAGTGAGTGATTGCAAGACGGTGTGGTGTGTAACTTGTACAAGTTCACAGATTGAGGAAAGTGGCAACTGGAGAAAAAGAGCTGACCCGCCGACTATACTGTATCTAACGCAATTAGAGACAAAGAATCTTGAACATGATCGGTGGCTTGCATGGCGGAAACTCCTCATTAGAGTGTGGGTCATGGGTTTGGGTGCCAGTTCTTGGTTATTATTCTCCAGTCACCACTTCTGCAAGCTGTGAAGTTAGCAACTTGTACAAGTGACACACTACGTAGCTTGCAAACACTCACTGACAACGTACAGAAAGATAGGAGTTACCACCATCCACCAGCGGCGTGAGAAGTAAGTGGTCACAGCATTTGCATACGCTGATACACTTATCCTGCAGTAGTCCCCCCTTACACACACGCACAATAGCGGTTGTTGTAGTGTGACCACTGCACTGATCAGATCAGGACCTCCAAGTCTCTTGGCTGCATTATAAACGACCATCTCAACTGGGTTGACTACATCCACTATACCCTAAGCGAAGTGGCACATCGGCCCTAATGGTGCCTACCAAAGAACAAAAGGACGCCATCATAGTTCCCGGCCAAGCCTACATTCTGCAACTGTTTCGACTACTGCGACTTACTCTAGCACCAGTGCACTGCTGAGGAAGTTTGATCTAAATAGCTGATGTCTTTCTTGATGTATTTCTTGATCCTTCAGGATAGATGCACATGCTTCTGCATACACATTCTACACTACATACTATGAATTTACTATTGCCAGATTCTGTCATCTTTCATCCAATCAGTGTTCATCCTCATGCACAGATTATCCATGCCTGCCACATGAAAGATGCACGTCAGAACATTCAACTATTCAGATGCCTGTGCAAAACAAACATAATTCCTCAGAAAGATTTCCATGTCTTGTGTGTTCTAAAATAATCCTCCCACAATATCAGAGCATATCACAGTCATTGCAGGGCATTACAGCTCAGGAGGCAAAGGTGACAGAACAAAACAATCATCAACTTTGGACCTATTTCTTTCACCCACACAACCCAGGTCATGATCTTCGGTCTCCCATAGCCTTTATGCACTGGTTAGGGGTGGGCGATATACCGGTGCCACAATATAATTGCGATAATTGGGATAGTCGATTATCATATTGCAAGTATTTCTTTGTCACAATAAATCCTTTTACCAGTATTTCGGACAGAAACAGAACTAAACATACACGTAGGTGAAGCGATTCTACAGCTGACAAGGCAGCTAGTCATGTGTGATCCAGAACTTTTCGTTTGAAGAGAAATGGCTGAATTGCATCCTACCTTGCTCAAGAAGAAAACGCCAAGAGCATGGTGTGGGTGTACTTTGGTCTCACAGCTGACGAGAAAGGTGCCAGTCCCTGGTAAAGAGCACAGGCCAGTGTGCAGAACGTGTAAGAAAGCCGTGATGTGCAAAGGAGGGAACACCACCAACCCCTTCGAGACACTCATCCCGACCTTCGCAAAGAGGCGACACAAGGTGAGACGGACACGTCTAAGGGGAAAGAGCCCGCGGCAACTCAGCCTACACTCACTGCCATCATAGAAAAGGGAAGGCAGTATGACCCAAAGAGCTTGCCAGCGATCGTGCAGGCGCATACTTTATTGCGAAGGATATGCAGCCTTATTCCATCGTCGAGAGTCCAGGCTTTAGGGCGCTAGTCAGTAAGTTAAACCCGCAATACAAGCTACCTTGGCGAAAGTACTTCACCCAACACGAAATCCCAAGCCTGTACACTAGTGTTAAGGAGTCAATGGTGAAGCCCAAGCTAGCAGAAATCGAGTTCTTCGCTGTAACGACGGATTTGTGAACCAGTAGGGCAACCCATCCCTACCTCAGCTGCACAGTGCACTTCATTGATCGTAGCTGGGAGCTGCAGTCACTGTGCATTGAAACAGATCCTCTCTTTGAAGACCACACTGGAGAGAACATCACCGAGTCTCTGTTGCATATCATGACAAACTGAAACCTTTCCCCAGATCAGTTAATTGTAACCACCACTGACAATGGTGCTAGTATTGTTGTAGGCTTCCGTGATCGTGGGCTGGATGCGCCTTAGCTGCTTTGGTCACAGTCTAGACCTGGCCATTCAAAAGGGTCTGAACATGCCACAACACCATCCACAAATAGAGAAAGCACTAAGCCGCTGTACGTTCTCTAGTAGCTGCTTTCAGCCGGAGCTGGAAAAAATAGGGACCTTAGAGAGAAGCAGGCTCAGCTTGGTCTACCAGAGCACAAGCTAGTTGAAGCAGTAGCTACATGATGGGGCTCGACTTATGATATGGTGACACGAATCATGAGCAGCAGGCCATCTATGCTGTTCTTGCGGAGGAGCAAAACTCATGGCACCTCATGCCAAGCACTGCTGAATTCACTGTACTGGGGGCCCATGGTGAGGTCTTAGAGAGCTTATCTGTTCTCACTGATGTTTTTTCAGGGGAGAAAGAAGTGAGCAGCTCAGCGCTTCGGCCTATTCTTAAGCATATCCTGGATAATTGTCTTGCTGTTAAGCCTGACAATGGCCATCTGGTAACAGAAATAAGGTCAGCAATAGCTAGAGATCTCTGCACATGCTACGAATCTGCTCTCATTTCGCAGCGTCTTGACAAGTGAAGTTTTTAACCCTAGATTCAAAGCTACCTACATTGCTGACAGAGAGCTGAAAGAATTTGAATTGCAAGCCAAAGTCATCCATCCCAGTGATACATCAAATGCCCAGTGTGACCCAGTTAGCCCTTCTGCCTCAAATTCTGCCACGTCCTCAGGAGGTGCAGCTCCTCCAAAGAACAAGAAAGCAAAAGGTCTAGGAGCCATTTTAGCTGCAATACCAAATAAGAATCCAGCCAGGAAGAGTTTGTCATTGGGTGAGCAATTATGCAAGGTAATGAGCATGTACGTACCCTGAACAGCCATGTGAAGAATCCGCCTGCTGCAGAAAACTCACTAAACTGCTTTCCCCCCTAAAATGGTAAAATTGGCAAGGAAGTACCTTTGTGTACCTGCTACAAGTGTGCCATCAGAGTGGGTGTTCAGTAAGGGGGGAATTATTGTTGACCTCCTTCGTAGACGCTTGGCACCTGAGCATGTTAACACTCTTGTTTTCTTATCAAGGAACATGCAATAGTCCCATGGGTTATGTATATATGGACATGTAGTTAAATGCTGCACAGTTTGAGTTCGTATGTAGCAACACACACATCACATTGCTTCTGCTTTAAATGATGTCAGTTTACCAAATTATCGCGATAATACCGAATATCATGATAAAATGTGGGATGATAATCGTAGTGGTGATAATTCTTTATCGCCCATCCTTAGTACTGGTCATGGGCATGTCGCTGTCTGTAACCGCTTAGAACCCACATCTCGAGGCTGGTACTTGCGCAGTGAGATGGTAGTCAGTGCTTACTGTATATGGTATCTTCTAAAAGCTTTCAGAAAAATGGCTGGAAACTGTACCTTTGTCATCTACTGAGCAGTCAAGCACAAAATTAATCGTTTAGCCGCGGATTACGCATAAAGTGGTCATGAGTAATTTGCACGTAACCGCGAATGACAACTTTATACGTCATGACGAAAGGCATGATTTACGAATGTTTTTCTCAGTGCAAGAGTCTCCACAAGAGCAATGTCACTTTCAGTGCACACGCACTAGTGCCAGAACCTTCCGTTAGCGGCGTCACTTGGTCTTCTGGTCCCGCCTGTGGCGTGCATGCTGCTTGTAAATTGTACGCAAGTTTACGCAGTGTCTTCTTCGACGAAAGGTACGGCTGACTCCACGTTAGCGTGTCCATATTAACTTTGAAAGTGCACAAGAGCAATTCAGCCTTGTGAAAGTGCCTTCACCTGGTCTTCAAGTCATGTTAGCCACTTCTAAAGCGTACACAATTTACCTGAGCGTCTTCTTCGACGGAAGGTAGGGCTGACTCCATGTTAACGTGTCCGGAATAACTTTGAGAAGGCACAAGCATATTCACAGTATTCATGAATAATCCTTGCTGGCTGCAACCAATTCTTCGTCGCCGTTTCGAGCGAAGGAAAGCTGTATAAGTAGCGAACGTATGTGCGCCTAATTCTCACTATGAACGGCCATGTTAATTTCGCCACTCGAGCAACGCGCGCAATAAAATATCCGCGTGTAATGGGTTAAACAATGAATTTTTATATTAACACCTTAACATCTAAACTAAAAAAATAGTGTACTTAGACTACATCATTCCTCCTAACTTTTAGTTCTCTTTTCTACTTGCTGATCACTGCCTTTTGCCTGTCAGCATCTCCATCTATTCCTTTCTTACTGTACATGATCAGGAGTGTATAGCAGTGTAGATGCTGGTGGATGGAGTTTGCTTGCATAGCCAACTGAATGATCTGTTGCTTCTACGTCCTGGGGCACATGGTTTGGTTAATGGTAGTAAAATTCCCTAATACTGTTTAAAATCATGTATTTCTTCTTTGGCCTGTTTGGCACACATTTGACAATTCAGCCTTCTTCAGCCTACTTTCCTGTGCCATTGCCACTGAATCTAGACTGCATGCTCTCTGGCCAAAGTCTCCTCCAATTCAGTTTTGATATCCTCTGTCTAGTCTTTGTCCAGTAAAAATCAAAACCAATTTAACTGTACAGACGCACCTTCCAAACCTCCTGAATCAATACAATGCCCCCTAGTAACAATGCCGTACTATTTTAAGTCGTTGGGAGGCACAATTCCTTAGCAAAGTCTGAGCTGTCCTTGTCAAAATAGCTGTCTCTCTCAACAGTAACTTTGTAACCACCATTGTCAACTTCTCACTTCCAGTAACCACTTGCTAGATACGTATATGCATGCATATGTGTACTGGAATGAACATACACATGTCACAAGATGGGGACTTGCATACTATCACCATATATCATCATCATTGCATGCATATACAAGACATGCACAGAGGAGATATATGCTGTTACAGTTGACTACATAGTTGAGACCATCGATCTCTGTCTTGGGCTAGAGTTCTCAGTTCGCAGTTGTGACTCTCAGCCCAGGAAGCTAGCTCCAATCGTCTCCATCTGGATGTCAGACTTCTGACATTGAAAGTCGCCAGCTTCGAAAAGCGTCTCTGTGCAATCGCACCAGTAACAGCAATTTTTCTTCTCTTGGCTTCGAGTTGACCAAATCCATGCACTGGACTGGTCTTCCTACCTACTGGCTACAAGGTCACCAGCCCCAATGCCAGGGTGGTCCACATGTTGCTGTCGCCGCTTCTCACGATGGATGACCATTTGGACAATCAGAGCAAGCTCCGTCGAATCCTGACCTCACTAGATCACCGACTGCGGAGTGTCCTCTTTCGCCTGACCTCCGCATTGCCTCCTCCCCCCCCCCCGTGCAAGACTGTTAGGCTGGGTGAGACTCTCCATTGTTAGAGCGCAGAGCAGTTGTGGATGCGCTGGGCACTTCTTAGTTCACTGCTGCCAGTTTTCTCACCTTCGGACCATTATCACCATATAACAGTGTACCAGAAAATGAGAGTTAATTAAGTACATTGCAAGTGTACAGTGTCTCTCAGCCTTCACAGCAGTGTTTCATCATACAGATCTGGGGTGTTATAAACCTTGTATTTGTAACCGGAACTGGCAATATGTTATATCACCAGTAGTATTGCTTACTTTCATCACCTAACAAAGACTCCACAACTGTGTAGAAGAAACCTGACATCTGTAGTCTGCAAAACTTACAACGATTTGTACACTGCTCCAATCCTGAAGGTTCCACAACAAAATAGCATCACTACGCAATTAAAATTGTGATATTCTGACACAAACGACCTACTTTATATACGAACCTCCCTTCGCTGTCGAAGTTGAACCCAAAATAACTCAGGTATGCCCTTTTTGGGAAATTACATACCTAAGAATAGGTGAAATACGCCATTTTAGAAACGAATGAATGGCTTGGAGTGTGCTCTGCCGTCAACGATTGGTAGTCGATCTCCTAAGATAAGGAGGAATACAGCGCGATCTTCTTGTTCACCGCCTGGTAGGCTGCAGTGGCGCGTGTAGTGTCAAGTATGAGTCGCTGGAATGTGGGCGGTCTGTCCATGTAGCTGTCTGATCTGCTTGGTCGACTGCAGTGGACGCTTGAAGTTGGAAGGTGGGTGCTCCATCACCAAAGATGTCCTGTTTGGGTACTCTGCCATCCGCGAATTGTGAAAATTTAGAATGTACTTTGCTGTCAACACTCAAAGTCAATCATAGAATGCAAAGCATTCGTAGAGAAGCAAGCATCAAGTGAAACGCTGCACGACCAAACTTTTAAAGCAGTAAAAGACACAGGTAAAATGGCTGCAAAAGGTCAGCTACATGATATATATTAATTATACCACATTCAGTGTGATGCAAAGTGATCACTTATGCATCACACCTGAGTGTGGTATAACTAGTACATGGTTTGTCGTTCATGCAACCAGTGACTGAGCAGTACTGATGGCCATCAAACATGCACAGTTTGCTAAAGTCTATAATACAGGCGTGGCTTCACTGGAGGCAAAGAAATTCACACATGCGCATTGATTTGTCCTCACACAGCTCTGCAGCACTACCATATCACACTTCAGTCTAGTGTCAGGTACGTACTGAGCACTTTTGTCGGAATACAACATACTGTACATTGATCGGCTGCTACTCTACAAATGGTATCATGGAAGTTAAGACATCCCATCATTAAAACTGTCAAACAGGTCATCCTAGTCCCATGCATGCAAGGCAGCAATGATCCTATACAGCAACACACAAGTACTTCTTGCTGCAGGTGAGCAGCTCTTACCTGTTTCTTATCTCTTAAGCCAGAGGTAAGCCCTTCATCAGGCCCTGCAGAATGCAGTGGTTGAGAGTGACATATATGCAGTGCAAAGTGTTATGAAAGCAACGTGGCCACATGTCAACAACTGGAGTAGCTTCTTTCAGCCACACTCAGTCTACACAGAAAGTGGGTCTAATGCTGTCACTGTGTTGCATAGTTATGTTTCCAAACAACTCTCAGCATTCATTCTTCCCAAGGTAGCCCTCAGAAATAAAGCATCAATGCTGGCAGAAACACTAGTATAGTTCACACCTCCTTGATATTGGTGTGTGGCACACATTCCCAACTGGAACATGCACCACAAGAGCCAAGCAGCATGCAGACTGTCACAAAAGCCAGTCAGTCATTGGAAAGGCTGTGAGAAGACTATGTCATAAAATGGAGTACAGATCTCAGGTAAACTGTGACTGTCACTTTGGTAAAATTTCAAGGTGTCACATAACATACATTGCAGTCTCAGTACCCTCTTCATCATACAATGGAGGACATGATGAAGCATTAATTGTTGAGAAATGCACCTTTGAGAATTTCCTCCTTCAGTTTATTGACATCCTGTACTGCTACTTCTGCATAGGATATAGCTCTCAAGAGCACGTCCCATGTGGGGCTGTACCCGTGACCATTCTTCCACTGTAGTAATCCACACTGAATGGCTTCTTCCACATTTGAGGAGTTGTTCTCGAAGCACATCTTCCTCATCCCTTCAGGTAGGCCTAAACCCTCTAGGACTGCCCGCCCCTTGCCAGCTGCCACTCTGCTCACAAATGTTCTCAACATCATGTCACATTTCTGATCACCTGCAACAACAAATGAAAGGACAAACAGTGCACTGCATAAGCCCAGCTTTAAGAAGACCAAAACCATGGAGAGGTTTGTGGTTATCTGGCCTTAACAGAGCTTGTGGTGGTAAGGAGGTCAATCAAAAGGACATCCCACTGCCTTTGGGTAGACACAAAATCAGCTTGTCCTTGTCAATTAAAACTATATGTGTCTAAGCCAAAGAAAGCATATTTGGTATGTATGGTTGACTATTGTGGAAAAAATGATATATGCCTTCCCCCCCTTACCCCATATTCCTGCTTGCCTCTACATGGTCTCGGTATGTTGCACACAGGACCACACAAGAATGTGTGATAACAGGCCAGAAAGGTAGCATACTGCCATGTCCATTGAGCATTTCCACTCAGACAGCTAGGCTACTTTTAAACCATTAAATGGTGATCGGAAGTGAGCTTGGGATAAGAAGTAATGAAAGAGGTTCATTTGAGGATAGGAATAACTTGCGTGACTCACCTACTAAAACAACAGGCTGCGAGAAAGGAAAATGTTCTCTCTTCAGTTGGCCGGCTAGTTCACTCTGCCCACTTGTCTCCAGGGCCTCTAAAACAGAATGCCAAGTCCTCTCTGTCTCACCTGTGCCAGGTGCTTGCAGCAGCCATCTGCGGAGAACTCCTCGACACACCTTGTCAGGGTTTTCATGGTTATCCCATTTCTCTGTCTCTAGCACATAGGACTGCACCCCAAGGCAAAGTGCTGTCTGTTCCCACCCACTGCAGCGACCCACAATGAGCTTGTCCAGGTCCTTCAGTGTGGGCTTGGAGCCAGCGTCAAGGAGACAGCTTGCTCCTGAAAAATGACAAGATGACAGAATGAGGATGGCATGTGAAACAATAGTTATAGTACATGAAAGGGAGCAATATGTTCACCCACTGCTTCTGGCAAAGTTTAATAACAGTTATGGTCTGGCACCACCACAACACTGACATTGGCACTTGTTACTACTCATGCAGAGTGCCCCAACAGTCTCATGCTCACATGGTTAACTGAGGCTAATATGTTATTACAGCACTGAAGTGGTGTCCTGAGGTCCAGCACAGTAAAACGTATTCCGAGTTAAAAAAAACTTATGGGGCGCTGATGGGGTGCTCCAAACTCGAACTACTTGCTAGTAATAGCTTCCATATTTGTCATTTCCCTAGGGTGCACTACGTCGTAAGTCGCTGTTACCTTGTTTCATCTTTACATATTGATATTCTTCTTATTCGCCTTCCCACCAAATTTTTGCACACTTCTAACGCTTGACACAGGAAACCTACGGATCTCACCCATACACGAGGATGCATGGAAATATGTGAACCTCTAGGAATTCAGCACTGGTGGCATTCCGACTTGTACAGCGTTTGGGGGAATGGGAAGTTTGTTTCCTCAATGTATAAAGATACCCTAATGCCACCATTTTGTTACGAGACTGTATATGTATGCGTTTAGCCCGCGTTGCCAGCCGCATTCTCCAGAACAGCGGAACGTTTTCTACGTCATACATAAGCATCACCTCGTAGCCAAACCCAGCATAGCTAGCTAAATAGAGAAATGTTTCTCAATAAATTAGCTAGCTGCACAAAGACGGTCCGGTCCCTACAGATTCAGCGTACATCAGCATAGCTATCTAAAAAGGAAACAAACTAGAATATAAAAGCTTTTCCCTACAGTGCACAAAGGACCACTCTGCAAGGGATTTTGGACTTCTGATCCTCAAGGAAATGTGATGGATCAAAGTAATGAGATGTCACCACTTGTTTCTATGCTTTTTCAGACATTTCTAAATCCCTTAAAATTTTTAATGGAATTTTTTATATTCTAGTATATATATTTATATACACACACACACACGAACATGAATCCATACAAAAGCCTAAATGTGAAAACAATATAGGGGTATTTTGGCGCCCCTAAAACTTGCTATTGTACATATTTAGTACAAGTAAGAAAGCATAGTCACAATGCAATAGCACACAATAGTAACTGCAGGGGGAGGTCACAGTATGAATTTAAGTGCAAGTACAGCTCCATTCCCACGTCTGATACATCCACTATGGGACATGGCACAGAGATAGGAATCATACACACTTGTGTCAATTCAGACACGATCAAGTGTTTTGAGTGCTTTGAAGTGACTCACATCACACAGCACTGCTCAACTATAGCCACCACACAGGCAAACTAGCCATCAGCTATGCTGGGCTCGAGAAGTCCATCAATTTGGAACCATGGCATATGCAGGCAGGGACAATTTTACAAATTCGGGGTATCATTGTGGTATGTCAAACAAAGTTTAACTGACTAGTACATGGCTGCTACTCGTGGAGAAGTCCAGTCTTGGGCAATGTGTAGGAATGCCAACCACCACTGAGAGCCCACACACATTGACTTGTCTCGGTCACTCGTAGCAATGCATCTAAGATCAGAATGTCTGATAAATGAAATCTCTATACCACATTTTCTTTGCTTCCAGTCTCAGGATGTACAGTACCTCCCATAAAAAAGTTAGCATACTCCATGAAGATCATTGAAGGTAGCATACGCTTAAGAGATCATTGTGGAGCAGTTGATAGATGATGGCGAAACGACAGGAGTTGAATTACAGAAGCTGCTGGCTAAAGGCGATGCTAGCGTGGCTGTGTCAACTGCATGAGGTGGCAAACTGAGTTGAAACAGATGGACTTGCCATGTAGGCCAGTTGCATAACAGCAAAATGCCCGTATACATACATATGTGTACTAAATACGTAATTTACTGAACACCCGTTGTACGCTAACTGTTTTCTAAGAGGTACTGGACACATGAAACGTGGTGATTGGCCAGAAAGGTGCTGACTAGCCTATTGCCTCTCCACACAAACAAACCATATTCAGGCCATCCAAATGGTGATTAGAGGCAGTTGGGAATAAGAGACTAGCCATAGCAGTTCCACTTTGGACAAGAATGACTCACATGGCTCACCTACGGACATGACAGGAATGGGTCTTCCTTCAGAGCTCTCTGCAAAATAATCTCTCTTTAGTTCCTCTGCTAGTTGACCATGCCCACTTGTCTCCAGGGCCTCTAAAACAGAATGCCAAGTCCTCTCTGTCTCACCTGTACCAGGTGCATGCAGCAACCATCTGCGGAGAACACCTCGATAAGCCTCCTCGGCATTACTGGGGTTATTCCAATTTTCTGTCTCTATCACTAAGGACTGCACCCCGAGGCGAAGTGCTGCCTGTTCCCACCCACTGCAGCGACCCACAATGAGCTTGTCCAGCTCCTCCAGTGTGGGCTTGGAGCCAACGTCAAGCAGAGAGCTTGCTCCTGAGAAATGACAAGACGCCAGAAAGAGGTATGAAAAATGGCACTTATTTGCCGCATCTTATGTACGTAAGAGTCAAATCAGATGTTTTGACCCCAATCTCGGGGTCCTCCTCAAACACGGCAGGGCAGCTCCAATGTACAGGGGAAGCAAAGTGAGAATGCAACATCACTGAGGAGGACCCCTACATTACATGGTATGCAATGATTTCTTCACGAGCACCTGTCAGATATACACATGCATCACCTGATAATGTTTGGGCAGCAATGGCAACAAGCAATTTGCACCCTACTCCCTACGTATTGTATAATGGAGCTAGGCCAATTTTTAGTCTGCACTAATCTTCAAAACTGACCGGAGAATTTGCAGCGGATGCAAATCTCCAAAACTGACCGGAGAATTCGCAGCGGATGCAAATGATATTAAGATTGTTAGGTTGCAAAATGAAGGTTTTTGGACGTAACTATGGAACGCCATCTTAGTTTTATGGAGAAATGTGATGTAAATTAGGGAGGCAAAAATTGTTCACAAATTCCCCCTTGGGGCAATGCTGTGCGATGTATTTCTTAGTGTTGATTTTTAATGTATGCGACTGTGGGAGCATTGTCCCGGGAAAAGGAAAGCGGCACACGGTGGTGAAATAGTGGAGATTCAATAATTGCACAATACGTGAATGGCATTCCTTTGATGTGGGTCGGGATGCATCTATTCATGCTCAGAACATCCAATGCAATCCAAGTACGTATGTATCTAAGCAAGATCATTATGACGTAGGAGTAATATAGGCATGCCTAGCAGTGTAGCCGTGAGTTGGCCAAAAGTTGTGAGATTTCACTGTAGCCTCAGTCTATAGGCATCACTTGAGTGCTGTCGTGGAACTACCATCATTAAAGCACCCTTGTGAGAGTGCCATAGCAGAGAACCCTGTCAAATTCAGGTGTCGCTGCTAGTGTAACAAACAATGTCTCTCATGTATACCACATTTCCTTTGCTTCTAGTCTCAGGGTGCTCGGGTATCACAAAAATGTGTGCTGATAGAATGGTAGCCTAGTGCCATGTCATTTTCACTCTGATTGCCAGACTACTTCAGGACAACCAAATGGTGGCAAATATTCGGCTGGGAATAAGAGGCTAGTCAAAGTGGTTGAATCACATGACTCACCTGCCGAAGTTACAGTCTGCAAGAGAGGAGAAAGAGGGCCTTTAGAACTATCCACAAGGTGTTCTCTTTTCAGTTGCTCTGCTAGTTGACTGTGCCCACTTGTCTCCAGGGCCTCTAAAACAGAATGCCAAGTCCTCTCTGTCTCACCTGTACCAGGTGCACGCTGCAACCATCTGCGGAGAACTCCTCGATAAGCCTCCTCGGCATTACTGGGGTTATTCCAATTCTCTGTCTCTATCACTAAGGACTGCACCCCGAGGCGAAGTGCTGTCTGCTCCCACCCACTGCAGCGACCCACAATGAGCTTGTCCAGCTCCTCCAGTGTGGGTTTGGAGCCAACATCAAGCAGAGAGCTTGCTCCTGAGAAATGACAAGATGACAGAAAGAGGTATGTGAAATAGCAATTATACCAGAGTTATAGTGTGTACACTGGAATGAATATACAGCATGCGTGCTCACGCATCTTTCACTGGCATGGTATATGCAAAGAAAAGAACAAAACATTTCTACAAAAATGGTTAAGGATGTAAGGATGGTAAAAAGGACAGAACATACCCTTGTATGCGGAGACCACACACAGCAAATTTCACCACATAATATCCCTTCTTGTTTCTGTGCTTTTTGTACCATCCCTACAACCTTAATTATTCTTTCTATAATTTTTTCTTCTTTTCTAGTTTCTATAGTTTTTATAGGCTGAATCAGGAGACAGGATCACTTATAACCACTGTAGAAGAAAGCGGGCAATTTTGAATCCTTATCTGACAGCGGGACACACCTGCTTGCCTTCAAAGTCAGTTTACTGTATGACTGTTACACATTTAGCTGTACAGTCATCACGTTTCTGCTTCTTCTAGTTTTCGCTCCAATCCTGTTCATAGGGACTACTAAATAACCAGTATCATCTTTACATAGAGAGTGCTACCAAACTCTACGATATTGCTAGCTATGTCAGGATAAATATACACACATACCTGAGAACCTGTGGCACGCACACACAAATACTATGCCTACTTCGGTAGTAACTAAAGGTTGTGACCGTAACTCCATACCAACGCAAGTGACAACAAAGCTAGAGTATTTAAGATCAGGACCGAGCACCTAAAACTTGTGACTCTTACCAATGCGAGTGACAACGAAGATGGAGAACTTAAGAGCACTGTTAAGATGAACACTTAGACTGTCGCCATTTTGCTTCACAATTTCAGTGTCGTTGCTATGATGATGATGATGATGACGTCATAACATTGGTGGATTTACTAACGTTCGTTGATGGTAGACACCAAAACAGCCATGTTTAATGACATAACATCTACAAAAGAATACAGCGCGTAGCATTTGTTAATTCAATAGATTATTTATTCATTTAATTATAGCGAGCGAAGAATATGAAGAAGAATATGAAGAAAGGTAGCATACGCTGAAGAGATCATTGTGGAGCAGTTGAAAAATGATTACGACACGACAGGAGTTGAATTACAGAAGCTGCTGGCTAAAGGTGATGCTAAAGTGGCTGTGTCAACTGCATGAGGTGGCAAACTGAGTTGAAACAGACGGACTTGCCATGTAGGCCAGCTGCATATTAGCAAAATGCCCGTATGCATATATACGTATGCGTACTAAATACGCAATTTACTGAACACCCGTTGTACGCTAACTGTTTTCTAAGAGGTACTGGACACATGAAACATGGTGATTGGCCAGAAAGGTGCTGACTAGCCTATTGCCTCTCCGCACAAACAGACCACATTCAGGCCATCCAAATGGTGATCAGAGGCAGCTGGGGATAAGAGACTAGCCATAGCAGTTCCACTCTGGACAAGAATGACTCACATGACTCACCTACGGACATGACAGGAATGGGTCTTTCTTCAGAGCTCTCTGCAAAATAATCTCTCTTTAGTTGCTCTGCTAGTTGACTGTGCCCACTTGTCTCCAGGGCCTCTAAAACAGAATGCCAAGTCCTCTCTGTCTCACCTGTACCAGGTGCACGCTGCAACCATTTGCGGAGAACTCCTCGACAAGCCTCCTCGGCATTACTGGGGTTATTCCAATTCTCTGTCTCTATCACTAAGGACTGCACCCTGAGGCAAAGTGCTGCCTGTTCCCACCCACTGCAGCGACCCACTATGAGCTTGTCCAGCTCCTCCAGTGTGGGCTTGGAGCCAACGTCAAGCAGAGAGCTTGCTTCTGAGAAATGACAAGACGCCAGAAAGAGGTGTGAAAAATGGCACTTATTTGCCGCATCTTATGTACGTAAGAATCAAATCAAATGTTTTGACCCCAATCTAGGGGTCCTCCTCAAACACGGCAGGGCAGCTCCAATGTACAGGGGAAGCAAAGTGAGAATGCAACATTATCACTGAGGAGGACCCCTACATTACATGGTATCCAATGATTTCTTCACGAGCACCTGTCAGATATACACATGCATCACCTGATAATGTTTTAGCAGCAATGGCAACAAACAATTTGCGCCCTACTCCCTATGTATTGTATAATGGAGCTAGGCCAATTTTTAGTCCAAACTAATCTCCAAAACTGACAGGAGAATTCGCAGCAGATGCAAATGATATTAAGATTGTTAGGTTGCAAAATGAAGGTTTTTGGACGTAACTATGGGACGCCATCTTAGTTTTATGGAGAAATGTGACGTAAATTACGGAATTAAGGAGGCAGAAATTGTTCACAAACTCCCCCTCGAGGCAAAGCTGTGCGACCTTTTTCTTAGTGTTGATGTTTAATGTATGCGCCTGTGGGAGCATTGTCCCGGGAAAAGGAAAGCGGCACACGGTGGTGAAATAGTGGAGTTCGAGATTCAACAATTGCACAATACATGAATGGCATTCCATTGGTGTGGGTCGGGATGCATCTATTCATGCTCAGAACATCCACTGCAATCCAAGTACGTATGTATCTAAGCAAAATCATTATGACGTAGGAGTAATATAGGCATGCCTAGTAGTGTAGCCGTGAGTTGGCTGGAAGTTGTGAGATTTCACTGTAGTCTCAGTTTATAGGCATCACTTGAGTGCTGTCATGGAACTACCATCATTAAAGCACCCTCGTGAGAGTGCCATAGCAGAGAACCCTGTCAAATTCAGGTGTCTCTGCTAGTGTAAACAAACGCTGGACATGTCTCTCATGTATACAACATTTCCTTTGCTTCTAGTCTCAGGATGCTCGGGTATCACAAAAATGTGTGCTGATAGAACGGCAGCCTAGTGCCATGTCATTTTCACCCTGACTGCCAGACTACTTCAGGACAACCAAATGGTGTCAAATATTTGGCTGGGAATAAGAAGTTAGTCAAAGTGGTTGAATCGCATGACTCACCTGCCGAAGTTACAGTCTGCGAGAGAGGGGAAATAGGACCTTTAGAACTATCCACAAAGTGTTCTCTCTTCAGTTGCTCTGCTAGTTGACCGTGCCCACTTGTCTCCAGGGCCTCTAAAACAGAATGCCAAGTCCTCTTTGTCTCACCTGTACCAGGTGCACGCTGCAACCATCTGCGGAGAACTCCTCGATAAGCCTCCTCGGCATTACTGGGGTTATTCCAATTCTCTGTCTCTATCACTAAGGACTGCACCCCGAGGCAAAGTGCTGCTTGCTCCCACCCACTGCAGCAACCCACAATGAGCTTGTCCAGCTCCTCCAGTGTGGGCTTGGAACCAACGTCAAGCAGAGAGCTTGCTCCTGAGAAATGACAAGACGCCAGAAAGAGGTGTGAAAAATGGCACTTATTTGCCGCATCTTATGTACGTAAGAATCAAATCAAATGTTTTGACCCCAATCTCGGGGTCCTCCTCAAACACGGCAGGGCAGCTCCAATGTACAGGGGAAGCAAAGTGAGAATGCAACATTATCACTGAGGAGGACCCCTACAATACATGGTATCCAATGATTTCTTCACGAGCACCTGTCAAATATACACATGCATCACCTGATAATGTTTGGGCAGCAATGGCAACAAGCAATTTGCGCTCTACTCCCTATGTATTGTATAATGGAGCTAGGGCAATTTTTTGTCCGAACTAATCTCCAAAAGTGACAGGAGAATTCGCAGCGTATGCAAATGATATTAAGATTGTTAGGTTGCAAAATGAAGGTTTTCCGACGTAACTATTGGACGCCATCTTAGTTTTATGGAGAAATGTGACGTAAATTACGGAATTAGGGAGGCAGAAATTTGTTCACAAATTCCCCCTAGGGGCAATGCTGTGCGACCTTTTTCTTAGTGTTGATGTTTAATTTTTGCGGCTGTGGGAGCATTGTCCCGGGAAAAGGAAAGCGGCACACGGTGGTGAAATAGTGGAGTTCAAGATTCAACAATTGCACGATACATGAATGACATTCCATTGGCTAGTCAAAGTGGTTGAATCGCATGACTCACCTGCCGAAGTTACAGTCTGCGAGAGAGGGGAAATAGGGCCTTTAGAACTATCCACAAAGTGTTCTCTCTTTAGTTGCTCTGCTAGTTGACCGTGCCCACTTGTCTCCAGGGCCTCTAAAACAGAATGCCAAGTCCTCTCTGTCTCACCTGTACCAGGTGCACGCTGCAACCATCTGTGGAGAACTCCTCGACAAGCCTCCTCGGCATTACTGGGGTTATTCCGAATCTCTGTCTCTATCACTAAGGACGGCACCCGGAGGCAAAGTGCTGCCTGTTCCCACCCACTGCAGTGACCCACAATGAGCTTGTCCAGCTCCTCCAGTGTGGGCTTGGAGCCAACGTCAAGCAGAGAGCTTGCTCCTGAGAAATGACAAGATTGCACAAAGAGGTATGTGAAATAGCAATTATACCAGAGTTATAGTGTGTACACTGGAATGAATATACAGCATTCGTGCTCACGCATCTTTCACTGGCATGATATATGCAAAGAAAAGGGGTCTTCATCAGTGAGTCTCTCACTGATGAAGACCCTTGGATTGGGGTCGAAACGTCTGTGTTTTGGACCTCTATCTGTCCCCAAAAAACGATTGGCTGGAGTTGTTTCCAGAGAGATTATCATGATGCTACCTAGCCACTCAAAAGTCTTCATGGTTAGGTCAGCACATCCCATCACCTTTTTGTTTCTGTGCTTTTTGTACCATTCATACAACCTTCATTATTCTTTCTATAATTTTTTCTTCCTTTCTAGTTTCTATCGTTTCATAGGCTGAATCAGGAGACAGGGTCACTTATAACCACTGTAGAAGAAAGCGGGCAATTTTGAATCCTTATCTGACAGTGGGACACATCTGCTTGCCTTCGAAGTCAGTTTACTGTATGACTCTTACACATTTAGCTGTACAATCATCACGTTTCTGCTTCTTCTAGTTTTCGCTCCAATCCTGTTCATAGGGACTACTAATAACCAGTATCATCTTTACATAGAGAGTGCTACCAAACTCTACGATATTGCTAGCTATGGCAGGATAAATATACACACATACCTGAGAACCTGTGGCATCCACACACAAGTACTATGCCTACTTCGGTAGTAACTAAAGGTTGTGAGCGTAACTCCATACCAATGCAAGTGAAAACAAAGCTGGAGCATTTAAAATCAGGATCGAGCACAAAAAACTTGTGACTCACAATGCGAGTGACAACGAAGATGGAGCACTTAAGAGCACTGTTAAGATGAACAGTTAGACTGTCGCCATTTTGCTTCACAATTTCTGTGTCGTTGCTATGATGATGATGATGACGTCATAACATTGGTGGATTTACTAACGTTTGTTGATGGTAGGCACCAAAAAGCCATGTTTAATGACATAACATCTACAAAAGAATACAGCGCGTAGCATTTGTTAATTCAATAGATTACTTATTCATTTAATTATAGCGAGCGAAGACTATGAAGAAGAATATGAAGAAAATAAAAAGGAAGATTTCAAAGTTCTTTCATTTCTTTTCTGAGCATTTTTGTTTGCCTTTATGGTCATTTTACAGTGTGGCTATTCTATATTTACCTCTAAACCTCTAAAGTATTTTGGAATTTTGCTTCTATACCAATATATACGAACTACAAATCAACCGGTACCATCCCCACAGAGAGAGTGCTACTGCACTCTCTGATTATTACAGTGGTAATTTCATCAACCCCTCCCCCCCCAACACTGACAGCTGAACACAGTTCTACTCACAGTGTCCCCAGCAGACTCATGCTCACATGGTAACAGACAGTGAGGTGAGACCAATTCATTGCTACTGTATTGTAGTTCAGGTCAACAATCACATTGCATTGTGGGTAAATGGCTGGTAGTTGTGACGTGAAGCCCTAGTAGTGTACTAGATAGAAGTGCATGACCTTAAAGGTTAGAGTACCACTTCCTAAGGTGTACCCTCCACCATTGTGTAAATACAACAGTGGCATCATAGGTCAACTGGCTCTACACTCAGGCCCACACACAAACCACATACCGTATGGCCGGAAATTTTGGTGGGAAGATATTTTGGCGGATTGCTGAAAATATGTCATTTGGCGGAATTTACTTTGGCGGTTGAACCAGTGCTTAGCCATAATGATATTCATAGCAAAATGACTAATCGAACGCGCTGGGAATTTTAACCGGGCTGAGAGCTAGTTTCCGCTGAGTTAGGACGAAATCGATGATTAAATGCAACTGAAAACTTAATAAATCGCTGTAACGCTTACTCTGGACAGTTTTCGTCCCTTCGGTCTTTACAGTGACCGTGTACACGTCGTTTGGATCGCCGTCCTCGCGTTGACAGACAAGCAACCTCTTTCCTTCGGTGTACAAACTCTTTGGACAATTCGAAGCGACGTCCCCGTGCGCAGCTTTCAATGGTGAACTGCATGCCGACGAATAGACTGGTGCGTCTAGCTGTAGCATAGTACACAAGCTATGATTTTGCAATAATGATGACATCACACTGTGAAGTTTTTGGCGGATGAAATATTGGCAGATTGCTCTCAAAACCGCCAATCCGCCAAAATAAATTCCCCGCCAAAATTTCCGGCCATACGGTACATGCCACACTACTTAGCATGCCTGCAAGTATTGTATCATTACTGTCACTGGTGAGGGCAAATCACTTGAAAAACTCCCAAATGGACATCAATCGGCTAGAGGTTGACTTTCACTGCTGAAGGTGAACTGCATGAGTGGCAGTTTCAACAATAAAAATACACAGCAGGCTGACCGTTAGTAACTGGAAATTTGCAGCTCAATTTAAACTGTCCTCGAACCCATTACAGAAAAAACACTATTTGTTACTTATGAGCGAGCACAGAGACTAGTGGCCTTCACCACTGAGGTGCACTTAGCAGATCTCAGGTTCTTCAACCTACTGGCAGATCCCACATGCACCACACCATCACTCCATATCCCATACTCAACCTCATTACCAGAGGTACCAAGTGAGTCAATGCAAGGAAGAGATCAGCCGGTAGTTGTATGTGATTAGTTTGTTTCCGTATCATACCCTCTTGGGGGGGTGTAGTTGTTACAAAGGTAGCAACCTTTGCTCTAAAACAATGTAGCAATACATTTGCATTAGTAGGTGTATCCTTTACTGTAGTGTTGTCAACAATGATGTCCGATTCACTTTCCACACCCTCTTCCGTTGTGTGTACACACACTGAAGCATGCACAGTTAGCTACAATTTTACAACCTAAGTCTTACCATCTTACAGTATTAATCCTGCAGTTCCTTCCAAGTCTACGTAGGAGCTGTTACTGAGTACCACGTCGAGATGCCATCATGAAACATACGTATTTTACCTGATTGGGTTGTGAAGCATCGAGTGTGGAGTGCTCGTGTCTCCTACACACATACACTATGTAGAATAAATGTTCTAATTGTAATAATTCATCCTGGACCATGGAGGTGACCTGATGTAGCCAGTCTACATAGCCACACCGGCAGCTACAGAACTGCTAATAGCCTCAGTTTACAAAAGCAGTGCACACACAATGTTCTAAAACAGATAACATGAGAGGTGACAACATGTGTCTTCACACAACAACCAGTTTTAGTGATGGCTAACACGACCTCAGCTACTGCCCAAACATGCTCATTACTCAACTAAACTGTCCAGTAAGCACACAGCTACCCACCTCCCTCCACAGGGCCTGGATTACTCTCCACATCGCCGCTTCGGAGGAGGAGCATCATAATGACAAGAAGAGCACCCAACACGCTGCACTCTAACAGCTCCAGCAAAGGGGCTACAGGACTCCTAAATGAACCATCGCCACATTCATTTTCTCCAGAACACATTGTAGTCGAAGCTCCAAGAACAATCAGGGCATTACAAAAATTGTCAGCTGCAACAATTGGATCACCCAAACTGCCATCTTTGTGTTTCTTTCTTGCTTTTTTCTTTGTTTTGAACATCCTTTCTCCGCTGTGGGATTGCAGTGGTGCAGAATGCGACCCTTCCTGACGGGACGGTGCCCGCTTCACTCCTCTCCTGATGATGAGTGTCCGCTGGATGCGGGCGTTCCACAACCCAATTGCCAAGCGCCACTGCTCCAATGAAATAGGCATGTCACCTGCACAGAGAGAGTGGGGAAACACAATAATATTTCAATATCAATAATTTCCTACACATATTTTCACTACACATCCCAAACCAACGATAATCAGGTGGGCCAAGTCCACTTTCATCAGATGTTCAACTGTGAGCAATATGTCCTGGCACTCTCTACACTAAGCTACCCCCAACCATAGATACTAGACCTAGTATCTAGTATCTATGCCCGAACATACAAGACACAGCAGGAGTGATGGGGCTCCCGTGGCCATAGACTGGCAGGACCAGAGCCTGCCCGAGGATCCTCATTCAGGCAGTGCATAGGGTAGCTCTGCACTGAACTGTGGAGAGTGCTTGTCCAAACAACCAGACGCACACAGGTAGCTAGCTACAGAGCGGTCTCTGAGCCAGTCAACCTCCCGCTTGATAGCAATCGCCGCATCGACCCATTGTTGAGCGTCTTGCAAGTGGCCCGTGAAATCGGTGAGGCGGAAAATGAAGTGAAAACGGCAAGGAATATAGCTTGCTGGCTCAGAGGAACGGGAAGCCTGAGTTCGTTCAAGATGAGCAGAAATACGTACGCTTCCATCAAATGAAATCACTATTCCGCACACACCGCATCGGTCGCATTCGAGCAAACCTCACAAGAGACACTGTTCACAAGAATTTGCCGTACACTCTACGTACACTGTCCCAGTAGCTCCTCCAGCTAGCTCCACAGAGAAAGTTAGCCACATTGTAGGCTCGGGACCTAGCTATAGGGTCACGGCCACTACTAGTCAGAAAGTAGCAAACTCACCTCAATTCTACTGATTATGGAGAACTCCTGTCTGAGGAAAACACTTCAATGAATGACGACCACAGGCAAATTCTCTCTCGCACTACGCGCACCCACACTTCCACAGAAGAATTTCCCCTGGAATCCTGTCCCGCCCCTCCCCCGCACGCAAAATGGCTGCCTCTGTGAAAATGCAGCCTTCAACAGTCTCAGGCTTGATAGCATTCTGAATAAACTGCGTTTGATTGAATGTAGTTACCCCGCCGACCCTGCCAACCCCTGTTGATCGACACTAATGGCTCCACAATGCCGGTCCACTACTGGAGACGATGACCACTCAGGGAGTTCAGAGGGTGACTTGGGAGTACGCTAGAAAGAAGCCCTTTCCTCTGTCTGCAGCATTAACAGTAAGGAGTGCATGCGGGGCAGCATTACGTCACTATACATGCCATTTAATGCATGCTGCGTGAAACATGCGATGAAGTTCAATTGTGTTATTAACATGTAGCTAGCCAAGAGCCAACCGAATGTAGCTAGACTTTCACTAGCCTAGGTGAGTCAGACCGTCCTTATCACAACTATGCAGTGCCTCAGAATGCCCATCTTAGCAGCCAAATCACCTTCCTTTTCTCCCCAAAAAGTGCTTATATTTCACAAGAATAGCAATCTGCTCTGTGGTTGGACTCATCAGTAAGCTATATACGTAGGCTCCTCACTCTGCAGCAGACCACTGTAATTACAGACTGTTTGGCTATCCCCTCTAGGTATGTGTCTATGGTAGTGTGGACATCCAGGTCATTAAACCAGGAGATTGGTTTGGAAAGAGGTAGCCAGCACTTATATATGTACGTAGGCTCCTCCCTCTCCTAGCAGACCACTGTAATTACAGACCATGACCATGAGCTCTTTGTAGGCAAAGAGTGTTGTAATGATATTACATAAGTATTCTGATTTCCATTTGCTTGTAACTACTCGATGTGTGGCGTTTTAATGCATTATTCTCAGTCTCTTATACATAATACATAGACATATACATATGCATAAATGCGTATGCGTATGTATATGTCCGTTTGTGATAAACGTTCTACTGTGGTAAACCTACTTTAATGAGAAATGGGTTGAGCCTGGTGGAACTTGGGCTGTATGTGACAAGTGCATGGATGGCACTGGGGGTCCAGTCCATTTTAGCCCACCATGAATGTTATTGCATGTGTGTCATCCTGTGCAGTTGATGTGACGGTGTACCATAATGGTTACCATGGTGACCTGAAGAAGACTGTTGGCAAAGCGGAGATTGGTTTCAGCAATAACACTGAGCTGCAATAACACTCCAATAATTTGCCACACATCTTTTCACTACACATCTCAAACTAACAATATAATGAGGCGGGCCAAGTCCCCTTTCATCAGATGTTCAACTGTGTGCTATGTGTCTTGGCCTATCTTCGCAGTTTACCACACAAGCCAACATAGGTCAATAAGCACATGCACACAGCTAGCTAGCCAAAACTCCAACCAGTCTGCGTAGCTACCACAGATCGACGGTGGAAACAACTACTTGACCAAGGGAGACAACTGATAGGCTAGCTATATTGAGCTAGGAAGTCTCACAGCTAACTACTAGAGGGTTCTTGTACCATCTCGTACCACCTATAGAAACCTATATACTATATTCTGTAAATCTCATATAATTATAAGCATTGCAGCACACTTCCGCTCTCCGCTTGGAATGTTCACCGTTGATCTAAAAAAGGGCGCGAGCGGATGTCTCCTAAGGACACGCCCCGTGATAGAGTTGGGGGCTTCCTCTGCTAGTTTCGGCGGGGTCAGTGGGTGCGCGGCGATGCCTCGCAGCAAGGCTCAGTCCTTGCCAGTCAAGGAGATATCCTCCAAGCTATCCAAAGATGAGTTGCTACGAAGACTACAGGTGGGTATGTGGTATGTGTCCACCGGATTGTCTGTAACTCTAATGTAAAGTTTAGCGGCTGTTGCAGCTTGTGCTCCATTCGTCAGACGACGCGTCTTCACTAGTTCGCTTTCCTCGGTTCAGCTTGCTGTCAGTGGATGACACATCAACCCAGGAGGAGTGACAGCTAGTGCTGCACACTCTGCTTATTCATCAGTTGTGTTGCACTTTGTCATATCGCATCATACAAAGTGCATTGTTGTGTGCATGCTTCCTGATGGGGAGGACTGTTCCAGATTTGGGTGGATTTGAGTTAGGACTTTGTATGGCATTCGTCCGGTGGCTCCGAACAAAACTGGTATAGCCTGTTCACCAGGCCCTGCATGCCTCTGGAAGTGATATCTTTGTACATGAAATGGGGAGAGAGAGATGGAGGTCTGGCTCCGCAGCAGGGCAGCTCAGTGTTATTGCTGGAACCGAAATGAAATGCTACATTTAATGTGCATATTAACGCACATGGTTTATGTGCAGATCTGGTTGCAGTAGCATCATGCTGCATACATACGTAGTTGATGTGGTGAAGGACACGTGCTTCTCACTTGCCTCCTGTCCACTTCACCATCCTCCTTTAATCCCCTACTTTCCACTCCCGGCAGAGCTGCTGTCAGTACCTGCAAGAGATGGACCAGCTGGAGGGGGATCCCCCAATAGGACTCACAGAAGTGGCCCTCTCCCTTGCCAGACGTCCCATCCTCACTCACAGGGACAGACAAGTCCGGCTGTACGCCGCTCAGGCCATTGCTGACGTGCTGCGTATCTATGCACCAGATGCTCCCTACGAACTGGAGGACCTGCAGGTACACACACACACACGCACACACACACACACACACACACACACACACACACACACACACACACACACACACACAGACACACACACTTTTCGCTCTAGCCTACGTAAATATGTTGGGCAACATGCCCTTTGGAGATCATCTGTGACCACTTGTATTCCATTCATACCCCTTCCTTCTACATATATACGTACATATACAGTATACTAGGCATACGCATAGCGCATAAGACATGCCTCGCGTGCAAATGAGTTAGCTATATAGGCCGCTTTACCTATTGTCTCGCCTTCGCTTTGTCTCTTGTCCCGTTTTCTTGCTAACAATGGTAATGGTAGATTGTCCCGTCCTTAGCTGGCTATTTCGTGCACCAGCAGAGTGTTATCCAGCATTAGTAGAGATTGTGAGCTCTGAATGTGAACCAGCGCACTGCAGAGTGTGGGAAGGAGCATGCCTGCTATGGCCAAATCCGATCGACTGGCTGCGGACAGCCTGCGGACGAAACGCCGCATAGCGGAGGTAACTGAAGAGCGTGCTGTGCGGCTGTAGAGCTATATAATTTTATATACCACAAGGTGAAGCCCTCTTCAAAGCTTGCGTAACTGCAGCACCCGCTTGCATAGTCTGCCTGTTTCTACCATCGCCGTTCGCATTGTGGACATACAGATATATATATATATATACATACATAGCAAAATCTCGAATAGAACACGATCATTGGCCTCGCTTCGCTCGCTCACGCTCACCACTCGGCAATAACCTTTGCACTAGTCACAGTGTTGGAGTGCTTGTAAACCACACCTGTTCATAGCCTGTGCAAGCATATTTGGAAGGCCATCTCGATGGACCTGATCGAAGAGAGAAAGCACACTATGTAGGTGCTGTGTCAACAGCTAAGTCTATCACCAGTTCAAAGGAAAGTCTGGGGCTGCTTTAGCCACTGCTCTTTTGATTGTTCCTTTTAGTGTTGTTTTTACAGATATCAAATGGCAAGATTGGGTATAATCAAAAACCAATACAACTTACATTTGCGAAAGTTATAGATAATATTCAACTGCATCGAGTAAATCCCTAAGTACTGGAGTGATGGATGATTAATGTGTAATATGTGATGAGCTTACATTGAGCTTACATTGCAATACTGTTAGGACCTCATGACCCTATTGCCTATAGAACAGTGATTGCAATATCTACAATTTGTTTATATTAAAAACACATCCGCCACACACTGTAGCAAGCTTCAGAATGGCCTGTCCTCTTGTAAAGGGCTCCCAGCTCTTCTCTAGTGTGGTACATTGTCTACAGTCTAGTACATTGGCTACAATATGGAACATTGTCTACATGCAGTGTTAGGTACATTGTCTATAGTGTGGTACATTGTCTATAGTGTGGTACACTGTCTATAGTGTGGTACATTGTCTATAGTGTAGTACATTGTCTATAGTGTACCTTTGTGTATGGTGTGGTGCACTTGGTTGTGCTGTAGGAGATCCTGTCACTCTTTGTGAGTCAGCTGCAGTGTTTGGAGGAGACGGAAGGACCCTTCTATGAACAGTACCTGTCGCTATTACAGGTGGGTGTGGCTAGGGTGGGGCGTGTTTGCTGTTGACCAGACGCGCGACCCCTGGGTGGTGTGTACTCATAGAACCTGGCAAAATTCAACACCTTCCTTGTGCGGACGGACAGTGGAGTGGCAGAGGTCCTGTCCAGACTCTTCCAGACCTTCTTTGAAGTAGTGAGGTTAGTGTACTACTGTATGTGGGAGGAGATGGAGGGTCCACATTAGTGGCTCATGGACTTAGCAGAGGGTAGCGTGTGGCTGTGATGTATTGAGGTGGAGTTGTCATGTACTGTGTAGTGTGTATTAACAGGGCATGTATCCTGGCATGTCTCGCTTGTTGGCTGTGCTGCTGCTGATGTGTGCTGCAGTGAAGCCCATGACATCTCAGTGCGCCACCTCATGCTGGACATCATGGCAGTCATTTTGAGAGAAGCAGAGCACATCCCAAAGGACCTTGTGGAGGGAATACTTCTACAACTGCTAGCTTCAGTGGTGAGAGGGACTAGCAATCCATACAACAGCACTCTGTGAATGAGGTACACAGACCCACTGTTCTACCTGTAGGAGGCAGCCTGCCGGCAGCTGGCAAAGGCGCTCATCAAGAGGACTGCAGCTGACCTGGAGCCGTACATTCGACAGGTGAGAATGTCTGAGAGTTCCTAGTTCCTCTGCATACAGTATACGTATGCTGACTTTGCTGTTGTGTGGAGTGAGTTGGGCTGCTGTATACCCTCCCTGCCTGGCCCTGCCTTGCAGTCCTTTGTGAGTGTGCTCCTGGTGGGGCAGCAGTCGGACAGTGAGATAGCAGAGAAGGTGTATGAGCTGATGCTGGAGCTGAGCAAGGTTGACCCCTCCACCCTCACTGCTGTTCTGCCACAGTTGGAGTTCAAACTCAAAGTGTGTGTGTGTGTGTGTGTGTGTGTGTGTGTGTGTGTGTGTGTGTGTGTGTGTGTGTGTGTGTGTGTGATCGGTCAAAATGGCGACCGCGAGGAACCAAGTTGGAGGAGGCAGTATGTTTCACTAGACGTTTGCACCCAAATGACGCCAAGCCTGTGCCTGAAGGACAGAACAGTCCCGCAAACAGAAATGGACTCGGACTTCGGAGCTTCCGCAAAGGAAGAGGCAGGCAGCGCGAACCCGACGGAGGTGCGAACTTTGGCCATCATCTGGGAACCCAGGGAAGCAGACAGACGCGTACTCGGCGACTTCTGGAACGGGCGAAAACCACAACACACCGGTCTGTCAGGCAACCTAAGGCCTGACTCGGAGCGGGCAGGACTCCAACAGGCAGATGAGGGACGAAATCTCCCCAACGGCTGGCGGGCGGAGGAGGGAACAATCCCCAACGGCCTCCTGCTACTACATGGCAGCAGAAGTAGAGAACATAGCCAAGCATCGCTGCTATCCAGCTTGTTAAGATGGAACCGACTCAGCAGTCCCTGCCACAACAGCACAGAGGATTAGCCGGCGTCCACTCAAGAAGGAGCAGCATCACAAGAACAAGAGACCTCTGGCTATCCAAACAAGGCATACACATCACTTCATTTTTTCTATGCACACACAGCTCATATACTTATGCATACACCCAACCACCATTACACACACACCCTTTGCATACACACCCATATGCATACACACACCCATATGCATATACATCATTCTATATGCACACACATCTCATGACACTATCTTGACCTTTCCGTACCTACAGAGTCATTAACAGTTATTAAGTTGTACCATGCGTCCCGCAGCATGTTGGCAATTACTGTTACTCAATGACTCCGTTTTCCTTATTTTTGTACCTTGGTCTTAATAAGGAGAATGTCTTGCCCCGTGTGTGTGTGTGTGTGTGTGTGTGTGTGTGTGTGTGTGTGTGTGTGTGTGTGTGTGTGTGTGTGTGTGTGTGTGTGTGTGTGTGTGTGTGTGTGTGTGTGTGTGCGTGTGCATGTGTGACTGTTTCCTCAGCACTAATATGGCTTTTCTTTTGTGATGGCCATGAACCCTGACCCTAATTGCACCCAGGGCTCTGTTGTCAATAGTGTACAGCTGACTCAACCCTTTTTCAAACAAAATGTCATTCCTTGAGCATCTGCATCAGCTACTTTATGTGACAATCATTTGCCAACATGAGTGCCACAAAGTGCATTCTGCAGGAAGTGCTGGAAGGCGATGCCGTTGTTGGAGATGAGTATTATGTTTGCGCAGCCTCCAATACCAGTACTGTATGTAGTGCAACCAAAAAGGACTGAAAACATTGGTCTTGTCAAACCACCCCAGTATTTGCCTCGTCACCTCTACTGTAACACGTGCCTTTTGACTTTATTCACATCTTCTATGCAGAGAAGGAGCGACTGGTGCCAATATTCAGATGTATGCCTATCTTAGTCCCCTAAACCAACTTCTTTACCAAATTCATGCAAGTTTCTTTCATCGCTTGAACCTTCCCTACTATTTAATACAGTGTTACCTGGTTTGAGAGACCACCTCATGGTTCGGAAATAAGTGGTCTCTCAAGACAGGTGGTCTCTTATCACAGGTCAACTAACACATTGAAACATTAAACGGTGCCTTAAAAAAAGGTCTTTCAAAACAGGTGGTCTCTCTTGACAGTGGTCTCTCAAACCAAGTAGCACTGTATTGTACTATTCCTGAGTGTTGGTTGCACGTAGAAGTAGAAGTGTGATGGGTGTATTCTTCCATCCTCAGAGCTTGGACCGATCAGAGAGGCTCCAGGTCACCAAACTCCTTGGGAGCATGTTCTCTGCTGAAGGGTCCTCACTCGCCCAGCACAACCCAGCACTCTGGAAGGCCTACCTGGGCAGGTCAGCAGCTGTCAAGAATCAGATGCATACGCTCATACATACATACATGCATACATACATGCATATGTGCAGACCATGCATTGAGTCCTTAGATGTAAATTGGAAGCAAACAAACAAATTCTAACTTCTGAAGATTGCATTGAAACATATGAATTGTACATCATTTGACAACGACATCATTTAACAACTTTTGGCTAGTGGAGTTCTCCAATTCATATAATGCAGCTACGTACCTAGCCACGCAGGAGCCCCCCAAAATTTCTGAATGCATTGCATGTAACGATATTTTCACATATAGACAAAGTGCAGAGGGTGAATCATTTTTGCACCATCCCTGCTGTAATAACTGTGGGTATTGTAGTCTGCTGCTGTCCACTACAGGTTTGAAGACATTGACCTGTCTGTGCGGTTGGAGACAGTCAAGATGTGTTCTTACTTTTTCCAACACCAACCTGCTCTTATAGATGACGTGTCAGGTAAGGGGAGGAGAGAGCTGCAGGGAAGGAGAGTGTACAATAAATCTAAAACTATGTACAGTACATATGGTACCTGACATAAGTTACTTACGTGGCTCTGAAGTTTTTCCGCAGTTTTCTCGAGCAGGTTTCCGTGAAAGTCCACGAAGACATCTGCAGCGTGACTGCACCCCTTCCACGTACTACCCGCGCGGATTCCGCGGAAGGCTTTTCAATGGGTTTGTGAACTTCGGACTGCGTTGATTCCAGATGATGTTGGGAAAGTCTTTCGGATTTTGGAGCGTTAAGAGACACAGTTTGTTGAAGACGATTTTTAATCTCAATCTAATGTTTGAGATGAAGAATCGTCTTCGACAGACAAAGTTGAAAGGATTTCCTAACGACCTTAGAACGTACAGGCAGGCGAGGGGAGACGGCTAACACAATGAATTCATCACTACGTACACAATCATTCTGAACGACTTGCTAGCTAAACAGAAACGTACGTACGCAGTAGTACGTAGGTGTACATGCGATCTGCAGTGCGGAAGTCCGTGGGAAGCCTTCGAGCGCTCCGCGGTCTGCTATTGATAATCCCCATTATACCGCGCGGTATTCTGCGGAAAATATACTCGGCAATTCCGCATAAAAATGTAAGTAACTTGTGTCAGGTACCGTATGAGGGAAGGCCTCATAATATTTGTGCATTTCAACATTGACTATTATGGACCATTAGAATCTGACACATGTTCGTATGTGTATAAATGCATGTGGACAGCTTTGCTCAGATACGCACATGAGCACAGCCACTGCAATGAATGATTATACCCTTGGTTTTACCCACATTTCCAACTGTCCCACTATTTCTGCTGTAAAAGTGTGTGCTATTCTGTATAATACTCTTGGTACACATAAATTCGTATGTACGTACGTAACTAACCACGTACTGTATAATAGGAAATATTGTGTGTAATGTTTCACAATTTACAGGATACTGAACACGTACATAAGCTGCACGCCCTATTCAGCGTTTAGTGAAAGCCATCAAGAAATACATATTCTTAGTGGTACAGTGTTGTGTGCTGCTCGAATATCTCTCTTGTCGTCTGTCTGTGCAGCTGCTCTCCACAGCCGTTGCCATGACATTGAGGAGAGGGTTCGCCTGCAGGCAGTGCAGACGGTCCACGAGGTGGCTGCCCAGCACATATGGACCTCACTCCAGCACAGGTTGGCCCTGGTGAAGCCATTCTGTGGCTTTGTGTGTGTGTGTGTGTGTGTGTGTGTGTGTGTGTGTGTGTGTGTGTCTGTGTGTGTGTGTGTGTGTGTGTGTGTGTGTGTGTGTGTGTGTGTGTGTGTGTGCGTATGTGTGTGTGTGTGTGTGTGTTATCGGTTGACGTTTTGCCACACTACCTCAAGCTTTGTAGTCAATGTCTGTGTAGCAGCGAAAGGACTGCGAAGGGTTTGCTGCACCGAACGTGACGCAGAGAAGTCACTCATATGTAAACTATAAAGCCATGGTAATAGTTGGCCTCATGCACACCTGCGCATAAAAGATCCGCATTTTGGCGCAAGGCCACCTGCGCTATTCCTTCGTGAACGTCTTAGGAAAAAGTTATCCATGTCGTGTACCATACGTGTATGCGTCACAGAATGTTTGCAATCACTATTTTTGCCAATGAAGCAAGTACTAATTTGTTATTGCAAGCATTTATACTTGTATATTCTTAGGCATGGTCTCATAGTATGTACTGTATGTAAGACGGTGGATTAGTGAAGTAGACTCTTAATTACTCTGTGTCCAAAGCCCTTGCTCCTGCTACCATTGGCAGATGTCCTGTGGTCTCATCTGAGAGAGCCTCCTTTACATTAAGTTATATCCAAAAGCTTAGTACCCACTTCGAAGGGGATTTGTGAAATTTTGCAATGTGGCATACAGTACGTAGTATGTACGTATAATGTACACTGTCTAGGCAGCCCTTGTGATAGTCTTGTGCATCAGACGCACTTGCGTCACTCCCCAAGAATGGCTCTTGTAACAATTGAACATTCCGCACTATTGCGCAATACCACCTGACGATGACACCATGCAAGTGAATAGTTGAGCCAGATGAGGTGAAATGAAGAGAAACAAGACACTCAACGATTTTGTTTTGCGTGTGGAGTATTGTTGATGTCAGTGCAAGGAACGCTACAACCGCCAATCCCAACAAACCGGGAAGCGAAATCATTCTTCCTAAATTTTGTCACAGTGTTTTAAGTGGGCAACACAAAAACAAAAACTGTCGACTGTCTGATACCTTTATATATGTAAGAAGTGTTTTAAGTTGAAATATATGTAAGAAGTGTAAGTTGGCGGCACAAGTCCCTCCCTGAATACTCATGTAAGTTGTGTTTTGGGAAACTGAAGAAACCAAGTACCGCACTACAGAACAACCTGTTCACTCATTAGTGAGCTGATAATATTGACACAGGCTTTAGGAAGGATTTCCATCGCTGGGGAATGCCCTGGACTATTGGACTACTATACTCCATCCACTCGGAGCAATTGGAAGAGGCCTGATCAGGAAAGGGAACATGTGGAATCCAGTCCTAGGCTTGAAGACCCACAGCAGCAGCTGAACAAAGATGAAAGAGCAGCATTCCAACTGACTGTTTATTAGTGTAAATGTGATACATTTATGTTTATGTATATTCAACGGCAATGATGTCATTTCTGTAATTAATACGTGTAATTTTATGGATTCCTGCCTGCATGGATTTTTAATAATGAAATCCAATACAAGCAGTGTGTACACAATAGCTTGGTGGTGGACAGTGGTGATTGGGTCAAACCATTTGGTGGACCATATAGTGGTGTGTGTTCTGGAGTTATTGTGCTATGTCACTCACGTGCTTGTTAGTCCAAGGTTTGGCAGTGGTGGCATGTTTGTTGCACTCTGTCTGTTGACTCCTTGCAGCTCCTGAGTGACCTGAAGGACAGGATGTGGGACAAGAAAGTGTGTGCACCGGTGCATACCTGTGCATGTGGTGTCAGTTTGAGTGTGCATGACCAGAGCAACAGTAGCTGTAGCTGAATAGCATGCAAAGTGCCACCGCCACCAGGAGCACATTGTCAGCATGTGGTGGTATGACGTGTCATGTGCGTCACCAGCTATATTCCCACTTTAGTGGACTGTGCGTGAGGTGGCAACAGTCAGCTTGTCAAAGCTGTTTGAGAAGTGTGCCAGCGAGTGAGTTGTGGCACTGTGTGCAGTTTCACTTGAATGCACACACAGTCTGTTTTACTCACCGTATATTTTTTTATATTATACGTTTTAATCTATGTACGTTTATTCATGTGTTATGTGTTTGTATAGAGTTACAACGTTAGAGGATTTAGATGAGGACAAGGTGGCGTGGATCCCTAGCAAGGTCCTTCACGGGTACTTCAGGGACAGCTTGGAAGACAAGTCAGTGTAGTCAGTTGTGCGTCTTGTTCTGTGATGTGCTACATTGAGTGTGTGTGTACCACTGTGCCTGAGGCATGTGCAGCAGTGATGGGTGAGGTGGGCTCTTGCTGCAGGGAATTGGTGGAGATGTGCTGGTTGAGGAAAGTGGTCCCAGAGACACTGGACACCAGGAAAAGGATGGAGAGACTGTTGCAGGTGTTCACAAGGCTTGATGAGAATGGAAAGAGGTGTGTGGGTGGGTGTGGGTGGGTGTGGGTGTTTACT
Source organism: Aplysina aerophoba (assembly GCA_949841015.1). NCBI lineage: Eukaryota > Metazoa > Porifera > Demospongiae > Verongiida > Aplysinidae > Aplysina > Aplysina aerophoba. The sequence goes on along the minus strand of OX465037.1, from coordinate 3,431,871 downwards.
GGATCCCCTTTCCTTTGGCAGCTTCAAGTGACTGTAAAGACGTATGTACACATAGCCTTGTACCAAGTCCCAATAGCCATTCCAATATTTGTTCAGGGAGAATAGCACCTAGTGGCACTGAGGTGTCAAAGCTGTTGGCTTCCTTTGACAAGAGCTGTTATGACAATGTCTGCCTCTGACAGCAGAACAGCGTGAGTCAAGAGATGACAGAATCCAATATAAATTAGCACAGATTAAAGAATCTAGAGATCAGAGCATACAAACAAAGGCATTTTCACAGCGCAGGATACCACCATGACAAAATTTCTAGGAAACTGATATGCATTAAACTATTGAATGGCATGAAATCTAAAGTACATAATGGCATTTGATGGTTTCAGCCTCCCAATGTCATCATGCCCTATTCCTTCAAAAGGAGAATTGAAATGGAAATTGGGACTGGGCATAAGGCTGCTGAGTCCTGCACATCATGTAGTGTTAGCAGTGAGGTACGTACGTACGTAAGTACATATGGTGTAGGTAGGTAGTAGGGTGCTGTGGGTAGAGCAGTTGTGGCTCATGTACCATGTGCACACAGACTGGTGTGCAAAGTACAGTACGTATGTCTGCACAATACGATAAAGGACTGAGTAGCTAGAAAGATCCATCTGCACACCCGCTATGTACGTATGTACTGTACACAGTGCTGTTGTTTCATGGTGTTAACATGCCTCGGTGGTTGCATCCCCTCCCAACAGAGTACTCAGTGATATTCTCAAGTGTCAGCAGCAGTGAGTTGTGTGTAGTGTGTGCAGGCAGAGCTCCTCCTGTTTCCTGCAGCTGCCCATGCTGTGCTGTACTGTACTCTGCTGTGATGTGATGTGATGTGTAGGCTTCCTCTTGAAACTGTTTGATGAGGTGAGCTTGCTTGTGTGGGTAATGGGGATGTGCAAGGGTGGGTGTTTGCACAAGGAGTGCATACAAAGAGGAAGATGAGACAGACAAGGATGAGATGACTGGCTGTTTGTTCCTTTGTGGTATGCGTTCATTAGAGTGAGCCGAACCAGTCAGCTACGAAGAGGGGGATGACAGCCATTCTTAGTGAGTCCAACCACCTTAACACGATCATGGGCCAAGCACACTGTAGTCATGCATGTATGTACATGCTGAGTGTCTTTATCAGTGCTCGAGACACTAGCAGTGTCAAGTTGACAGTTGTGAATTTCCAACTTTGAATCTGTCACGTTACACTTCTTCCATTTCTTTATTACAGAACTTATGCCTGAATCTTCAAAGCTTGGTAACGTAGCAGAGGACATGCCGTCAAAGCTGATGGAAGATGAGGAGCTGAGATCAGCTGTCAGGAAGGCAGTCAGCTTGGAGTTAGGATGTGCAAAGGCACTGGCAGCCAAGGTGAGCCAGAATGGACCACGAGTGAGTGCTTACAATGTAGATATGTACGCACCGAGGATGGCATCTATGGTTTGTGTCATGTGGAGACTGTAGAGGTGCAGCTTGCATAGCGAACCCCTCCAAGAGTGTGTGAATGTACAGACGTACATACATACGTAGGCATGTGACGTGCTTGTCAAAGGTTATATTTGTACAGTGACTTCTTCTGTATTAGAAGTGGGTGTGGCATGACAGTAGGACATGCAATGGGATGCCCATAACCAGCTGCATCACTAAGTAGTGTGTATTCTGTAGTCTGCAGCATGTACAAGTGGAATGGTCTTGAATCAAGTCCATTTTGGTCATTGTAATGATTGTCTCCTCCCTGCAGCAATCTGGAGTCAAGAGCCTGCAGTCCTCTCGTGAGCTGCAGACTCTGATGAGTCGTCTACTGGCCCGCTGCAGCCCAGTCCTGGTGGACGCAGAAGGGGTGCAGTGTCTGACAGAGATGGCTCTTGCGGCCTTAGGCGAGCAAGACTCAGAGGAAGAAGAGAAAGTAGCTATTGTGGATATCCTCAAACTGATGGAGGTGAGGACCACGTGTGCAGCACTCCCATGGCAAGTAGGCGTTTGACATCACATGATGGTCATGTGACATGCAGGGACACTGTCATGATTATGTATTATTGTGATGTTATGTGCTTACCGTATAGTGGGAAACTTTTGCAAGGTTTAATGTTCGCGATTTTCACAATTCAGTCAAATTCATGAACTTTCACTTCGCAAAATGTTCTCCCATAAAATGGACAAGGCTAGTTTTGAACAAAATAGCTAAATTTTAATCTTCAATTTTTAGTGAAATCACATAATTGTCTTCCACAAAATTATCCCACTATCTGGTATACAGTTTATGTACATACGTACATACCTGGCAAGTGTATACTTCAATAGATTGGATTGAGACATGGGCATAGGCGGCGGAGCCGGGGGGGCAGGGGGGGCACTTGCCCCCCCAAAAAATCTATGAAGGGGGCATTGCCCCCACACCATCTGTAGTAGTAGCATGCCAGAACAATATGGAAATATGATAGTAAGGCAGGAAACCTACTTACATGCTTAGAAGAGGGGGCAAGGTGCTCTCAGAAGCTAAACATTAAGGTATCCCTAACTTGCAAGCGCGTTCCCTCCATTTTTATGACATCATATGACACAAGATAAAAATGGCTGACGGTGATAAACGGCTGGACGAGTTAAGCTAAGTGCTTGTGCAGTTGCTGCTTACCTATGAAGAGACCATTAAGTGACAATTTGTGCACAATGGTGCAATTTCTATTGTACAATCTGATGAACTTTGTAAGCTTCTTATACAGTACTTGACACGGATAACTTACATTTTTCCGACGAATTCCTCGACTTACCGGTGCAGGCGGACGCGGATATCCACGCAGACGCGCTCGGATTTTCCGCAGGATTCCGCACGGAAGAATCTATAGAGGCAGCAATTCTGCGCGGATTCGTGCGGAAAACGAAACCCAGCAGGTACGTATGTACGTAGCTGTACAGTGCCTTTACGTACACTCGCAACACACTTCCTTCATAAGCGGCGCCTAATGACCTGAAACGTGAAACGTCGACTTGTACGAACGACAAAATGGCTGAACAGTGGAGAGAGCCCCTCAGCGGTAGCGTGACTGCAAGGATACTGCTTCAGCAGCCAATACCCGTCTTCAATCGAGTGCGTACGCTTGCGCGTTCATTCCAGGACCTCTTCCGCATTGTATAGATCCGCGGAACGTCCGCGCATTGCCGCGCGGACGATCTGCAGAATGCCGTGCTGGCGATCCGCGCATTGCCGCATGGGCGTCCGCGTATTGCCGCTCGGCTACCTTCGGAAAACCTACGCGGCGTGTCTGCGAAAAAAGGTAAGTTTTCCGTGTCACGTACCGTAGTTTGTATACTTCTGTTTATGGGTTAACTTACACTGCATGCAGCCCCAGCACATTTGCCATGCATCATTACTCCTGACCAGGTTTAGCTAAATCTCAGTTTGTTGCAATTGCTCACATGTGAGTGGGCTATAGCTAGTGCCAAAACTGCCCCAGAATTGATCTTATAGCATCTATATTTATAAAAATTTCCTGGGGGGCATGCCACCAGACCCCCTAGTTTGGGGCCGTCTCACCATGACATAGCCGTGCTCACCCGCCCCCCCCAAACTAAAATCTGTTCCACTGCCTCTGATGGGTAAAACCAAGATCCAACCTCTTTGATTTGCTAGACTCAAGAATGTAATTTCTGAGTGGCTAGGTAGGGTTTCCATGTATCACTTGTTGCGCACTAGCCAAAAAATTAACACTTCAGACATTTCGGTGGCCAACTTGCTACCTTCATCAGTGAACAGGTCGCCTTGCTCACCAGTCAGGGAAAGCTAAGTAGTTGCTGCCCATCACAGAAGTGTTCAACTTTAGAGCCAGCCAAACTGCATGACAAGTGCTAATGAAGCAGGCTTGGTTGAGAGCTTGCGTAACCAGCGTGAACAGTTGGAAGATGTTGTGTGCTTCAAATATGGCTTAATATATAAATGCCGCAAAGGGTGAATGTGTGGCTATGAGAGCTGTGTGTGGTCTGTGTTGTGTCCCCACAGGTTCTGTCCCAGCACATGGGAAGGTTGTACCAGTCACCCGAAGTGATTGAGGGACTGGTTGACCATTCTCCTGCATGGACAGCCAGTGTCTGAAGGTACGTAAGTGGGTTGGTGTTCACTGCTCACACTATTAAACACTATTACACACTATGGCATAATGAAATAGGATGATGATGTCATACACTTTTCAGCAATCTGTGGCTACAAGAGAACCTCTTACTGCAATATAACAGTACCTACATATTTATGTAAGATATTGTATAGGATGTGACTTGTATACCAGCAAACACTATGTGCCATCAAAGGTGGTACCTGATGTTGCTGTACAACTGTCTGCCTCCACAGAGTGCACTGTGTTGGATGCCCATCAACCTGTATCTACTCTTGTACTCCCTCATTCTTTCTGTGTCTGTTTGTGTGGCTGGCTGGAGGAATGTGTGTCTAAGGCACCAGTGTTCCTAGTCTGTATCTATAACCTGTATCTACCCCTGTACTCCCTCATTCTTTCTGTGTCTGTTTGTGTGGCGGGCTGGAGGAATGTGTGTCTAAGGCACCAGTGTTCCTAGTCTGGCCCGCTAGACCCAACTTCTGCGACAATAAGTGGTGACACGAGAAGTTGGGTGTAGCAGGCCAGACTACAATGTTACTGTACATCTGTAGTCTCACGGGGCCAGACCCTTTCCTTCCAGTATTGTGCAAGTGCTTGCGCAATACTGGAAGGAAAGGGTCTGGCCAAGTGAGACGAGTCCATCTGTGGCTAACTGTGCATTTCAATTTGTCTATTTGTCCTCCTATGTGTCCCTCCATCTGTCTGTCTGTCTGTCTGTCTGTCAGTCCATGTTTCCTTCCCTGGTATGTACCCCTGTACAGCTCCCTTGAGGAGCATGCTGTGAGGTGTGCCCTGTCCAGCCCTCCCGAGGTAGCAAGAAGGGCTGTGCGGTGCATTGGGAAGCTCACCATTAGGAACATGTCAATGGAGAAACTCTTTGAGGTACATAGATGCATGCAACTGACCAATCACTTTCGCTGTACTTGGTGACGTTTCAATATTGCTTGCATTTGATTGGTCAGTTTGGTTTTAGTTTTTCACGATGGAACAAGCAACCTGAAATCGACTGTAGTACATACTCAAGTGTGCATGGTGCATCATTCGCTGATATACGTACCGTCCTCAAAGTTATACATATCTATATCATGTTTTGTTTACTGCGTTACTGTGTGATTGTCTCCTATTGCTTCACACTTTTCTTTTGTAATGTGTCAGCCCGTTGTTGCAGCTGTCACAACCAGTCTCTTTGTTTGCACTCATCATGACTTACATTACATATGTACGTATGTAGGTTTGCTTTGTGACCTGAACGTCTTGTCATGGTGCTCCCTTTGTATGTGGTGTCTTCACTTGTAGAGAACCCTCTGCTGCCCACCATCCTCTCGTCACTGAAGGAAGTAGCCAAGATCGATGCAGAAGTGTTTGAAGGAGATGTAGATTCTGTCATTAATAAAGAATTTGCAGTGAAGAAAGTTCTCAGGAGGGATGAAACAGTAAGTGACTGACACAGTGAATGATACATGAAATGGATTGTTTGTGTGTATACAGACATACAGTTTCTCAAACAGCTTCCCAAGCTCTGTCTGGAACCTCACTCTTTCTCCCCAATCCAGCAGTTTCCTGAGTCTCAGCCTAGTTCCTTCATTCCTTACCTCCTTCTTTCGTCGAGTCCATCTTAGATTCAACTTCATAAGGACCAAGTAGTGATCGCTTCCTTCTTCCGCTCCTCGTATGACCTTAACATCTGCCACGGTTTGTCTAAGGGCCTTTCTTACTGCAAAATAGTTAATGATAGTACGCAGGCCCCTACCCCTGCACTCCCATGTGTACTTATGGATATCTTTGTGTTCAAAACACCCATTCATGATTGTCATGCCATTTGTAGCACAGATCCCAAGAAGTCTCCTACCATTGTCATTCTGTGTATCCTCTCCATGCCTCCCTATCACTTCTTCCCAGGTCTCCACATCTCTTCCCACCCTTCCATTCAAATCCCCCATCAATACTAACCTGTCATCCTTCTTCACTTTCACCAACACACTCTCCAAACTTGCGTAGAATCGGTCCTTCTCCTCTTTCTCGCTGTCTTCAGTTGGCGCATACACTTGTATGAAAGTGGTCCACTTCTTCTTGAAAAGAATTCGCACCTTTACCAGTCTTTCACTCAAGCACTGCCATTCCTTCAGACAACTTGCAGTGAAGAAAGTTCTCAGGACGGATGAAACAGTAAGTGACATAGTGAATGATACATGAAATGGATTGTTTGTGTGTATACAGACATACGTACAGTACGTATGCAGACCCAATAGTGACAGTGTTCCCTCTGCTGCAGTCAGCAAAATGTCAGTTTGATGGGAATCTAGACAAATGGTGTGGAGAAGACAGTCTGCCACAAGAGGTCATCAGGAAGGTGCGTACAACAAGGGCAATCCAATGTACGTACGTATCTCCAGATGTGCGTACATACGTACGTATGTGGTTATTGTTTGGGTTGGCACCAGATGTTGTGTACTGTGTTCACCACACGCCATGTCTCCGTTCACAGTTTCACCTCTCCTGCCCCTCTCCCTTTACTCCTCTCCTTGCAGATCTTGTGTGTGAAACTGATGGTGAACTGGTTGCTAGGTCAGGATTGCATAACCCGAGAGAGAGTAGAGCTAGTGCTGACCTTACTGCACGGGATGCTGGCACGGAGTGGGGACCTCAACAACACATGGAGGATGGAGTGAGTGTGGGTTGGGAGGGCTGAGTGTGGGGTGGGAGGAGTGAGTGTGGGGTGGGAGGAGTGAGTGTGGGGTGGGAGGGGTGAGTGTGGGGTGGGAGGGGGTGAGTGGGGGATGGGTAGCCTCGCCCTATCCTTTGTAATTTGTAATTTTTCAATAATAGCAAAGCAAAGGTAGAGACTGGCAGACGAAATTAAGTGGTAAGGGGAGGAATGAGGATGGGAGGTGGTGAGTCACAGAAGGGAGGCGCTGACCCATCTGTACTGTACAGCATTTGACTGTGCTGATTTCATAGATTTGCACCCGAGATATGATGGTGCTGCTTATGCACTGTGTATTTCTATACTGTACATATGCATCATACTGATAACATGCTTTAGAACTTCTCTTTGTGTGTCCTACTGACCCTACTCTGTGCACCACCCACCTCCAGCACCTGTTCCCTGGCCCACCTGCGGCTGGCAGCAGGCAACGCCTTCCCCAAACTGGTCAAGGACAGGAAAGAGCTTTCCCTAGCCTTCCCAGTCTCCCTTCAAGTCAGCCTTGTCTCACAGGTGGGTATGTACATACGTACATGCAGGTCAGAGCCAAGATCTCAGCCAGTTTTTTGTAATCATCTTCAACCGAACTGTTCCCCTCCTCACCCACACCTCATCCACACCCTGCCCACACCTCACCCACACCTCACCCACATTTCACCCACACCTCACCCACACCCACCCCACCTTGTACTCTCCCTTTCCCTCCAGGAAGGTAGGGGCTGGCAGCGAGACTAGCCTCCACCTGTATGTCTTCTCCCCACCTCTGCCACCCTTCTTGATCCCTTTCTCCCTCTTTTTACCTCCCCTCCCTCTGCAGGTGCATGTGGTTGCTGCTGGAGCCACTACTGAAGGAGGGGGAGAGCCATGGACTGCTCTACTGCATCCTCACCACCATGAAGCAGAGCAAGGACGCACGAGAGTCGAACAACATAGACACCAGTAAGGTGAGGGAGGGAGGGAGGGGCTAGTGGGAGGGGCTGAGTGAGGTGAGGGAGGACTGGTGGGAGGGGCTGAGTGGTAGGTAGGGAGGGAGGGGGGAGCAGATGAGTTGAGGAAAAGAGGGGCTGATGGGAGGGGCTCTGACCTGTGGGTGTGAGAAAGGTAGACAGGTAAACTGTTTTGTGAGAAAGGGCTGTGTACGGAGACATGCCACCCTGTGCTGTGTGTGTGTGTGTGTGTGTGTGTGTGTGTGTGTGTGTGTGTGTGTGTGTGTGTGTGTGTGTGTGTGTGTGTGTGTGTGTGTGTGTGTGTGTGTGTGTGTGTGTGTGTGTGTGTGTGTGTGTGTGTGTGTCATACGAACTCACTGCGGTCCCACTTGTGAATCCCTTCTGTCTACAGAACCTTTTCCATGTGACTGATGTGGCAAACCTGGAGAAGGTGACCGAACCCACACTGACACACACAGCGTCCCCTGCCCTATACTCCTGCTCTCTCCCCCGCCCCCAATAGTCAATGCGCCACACACTGCAGTGTCTCAGAAACGCCTTCCAATGGACGAGTTGAGTGTGTTTGCAGAGGTCAGTGAGAATGGTCACTCCACACACACCACCTACGTACGACAGCAGTAGTGGAGGGGAGGAGGGAGGGGCAGCAGAGGAGCCAGTGGCGAGAGAGAGGTGGGTGGAGAGTGGGGTGGGGAAATGGTTAGAGGAGGGCCATAGAAGTGCTGTGTCCCACAAAGTACTACTTTGCAGTCCATGACCGTGAGTTCTTTTATAGGCAAGTTGGACGGAGCTGGCCAGAACCTGGTGCAAGTGGCCTACGAGTGCTTGATGAAGGGGATCGACATAGGTAGGTAGGCTGTGTGGGGTGGGACTGCAGGTAGTGTCTGGGTTGAGTGCAGATGCTTGTGGGTGCAGTGCACATACTGTAGGTGCATGGGTGAATGGTAGCACTATATTATAGTGAGTCGCAAATAGTATTTTTATAAGGGGAATCCTTAGGCCTAGTTTCCGTTTAGGCAGGATTCACATAAGAATAGAGCAAACAGCCAAGACATTTTAGCTGCAAATACAGTAACTCTGTCGGATGAGTTTCCAGTAGTATCATTGTGAATACCAAAGCACTCTTACGTACATATGTATGTACCCTACGTTTGCTGTGACACTCACCCAGTGACCACGTACCGTGCACACACACACCTAGCCCATTGACAACCATGGCACATGCACACACCATGGTCTGGAACGCTGTCCACCAGGCTGTACTGTACTTGTGGGGGGTAGAATGCCAGGCAGTAACTGCCAAGTGCCCAAGCTGGCCACTGGATGTCCTGGTATGTGTGGGTAGATGTGCCTGTGATGTGCCACTGCCACCTTTGGAGGAGCAGATAACCAGGGAATGGGGAGCATGGGAATGTGTGTGCATGGCTTCATGCCCGTCGAGGCTACCTGCGTACATGGGAATGAATGGTGGGAACACTTGGCAGTAGAGCAAGCAGTGTACCCAGTCTGTAGAGAGGTAGAGAAGGGAATGCTTGCTTCTTTATTTACAGAATGGGAAATGTGTGATTATTATATCAGATTTGCACCTAACACTTTAACCCATGTACGAACCATGTACAGAGCCTCCATGCTGTGAGGGGTGTTTTGCAGTAGTCAGTCTGGGATGATGAACCAGCTGTGAACGCTGTCTCCAGACAAACAGTACATAAATATTATAATGTGATTTCAGTTAGCTTGTAATTACGCACTAGATGTGTGATGTTTAAATGCATTACTCTCAATCGCATATGTATGTATATATGTATTAGTGATGAACCTTGACCTTGAGTGCTGTTGAGTTTACATGTAGCAACAATTTCAGTGAAAGTACGTAGAACATTTTGACCACATACGTAGGTCTTTGTCAGTTTTGTAACTGATGAAGCCTTTGCGGTTGTCTCACTCTTGTTCACTGAAATTGCTGCTACGTGTAAACTCATAAACCTTCTACCGTGATGAGTCCTTTGATGAGTCCTTCTCCTGTGATGAATCCTTCTCCTGTGATGAATCCTTCTCCTGTGGTGATTCCTTCTGCTGCATGAATGCTGCAGGTCAGTGAATGAGGTGATTTGCCATGGTATACCAGACATGAGGCCACTGGAGGATGGAGACACCTGCAACAGTGAGTTGGAGATGGGTTGAGCCTGGTGGAACTTGGGCTGTATGTGACAAGTGCATGGATGGCACTGGGGGTCCAGTCCATTTAACCCACCATGAATGTTATTGCATGTGTGTCATCCTGTGCAGTTGATGTGACGGTGTACCATGATGGTTACCATGGTGACCTGAATGAGACTGTGTTTGTTGGCAAGGTGGGCGAAGCTGGCCGGAACCTGGTGCAAGTGGCCTACGAGTGCTTGATGAAGGTGATCGACATAGGTAGGCTGTGTGGGGTGGGACTGTCGTCGGGTGGTGTGGAGATAGTGTCTGGGTTGAGTGTAGATGCTTATGGGTGTAGTGCATGTACTGTAGGTGCATGGGTGAACGGTAGCAGTATATTACAGTGAGTCGTAAATAGTATCATTTATAAGAAGGGGAAAACTTGGGCCTTAGTAATGTAGGTGCATGGGTGAATGGTAGCTTTCAAGTTGGAAATAAAACACTATGAGGATGTTTCACCTGTACCTGCTAAGCCACCCGTACATGTGTAGCTATGATACACCTGCACCATGGCAGCACAAACCAAGTGTTGCTACGGGTTTACTACGTGTTTCACTGACATGTACATGTGTAGAATAAAGCTACATGTGAATTTGAGTAGTACACTTCACAAGTCCATGAGTGTGAGTCCTGTAGGCAGGGAGTAATGTAGTGATGAGTAAATCTATGTCCATCTCCTCAGTCAAACCAGGTGTCAAGTATCGCGACATTGGTAATGAGATTCATAGACATGCCAGTGCAAGTGGCTACTCAGTGGTGCGCACCTACTGTGGACACGGCATCAACGAGTGAGCACAGTGTGTGTGTGTGTGTGTGTGTGTGTGTGTGTGTGTGTGTGTGTGTGTGTGTGTTTGTGTGTGTGTGTGTGTGTGTGCATGTGTGTGCATGTGTGTGCATGTGTGTCGATGTGCTGTACTGTTTGCTTGCATTATCACACACTAACAGAGGATGGCTCCTCCCTTTTCCTTCCACATGTGCAGCCTGTTCCACTGCACCCCATCTGTGCCACACTACAGCAGTGAGTGCATCAGACACACACACACACACACACACACACACACACACACACACACACACACACACACACACACACACACACACACACACACACACACACACCTCCACCTCTAGTCGCCTTGCCCTAACATGGATGTAGGGCAGGACCCAGGCAGTAGCCTAGGTCCTGTTTCGTAGGCCAAGAAACTGTCGTAGGGTAGGCTGGCCAGGCCCTGGGGTGAGTGGCAGCTGGGCGCCATGGCCGTAAAACAGGCTGTCAAGGCGCGCAAGGTGGACCGGCCACCGTAGCCACTAGAGGCTGTAAGGGTAGACCGATCTGACTACCAGCTCGAGAGTCCCCAGGGGGTGTGGTGGTAGGGTGGTACGGACGAGCCGAGGTCCAACGAAGCGAAAGAATTGCTGGTCTTCTCCAGTGACCTCGTGGCCTCCGCGCCGCCATCTTTATGACGTCACACACACACACACACGCACGCACGCACGCACACACACACACTTCTTGAATATACACTACCATGGCCTGCAAGCAACCTCACAGCGGCAGCCCTACACCTGCACCACTGCTGCCTGCAGAGAACAAGACCATTGGAGTGATGAAGCCCGGACACACCTTCACTATTGAGCCCATGATCTCTGAAGGCACTTGGAAGGATGTCACCTGGCCGGACAGCTGGAGTGCCTCCACCATGGTACGTACGTGGGCGGTGTCTGATGCATGTACACACACCTGGTGTCTGTGCAGCACTGCATGGTCAGGAGTGCATGGGTAATGAATATCGTATAGTGGGAAATTTCGTGGGAGAACAGTTTTTGCAAATTTCGCCGATTGATTATGATTCACAAAATTTTTTCTGCAAACATTTTACTATTGTCAAGCACACGGTTCACAGTCAATGCTTACATAAGAGTCTACCATTGCAGCTGTTAATTGAGCAGCAGATGGTGGGCTTGGGGTTGCTGTGTATATATATTAAACAGTCATGAGTGAGCAGGACCAGTCATTCGTATAATTATGATAGCCAGTGTCTCTCCTGTTAGCTGTCCCCTCCCTCCCTCCCTCCCTCAGGATGGTTTGCGTTCAGCTCAGTTTGAGCACACCCTGTTGGTGACAGAGACTGGCTGTGACATACTCACACTGCGACCAGAGGAGGACGGCAAGCCTCACTTTATGACCAGTCAAACATAGCTAGCTAGCGTCCTTTCAAACACACATCTCTTGTGCGTGTCGTTTTTTATACAGAATAAAATAACATTGTAATAATATATTTGTATGCATGTGATCAATGTTGTTGCTATAGTAACAAAGTGGATACAATGTGAAGAAATATAATATGTATGCACACTCCAGAGTAACTATAATAGCAGCTCTTGTACATGTACATGTGTGGCAGCACATGTAAAAGGAACAGATCTAGAGCTTGTGGGTCTAATAGTGATGAGTACATTCATGTCTACAAAATTTAACACACCAGATAATGCACATGCATGTCTGTTCACTCTGTTGTATATAATTATGCTTTTGTGCAATGTTGTAGTATATGTTCAGTGAAGACTGTGTTGGTGTTCTTTAATTGAAGATCAATCTGCAATTAAAGAGAATGAACACTCACTCAGTGACATGTCTTGTAGTAGTTGTACTGTGTACAGAAGGTACTAATATATTCAGTGGACACTTCAACTACATGTCATTCACACACACACATATGTACAGTGCAAGGGATTTCTCGCAAGGTGTGACACCATACACTGTCAGCTACACTAGTGGTCTTGTTCATATCCTATCACTTCTGCTAATAAAATGGCCGCGGAAAGGGTGGTCTGGTGTCTTTGGGCCGATTACTTGATTCTCGCCATCCCAAATAATTCTGGCCAATTGGATCGCTGCATGGTCACGTGTCTACCAAAATCAAATGCGAAATGTGTAGGGGACGAGTCTGAAGCTCCCTCGTACAAAGTTTTGAAAATGGTTGTTGGAAGAATGCTCCGCAGAGATACTGTGAGTCATTCATCAAAATAATATCTCCGCAGGTACAGAACAGAACTTGATCTCAAACATGGAATATAAACAAGAACGTTTACACGTGAGACTTGTCCCTACAAGGTTCGCACATGTTTTTGATGTACATGTGACCAAGTGGCAATCTGATTGGCCAGAATTTTTTGAGATGGCGAGAACCAAGGAACCACCCCAAATATACCAGACCACCCTTTTTGTGACCATTCATTTTGTTAGCGGAAGTGGTAGGATGGGAACGAGACTACTACACTAGATTGTGAGTTTATCAAAGCAAAGACACATACAGACATCTTTATTTGATTGTTGCGGCTACTTCACTACAGTACATGAAGCAAGTGTAGGAGTTTTACTCCATTTAATACTGTATGATTATTGTACATGTGAAAACACGGCCTGCCAACATCTGTACACATGTATAAGGTTAGTATATTGTGCATGAACTGAGCATGAGCTGCAGTGCCAACAGTACCCAGGGCCTAATGCAAGTGGGGTCTGTACAAAGCTCTACCCAACATGTGAGTGCAGGCAACACACAACTAACGCCTATATACATGTATGTAGCTTGTCTGCAGTCACCACACACCCACCACTGCACACTGTTTGCCTCCCTTATGACCACCACTGACCCCCACAGACTCAATCCCCAACCCTCCCCCCCTCAGCCAAGATGCAGCACACAGCAGCCCTCCCAGCACTGCTCCGCGAGTGAGCGAGGCAGAGACAGCAAGTGCTGGCTACTACCAATGACCAGCACCACCTGGACTGGACTGGGCCACCCACATGCACTGCAGTGTACAGTGCACACACACTCACTGAACTCAGTCTAAATCCAGTTCATTTGGGACTTGGTCCTCCTCAGTGGGTCTGTGTGTCATTGAGTGGAAGAGACAGTGTGCGATCAGGATCTCACAGGAATACCACATGGACGTGTACAGTGCAATGTACTGCATACACACTACACAGACTAGTCTCATGCCCAGACTGAACTAATTAATGCCAGATGGCCTGGGAACGAGGCTGTACACAAATGTACAAATACAGTTGCTCCATACACAATACGTATGCCCCCCCTCCATAAACACACACACACACAAACACAGACACACACAGTGAACTACACAGAGTGGTCCCTGACTCACTTGTGAAGAACCCCTTGTCCTAAATCTCTGCAGCAAGCTCCTTAAGGAAAAGCCCCCAGTAGGCAGCATCCTCAGAGCGGGGGACAGCTCTCTGCAGTACATACAGACAAACAGGAGTGGAATACAGGGACACACACACTACACCGTGTTCCTCAGGTACTTACAGTTTGGGTGCTGTGCATGGCTCCACCTGACGTATTGTCTCTCCATTAACTGTTACAGAGTGACAGGAGGTGGTCTTGAGCAGACACTGAACCTCTGACACGAGACCAGGATGTACCCCAGATACTTCAGCCCCCCTAATGTGGGGATTCTCAGACACGCCTGCGCACATGCACAGGGTATCGGCTGGACCAAGGGAGAGGTTAGGGTGAATCCATGGGTCATAAGGAAACTGCCACTCCTGTTGAATAACAACAGACACTTGCCCACTCTTCACCCTTGAGACCAGAGTACTCAGCCTGACCTGGTCATGTGGTGTCTGCAGACAGTGAAGCACAGACAGATGAGGCAGATGGAACAGATGAGCACTCCACAGAGTGGGACAGTGGCTGACACATCCTTACCATGTGCACCATGTGAGGTGCGACCAGTTCAAAGTGGTCCAAACTGCTATCTTGTAGCACACTCAACACTTCCGTGGGGTCGGGGAGAGATACAGAGAACCTCAACAGGCGACCCACCACATTGGGAAGGAGTTGTGCAACAGCAGGACCTGCACCTGAGGGACACCAGTCAAACAGAACACCTCATTCAAACAGAATGCCTCATTCATCAACACATTGCTGACACTCAATGCCATGAAAGAAGTGCACCAAACTGCACTACACAACAAGAGACCCAGTGCTGGACGCCACTGACCTGCGTCCAGACAGCAGATCAACACGTCCTCAATGGATGGACTCCGGCACAGTCCCTCCAAACAGTGGCTCAGGGCAGTGAGGGCCTCTGGGCCTTTGTTCAGGTACAGCTGAAAGGACCTGATAGTTCTGCACTGGCTCAACAGGCCAGACACGCCAACCAGCTGAGGAGAGATGTACAGTACACATTCACAAGAATACAGTTCACAACCACACAGAACTGCAGTGACCCTCTTACTTTTTACCGTATGATAATAGCAGGACGGCACACACACAAACTGTACAAATACACTTGAGGGGGTCTGTGTGTGTGCATGCATGCGTGCATGCGTGTAAAATACTGCAAGGACTCATCGATACACATCTCACCCAATCTGGCTGCTCCTCTAGAGAAATCCCCATACTTGATACAGAGTGGTTGGCATTTTGTGACAAGACTTGAAGAACTGGTATAGGGTTAATATCACGAATGGAGAGTGTCTCCACACCACGCAGCAACAACACACTGTCAGCTAGGACCTGTCCAGCACCTGAACAACACAAGAGAAGACAAACCACAACTTGTCATTAACAAGTCTGAACACCTTAGTTTGGTTACGAAATATTCACTCCACACCTGTATGTACTATACAGACATAGACAGAAGACAAGACAACACACTCCACACACTAACACACAAGTACAGTGACTTCACTCAGAGCACATTGCACTCACTGGGATCTTCACTATGAAGTCTGAGTTCCTGCAGAGATGGGCAGCTGCTCAGACTGGGTAAACAAGCCTCAAGAAAGGGCACATCAATCCCCCATAACTCCATCTTCTTTAGCTGCTGTGCAGAGGCCATTGTGACAGCCACTGCTTGCCAGTCCTCTGCGGTGGGCTGCAAGTGCAAGGCAACACAGTACCTCACAGTCACACAGCAGTCATCACAGACACACAAGATGAATGCACCCACATGATGCATACGTGCAGCTATTGGCAGCAGTCTGACTGCCTATGCAAACTTGAACTCATATCAACTAGTCAAATGCATACTACAACAGGCACACGTTTTGTCCACAGTGTACCAGGACATTCTGATGTCCTGTGAGTATCAGGACATGACAACTCTGGAAAGCACACCTTGCACTGCTGGGGATTAAAGATGATCACCTCATCCAGTTTGCCACACAACCTAACAGACAACAAGATGGGCATGGGGTTGAGGTTCCGAACTTCCACCTTTCGTAGATTCCTCAACTTGGGTAGGTGGGAAGCAATGACATCGCCAGCATCTGCATGTGAGGAAGTTGGACTTAGAAATACGTAACAAATACACTGCATAGAGTAAAGCCAATTCACTACACATAACCCACCATATTGTCATACAGGGTGTTGTGATTGGCTTTGTACTTATCATGCAATCACCAACTGGGAAGAGATGTACTACCACAGGTCAAGATATGGGCAGGAGGGTGTTAGGGCATGTTAATGTCTTGAACACTATTGTAGCTATTGCCATGGGCAACGAGTTATTATATGCATCAACTAGGTGTTGATCAATATAAAATCTGTACATGTACAATCAATCACCTGGAATCAGCATCTTAGCTGACACACCCACCTACCATATATGGCAGTGGCACATAATACCTCTGTCTGGCTGTGTCTGAGTGCAATGAATGTGCTACCACCAAGTGCAGAAGAGTGGTGGAGCAGTGATTGACTGATGATGTGTGAGGAGCATGTCAATCTGGTTGGACAGGCAGTTCTGTGAGTGAGGTGTACAGAATGCCTTCACGTTATGCACATGAGAAGAGATGGTACTACTTACACACACAACTTTGTGCGATGATGCACTGGTTCGATTGAGCTGAAGCTGTAACTATACTGCACTCATGAGCTTAGACACTGTTGACAATCAAAGGTCGGAGGTAGTGGACTTCACTCTGTTGTTTGCTTCACCTGTCCTGATGGGTTACGTAACACACATGACCAATAAAAGGAGCTAGACAGAAGATGGCTTTGGGCCTCTCCATGGATGTTAGCTACGGACGTTCTGTATAAATGTGCTGTTGGCCTGGTCTGTTCAGGGAACACAGCTGAAGAAGTAGGCCCGTGCCAACATCGCTGACCAGAGGTCAAGCACAACTGGAGTTGCCTGCATGGACACTGCCTCTCACAAACCTGGTAAATGCACCCCTAAAACAGATAGATGCAGCACCCGTGACCAATCCAAGTAGGAGGAGCTGATGGCTCAGACTGTAGCACCTGTTGGACATGACTAGAAAGTCTTCCTACGCGAACTCGGCAAGAGAAGATAAACCACAACGTGTCATTAACATGACAATGAAAGACTTGGCTAGACTACCCCTGCGTTGTCACTGCACCTAAGTGCAGGAAACATCCACCGTAGTGGTGCGAGCTGCCATCTGGTCCCACGAAGGGCGTAAACAGAGGCAGCGCCATCCAGTCCCACGAAGGGTGCAAAAGGAGGCAAGAAAAGGCCATTCCGTCTAGCTGGAATGAAACATACTAAGGATAAAGGCACTACTCAACTTTGTATTGGGTTCACTGCTGTTTCTCAGAAAAGGCCTTCCAGCACAGTGGCAGTAAACAGCAGTCAACTCAATACAAAGGTGAGTACCTTTTTCCTTAGTGTCATTAACATGTCTGGAAACCTTAGTTTGGCTACATACATAAATATCCACTCCACACCTGTACTACACACACAGACAGAAAACAAGACAACACACATCTACTCATACGTACAAGTACAGTCACTTCACTCACAGCATATTGCACTCACTGGGATCTTCACTATTAACTCTGAGTTCCTGCAGAGATGGGCAGCTGCTCAGACTGGGTAAACAAGCCTCAAGAAAGGGCACATCAATCCCCCATAACTCCATCTTCTTTAGCTGCTGTGCAGAGGCCATTGTGACGGCCACTGCTTGCCAGTCCTCTGCGGTGGGCTGCAAGTGCAAGGCAACACAGTACCTCACAGTCACACAGCAGTCATCACAGACACACAAGATCAATGCACCCACATGATGCATACATGCAGCTATTGGCAGCGGTCTGACTGCCTATGCAAACTTGAACTCATATCAATTAGTCAAATGCATGTCATTACACATACATGCATGCTGCAACAGGCACACGTTTTGTCCACAGTGTACCAGGACATTCTGATGTCCTGTGAGTATCAGGACATGACAACTCTGGAAAGCACACCTTGCACTGACTGGGATTAGAGATGATCACCTCATCCAGTTTACCACACAACCTAACAGACAACAAGATGGGCATGGGGTTGAGGTACCAAATTACCACCTTCCTTAGATTCTTCAACTTGGGTAGGTGGGAAGCAACGACATCACCAGCATCTGCATGTGAGGAAGTTGGACTTAGAAATAAGTAACAAATACACTGCATACAGTAAAGCCAACTCACTACACATAACCCACCATATTGTCATATAGGGTATCGTGACTGGCTTTGTACTTATCATGCAATCACCAAATGGGAAGAGATATACTACCACAGGTCAAGACATGGGCAGGAGGGTGTTAGGGCATGTTAATGTCTTGAACATTATTGTAGCTATTGCCACGGGCAACGGGTTGTTACATGTATCAACTAGGTGTTGATCAATATAAAATCTGTACATGTGTAATCAATCACCTGGAATCAGCATCATAGCTGACACACCTACTGTATATGGCAATGGCACATAAATACCTCTGTCTGGCTGTGTCTGTGTGGAATTTGGCTACTATATCGCAACCATGAGCCACTACAGCATCATCAACTGAACAACATTTCTCTACTTGCAACCAATGACAAAGACCCTCGGGTTGAAACGTCCTGCAGTTGATTGATTAATAGTTGTGTATTGCTCATCAGTGAATTTGGCTACTATATCAACGCAATCATGAGCCACTACAGCATCATCAACTGAATGTTCCTGGTGAACCTTCCAGTGTCCAAGAAAGAAGGACAATGCCAGAGCATGGAAAGGCCTACCATTCAGCAGTTGGAGTTATCTCCCCCTAAGTACACTGCTGGAGTGGAAGAAGTCACCCTCTCAGATTGGCTCTAACATGCACCTCCTGACCAAGTTCTCATCAGCTTCTACTTCTACTAAGCTCAGCAGCGGGGGGAGAGGGTATGATGTCCTCAGACCACAGAACTTAACTTGCACTAGCCTCCATGTCAATCATGAGAATGTGCTACAGTTTCTACTGCATGTGGTCCCTGACCTCTGCACGGTCGACCCCCAGGGATACTGTACCCTCATGGGTCATTTGAAACAGTGATGCAGCCATCACCACCAAGGTGTGGACACCCAGAAGACCTTGGTATGCAGGCGGACATATGCACTCTCTGAAGCACAACGCCCTTTTGTCGCTATGGCATTCATTTGCCATTCCAAGATACATCCTGCACACTAGAACATACCCCACCTTCCCTGCCTTACTAAGATATTCTTGATACTAAATAATTTGTTGGTCAAGAGTTCTTTGTGCATGCTTCTTAACTTCAGTTTAAAAACTGACTTTAGCTAATGGATGGTTGAATTTCAGTGTAGGCGTCCCCTGGTTATGCAATATAGCAGCTACTGAGAATGAGAACATGCACTGTACATGTGTTCACACTTGACTGCAGGTCTACTATTTTGTAAACATCCTTCAAGGTCTCAAAATCTCCCTGAGCCCGCACAGATTTTGCAAAGAAATCTTTTGCTTTCTGAAGGGACTCACATTATTATACCACTAAACAAATTTGAGTAACATGTCATCCTCCACCATGTCAGCTGTCCAGACAAACATGCTGACAACCAAACTCTAATTGCTAAATACTTTGTCAAACTTCACCAAAAAACACTTCATCCCTGCATTATTGCTGTAGTCCCTGCACATGTAGGATGTAGGACAAGTAATAAATAATAGTCATAATGTCAACAGTAATGGTAATAAAGATCCCATATCTGGATGTTATATATATAATATGCATGAATTCAGGCCGTACCACTCGGATGTTGCTTGCTCCGGGCCTGCTGCATGCTTTCATGATGCTTTTGACGACTTGAGTTCATGGCCACTATAATTTCAGTGTACTGTATTGTTAAGTGTCTTCTAGTTATGCTACATATGTATGCAGCAGCTGTGATGAGAACATGCACGGTGTTCATGCTTGAATGGATTTGCTATTATTGCAAACAGCCTTCAAGGTCTCCACTCTGATCCCCCGAGTCTTCACAGGGTTTGGATAGAAATCCTTTGAATTACGCTGGGCTCCAAAAGGTGGAATTCATCACCACCAAATAAATTTGAGGACCATGTCCCCATCCTTCTTCCTGTCAGCTGTCCAGACAAATGTCTCGTCAAACAAGCTCTAATGGTTAAAAACGTACTTTGTCAAACCTGACATATAAACCCACTTTACTCATGTACTATTGTTTTAGTCCCTGCATGTGTAGGATGCCAATGCCTGCACTTGTCAATTACTGTATACGTAGGCAACTACAGTCCCTCATAGACAGCTCATTTGTATTATACATTATTCAATTACCATCTCAGGTCTCAGTTGGTGTGCTTGTCTTGAAGCCTAGTCTTTTGTGTTTTCACAGTTGAAATACAATTTCCTGATCCAGAAATCACTCTTCACAGTATCGCAAAAGCAGAACTGACTAATGGAAGGCATATGGGTGAAAACAATGGAATTTCTCAAGTACTAAACAGTAGGACGCTTGGACTGAAGGTATCAGTACACCTCCAGGGTGTCACTGATGCTGTGCACCTTTCATGTACCTATCCAAGTATAAAGCTGTGGATTGCTCCGTAGAGAAGAGAACTGCAGAAGACAACTAAAATGAGAGTCTTTAATGCTATGGTGGTGCCCACGCTACTCTGCGGGTGTGAAACATGGACAATGCTGAAGAGGCATGAAAGCAAGCTGCAAGCCTTCGAGATGATGTGTCTGAGAAGGGATGAAGGCGTGACAAGGAAGGACAAGCAAAGGAAGTGGAAGGATACAGTGGAAGCAATGAGTGACGACAGATTGGTGAAGAAAGTGTACATGGATGAAGCGAGAGGTAGTCGACCACATGGAAGACCCAAGATAATATGGCAAGATAATTTTTTGAATTAACTCCCAACCATAATAACTCCTAAAAATATTATGACAAAAGTGTTTATTTGTACCTTAAGCTACCTCCTGCCAAGGAGATAAAGCCATTTTGGATGATGATGATGATGATGATGATGATGATGATGATGATGATGATGATGGATTGCTCTGTAGTTCATGCACACATGTGACTACTGTATATCACAAAGACAGACACTGTACAGCAGACCTTGCTACAACATTATGACTCATGGTGCAGTGTGGGCACATACGTAGATTAAGGTTGAATCCTCACAAGGCAAAATACATGAATTGAATTAAACCTAAAGCCTGACACTACTTTCAAACAAATGTGGCACATTTCATGATCCCTACTACAAAGTCACAACTCAGAGAACATGTTTACATGGCACCTATGTACTACAGTGGAATCACAGTAATTCAATTGTGCTTTAACTCGAAGATCACACTAAATGGAACAAAGTTCGTGTTCCCTGAACATGCACTATCCAAACGTATAGAAAACTATTTTGTTAAGCTAATGTCTTTGAATATCACTGAAGTTTCCATCTGTGTCCGACCACGTCATCATCTACCAGGACTGCTACCGCAAAGTTCACCACGGGATTCATAGTTTCTGTCTTAGTAGCTAGACTGTGTACAAAATACAAAGTCCAGAGATCTTTGCATTCAAAGAACTTACCAGATGTTTCGGCCCAATCTAGGGCCTTCATCATGGTAGATCAAATACATGGCATGGTGACTTATATAAACAAACACAGCGAGGAAAGGTGGGCAAGAAAGTGTGTGGGCAAGAAGAATACAAGTGGCTGTTTGGGTGTTTCTCACAAGAAACCAATGAAAATGAATATCTCACATTCCTGTCTATCTGTTGAGTTAAACAAAACTAAGCTGCCGTGCTAGCCACTCAAAGACGAATGCCCACTGGTGTAAAGCAGCAACATGCACTGCATGGGGACTCAGCTACAAGAGAGTGCTCACCTGGTGTGTCACACCACACTTGCAGCTCTTCCAGAGAGGAGTAACTGCTCACAATTGAGAAGCAGGTCTTTAGCACTTCACTGTCAACGCCACTCCACCCCTGCAGCTCCAGTCGTCTCAAGTGACGAGCACTAAGGTCTGCTGACACCTCACTCCCATCATCTGCTGGGACCTAGGCAGAGTCAACAGATTCGTGTGGGAGAAGACGAATACAATATGAAAAGGTGCATTAGAGGTGCGACTGTAGACATGTTCCTGAGGCAGTTGAAGCTATCATTGGACATGGTAAGGTCGTGTGGAAGAACAAGACATCCAAAAATAGAGGAGAGATCAAGTGCCACTGAAGACAAGGAGTGTAAGGGATGAGGAGGGACACACCTGCAACATCCCTCAGCAACAGCATGATCGATGGCAGAGGTGATTCATCCCAACCTTCTAAACATTGTGAGTGAAATAGGCGTGACTGAGGTAAACAACCTACCATGCAATGCTTGGCGTTCCTGATGACCACCTCATCCACTTTGTCACATGATCTGGCAGACAAGAGGATTGGCACAGGGTTCATGGCCTCCACTTCCACTTTCCTTAGATTCTTCCACTTGGGCAGGTGGGCAGCAATGACATAACCAGCATCTGCATGTGAGGAAGTTGGACGTGTGAGTTGGGCACTCAAGTAGGATTACTACTACACTACAGAAATGGAGTCTTGGGATGCACATATGGGTGTGTGTGTGTGTACTTGTTGGAGTGGACTACTGGACTCGCATTTATCCAATAAAGTTATGTTGACATCATAATCAATACCTCGCAATCTTGCAAAAGGAGATTATTTTGAACAGGCTGTAAGGTCTTGTGTTTGTGTGTTCATATGTGACGCGTAGCCATGTGAGGGTGTAACTCATTAATACTGTTCCCCAACACTTTGCACTGTAGTGGAGGGGCAGGTGTTTTATCATCTACTGGAGATGGCCACTGTCAATGGTTATGCTCTGCAAGCACAAATGGCCAGGCAAATTTAGAAGCAATACATCCCTTCATTGTGAGCTGGCACATACCCTTTACTGCCCTCTCCAGGCAATTCACAGTGTGATCTTTGTGGTTGTAGACAGACACTGGGATACACTCACTTGGTTGGGAAACACTTCCTACACTGAACAGTGCAAAGAGACTGATGTCTTGCTCGTGCAAAGGAAGACAAGGTTATTATGTTCTGTGACTTTTATGCATTGGTAATAAGTTGTTCATTGTCATGGAAACTACTTTTTGGTGTACCTAGTTACATTCCTCAGATATACACTAATTAAACACTATGGGTCTCTCCTTTCCATTATACTCCAAAAGGGAGTTATTGTTCAAAATCTAGTAGTAACGTTTGGCTGTTACAAAGGAGTTCACAATGCTCTGTGCAAATGGACCCGCTCAAGCTCCCAAGCATTACTGTATTAGCTCAAAATACATGCGGAAATAAACTTTCGAGGTTTTTGCTGTTTGAGTAGCCATCCATAAATATTTTCATCCAAAAATTGGGAGAAAGTGTTGCATAACTGTTGTAAAAATGGATGTCAAACACGCCAAACAATCCTTTGTTCCATTGTTGCCTTTGTGGCGTATCTGGGTACAAACATGAATGTGCTTTGTTGTGCATCAGTTCAGCCTTTGTTTACCCTTGTGTGGAGACTTCAAGAATGTTGATACTCGAGTTGAACCAGGAAAGGATGCCTAACAAGAACGTGAAGGCTTCAGGGATCAATGGTGCGGTAAATTGACAAAGCAGAATGATAACACTACTTTACTAGGCTCTAGCTTGCTGATGCAACTCTACACGGTCGATTCTCTTCAGGTTCTACTTCCGCAAAGATAGTGTATGTGTAATATAATATTAGTGACATATCTTTCATTCCACAACTGTTCTGAGCCTTCTGACGCCGCTAATCAGTTAATGCACAACACAATTACAACCTGTCAGTCACACTCCTCTAAGAATGGAATGAAATGGGACAGAACAGTCACAGTTGTCACTATTAATGGTATACTGCAATACAGCACACATCCCAAGACCCATCGTCAATATTATTCCCTAGGTCACTGTGTAGAAGATTCACTTTCATGCTCAACTACCTTATTTCAATTTCTTGTGAGCCGAGCAGCTTCTCAAGTGAAGTCAGCAATCAGCATAAGGTATGGGATACTCCACAGAACACACTTCTGTGCCACAATTCATTGCAAAATTGGTCATAAGCTCTTTCATCTACGTATAGTACTGCTTTGAACACTCCACTGTACACTTGAATGACCATCATGACAGTGGGCGGAAGAGTGGTGTAATTATGCACAAGGGAATAATTACATAGGACAGTAAATAGGGTCCTCCCTGCCTCGGTTACACTGTGTGGCATTGGATGCACATGCACATTGCAACAGCTCACCTTTGTTGTCACATACTACCGTCAGCTCTTCCATCTGAAAAAAGCAGTTTGCCAAATTTTTAGAGGGGAGGTCCAGGTCCAAGCTTGCAACATCTGACTGTGACGTGGGGTGGAGGCTTGTATGCCAATCACTGACAGAGCCCTGGGATGGAGAGGTACACAGAGCATTCAGAGCTAGCACAGAACAGTCAAAGTTGACCAGGCATCAACTAACATGGGAACTGTGTGCACAGTACATGATCACTTACCACTGTCAAATGGAGTTTTTTCAAAGTTGGAATGAACAGCACCTTTTCCACAGCATCACCGGATGACGCCTTCAATTTCAGGGTAAGCTCTTCCAAAGCACGTAGTGCTGAAGTGAGCCTTTTGGCATCTATAAAAATGATAAAGAGGTAGCAGGACACAAATCTCAGTCAGTGACACTAATTACCAGGTGGGAACAACAGGGCATTCAATTTCATCAAGTGCTCAGTTTGAATAAACTTGAAGTAATCCATTTAATTGAAACAGGTGCAGTCTAACTTCATGCTGCATCACAGCTCCAAAATTGCTGAGAATGAGGTTAAGTGCAGATACAGTGCTTGGATTCTAGGTGAAACCTAATGGAATATAATAACAGAATAACTACAAATTAAATGTACGTACAAGGGCAAAAGTGGCAAGACAGGTGGTGCTTCTACTCTAGTGAAGTCAGTGTGTCAGTGAACTTTGAGAAGGTATTAACACCTCTATAGGAGCAGAGGTGTGAACAAGTGGAGAAAACCTTCAAGCTGTGGATGATTAGCTAACACAAATGGTTAACTGAAACCCCGCGTATTTGTCCACTTGTTAGGAGACAAGATTTTTGAGACCTCACTCCCACCAGTGAAACACAATCCAAGGAAAATGTTATGGCCAATATGCCAGAGACTTATTCATACACTGTTAGCTGCCATCTGTAAACTGTGTACTTGATTTTGTGCCTATGATAAAATGTAAGCTATAGTCGGAGGTGTAACTGCACAGTACAGTGTTCAAAGAATAACATGGCAAACTCCATACACAACTGCTATTGCCAAACAAGGGAAACAAAAGTATCAGTTGGAGGTGTGAGCAAAATCAAACTGAGATCCTACAAACTGGAAAGTGAATAACCATCATCTATTTTGGCATCCACTGAGTTATGACCAAGTTGGAGTGGCTGTGCTACTGATGAACATGTGATTAAACTTGCAGATCTAGTTATAGCAATCCCACTACTGTCACCAGACACCAGCACGACACTGTAACAGCCTCTTCCTGTTCTGAGTGACATTCCCATGCAGCGTACCTAACCAGAGCTTGGGTGTATCCAAGTGCTTAGGAGTGCTTCTCCCTAAGACGGCCAAACAGCTAGCAAGTGTACAATGCAGGTGCGTGCAGTCTCTGTCTGCACAGCCTCATGATTACGATAATGTCCACTTCAATACAGGACGCATGCTGTACAGTGGTTGGTTTCTCACACCTTACGTGGGGCTCAGCCTAGTACAGGTGTTATAGACCCAATGTCTCAGTAGCACATGGGAGAGCTTGAGACACTGCATGGGGCTAACAGTTAGACTACCCCAACACACACTCGTCACTGGGTGATGTGGTACCAACTGACCGAGAGGACATTGTTACCTTAAATCTTAACATTACAGCATGTGAGGCTGACCTGTTTCACAGGGTGCCTCAGTATAGTCTGGACTACATGAAGGTTGATTCTGTTTACTGTCAGTCACAATAGATAACAGTATTCGCTCACAAATTAATCATTCTATAACAGTAAGGGAAATATCTGTTCAATAGTACTCTTAAGAAAAATATCCTGTCTCTTTATAGTTCCCATCACTCAACTCTAATGTTCGTCACATCAAAGTGGATGCAATCTTATTACCATTTGTCACAAAAAGGGTGTGAAGATAGGAAGAACACAGGTATACTCTCATGCCTCTGTTCAACCTGTCTATATTAAGAACATCAATGCCTATCTACAACTTAAATACTTCTTTCTTGGCAGTCAACAATGGATCAGTTAACATATCACCAGCCTTGAACTGCAGTTCACACGTTCAATTTGTATGTGGCTTTTCAGTGAGAACATTACTTAACAATGAGAACATTATTTAAAAAGCGCTCAAATAATTCAGCTTTGCTATAATGCTTCTCTTCTGTATTTCTATTTAGGATTCGTCAACTGTCAGCTGTCTTCCCTATGCAATTCTAGCATTAATGGCTAAAGTAACAAATTTGTGCTGCACAAAGAAGAATGCACCATCTTGGAACTCACAATCATGTGTGCCCCCTAACCCATTTCAGAAAGGGCTAGTAGCATGTTTGTGTGCTAGAACCATTGGAAAGAAATAACCAGCATGGTATTAGAGCAGTGGCAAATTTGAACTCAAGACACAGCCTTTTTTGTTATTAGGCAGGGCACCTTGTCAACATTCGGGTATGGATTGTATTGATTCTATCATTCCTAAAGTAAATGTTTGTGCTGATAATCTTGAAACCTGCTCAATGTGGAACTAACAACCTGGTACCAACCACAGGTAAACGTACTGGATGAGATAACAATCACACACTAAATGTGTAATGCACAAGAGGATTGCACCACCTGGGTCAGGAACCGAAAGGGAATTCCGTCCTACATTCGCCAGGCCATGGCATTGGTGCAGTTGCTGTGTGAATATCATACCAGAAACTACAATCAGATGACTAGAACAGTGCTCAGCCGACAGCAGTAAACAACAGAGGACGGCACACCAGTGTGATTGGATAGTTAGCAGAAAGCATTCTATCCTACCATGCGTGTGATAATTGTTAAGCATAAAATTCCTGGCACTTTGATGAACATAACTCCTGTTAACACTAACTTGTTCCTATTACAATGTGTGTACATGCGTCACCCACTAATTAACTAATTAAGCATGAATATACTGGAAATCAATAAATGATAGTCATTTCTTCAGACGGTAATAGAGAAGTCGGCAGCTCTTGGTACATCACTTTCATGCCACAGCATAAATGGAAGTCACAAAAGGGGAGATGTACGTACCTCCAATTGTAAACTCTAGACTCACCACACAATTCAATCCTGCCACAAAGTCGCATACAGTAGATGGGAATGCCAACAGTGACGGTGCTGCACAGTGCAGCTGCAGCTCAGACAGGGTACACAGCAAGCAGCACCAAATGCAGTTCGTGCCAGACAATAAATATTTTCTATTTTATGTTGTATATTTGTTCACTATTGCGTTGATTTCTGTCAGTTTGTATGTACATACAGTACTTCGGCAGGGCCAATAACCATACTATGTATTAAGCACAGGTATGGCAGTTACATAAAATTTTAAGCTGTGCCTGTTCATTTATGGACTGCATTTCCACCAAATGGTCTGATGTGAAGGAGAGTAGTGCATTATCATTTATTGATGCTTCATACGTCACCTCATTCAGCTCTCAAGTGTACAGTTTTTGCTGCCATCTTCAATCAGGTCTCCCATTGCAAAATTTACATTGCTGAAGTGATGCATGGTTTAACAATGCAAAGACGACATTTCCACTAGAGTTGACAACACTGCTTAAAAGCCATTCTGTTCTGTCTCTATACCCGAACAATGAGTGCAACGTCAGGACATGATTCTTTGGTCCAAAAAAGCAACCCCATGGCCATGCTAACGTATCCCAGAATGCAGTCATTGGCATGAACACTCCCTGTCCTGTCACCTCCTTTATTCCTTCACTATGCACTCCTGGTACCAGGTAGGACTGGGACTGTATAGAATGACTCGTTGACGCGGTGATTGCATTTAATATATTCACGCTTCATCTGCACATGTGTACTCACATTTCTGTCTATAATCTTTCACAAGGAATCATGCAGAATATCCGAGTGCAACCGTCAGATAACCATATCTGCCTGCACCAAAGAATCTTGAAAACATATTGTAAGCAAAACTGTGACTTAGTGGAGATTGACCCATTTACTACATACATCATAGTCATCATAGACTACTATCATGCAGCATTGCTTAAAAGCCATTCTGTTCTGTACAATTTATAACTCCACACTTCACATCCACTATGCACCCCTGGCACCAGGTAGAACTGTGACTGTATGGACTGACTCATGTACAACATACATCTTCATGGGTGGATGAAGACTTTGCACAGGGGGAAGCAAGGCAGTGGATAAGAAAGGCGGGCCTATGGGTAAACTCCCTTAATTTGTGGGCACTCTAATCCGTTGTAATAACAAGTAATACACTCGATCCACTCATGGGATTTCAATTGCTGTTGATTATCTTTCACAAGGAATCATGCAGAATATCTGATTGCAACCATCAGATAAAATGTCTGCCTACACCTAACCATCAAGGAATTCTTTGAAAAAATTGTAGGCAGGACTGTTACTTAGTGGAGATTGACCCGATTACAACATACATCTTATTATAGCAATAAATTCACAATTGTGTTGGGCATAAAAGCTACGTACTAAAAACTGCCGAGAATAGATTAGAATTGAACCGTGTTATACAACACCCACACAGTGCATACATGCAGCATGCCGTGTGAGGGAGTTGTAGAACAGGAGTACTCAGTGTAGTAGAGCACTCACCCAATAATGAAAGCTCAGTCAGTGCCAGGTCCAATGAGACTAAAGGATTAGAAGAGGCCACTGATATGATACACGGGATAGCATCTGTTGTCTCTTGTGTATAACGAACCAATATGAGTTTGATCAGATGAACAGCCTTGCTCAGGCAGTGCCTAGTGACATAGAAATCGTATGAAGACATCTTCAATCCAAATACAAGATCTCTATCCAGTTGGCAGGCAACGGATGCAGTGAGATGGGTGTTGCCGCTTTCATGGAGGGCATAAAACAGGAAAAGCAGGCGACGATCATGATCATGACACGACCTTGGGAGTTCCTGCCCCTTCAGAACATCCTGCACTCCCTTGATCTGCAGCTGTGACAAGCCACAGTAGAATCGAAACACCATGGCATATCTAGGGTTGCTAATGTTCTTCTTCCAAAAAGCTGTCTGCTCCTCTTTACTCATTCCATGAATGTGCTTTGCACACAGGTACTCCTGGTAAGTGCTGTGCAGGAAGTTGAAGGTCAGGTGGTCCATGACTCCGTGCTTCTTCGGATGAACATGGAGTAGACCCATCCCATCAAAATTATCCTTGAGTTCCACTTGAGATGCAAGGCAAGTGTTGATGACCATTTCTTCGTCAAACACTAGTATTTCATCCAGAAAGCCCTGGTATGACAGCTGGCATAGGCAATTTAGCATGGATTGCATGGGTTTTGGCAGACCATCCAAAGTGGGTCTGATCCTAGTCCCTAATTCTTCCTTCTTCGCTTGGTGCTGGAGCAGCTGAGCAAAGAGTATTGTGTAACACTGGGTCAGAGTGTCAGGAAGGGAGCGGTTGTTGAAGGAGAAGACGGAACAGAGCAGCCACAGGTTGAGAGGGATGTAGGTGGAGCCAGTGAGATCAGGCCTGTTGGCGAGGGCTGAGAGGAATTTGGAAGCTGCAGAGGGGTCTTCCTTCTTACGAAAAAATGATTCCACATACTCCTTTACCTCCTCCGGACCGAAGCCTTGCACTTCATACAAGGTGGCTCTGTTAAATAGCTTGGACAGCTGCATCACAATCCCAGGGCGGGAGGTGACCATGATCTGGGCTTCTTTCAGTTCCCCTTGGATCAGCTTTGACACAATGGAGGTTGAGTCATTTAGCAAACCCTGATGCTCATCTAAGCCATCAAAGCTGATTTGCACGCCCCTACCCCTGTTCTTTTCCACCAGTTGTGCCAGCTCATCATAGGCCGAGTCACCACCAGGTAGGCTGTAGCAGGAGAGGAGTTCACGCAGAGATTTGGCTTCTGCTACTTTCTTATCCCTCACATGAAAGAGGAGAATGAGGGAGTGCGAGGAGGACTGGGGGTTGGAGGCAAACTTGGAGCAGATTTGGCGAGAGAAGGAAGTCTTGCCTGCACCAGGTGGGCCAAAGACAATGTGGAGTCGTTTCTTGTGCTGCTGGAGGAAGTGGTCATGGGTCAGGAGACCGCTTGTTGCCTCATCCTTTTGTGTAATATGAGGGTCATCTGCATCATGTTGACTGATGAAGTCCACTGTAGCCTTCTGGAAGTTCCTCAGAAACTGCACAGTATCCTCCTTTTTGTGCTGGGATGGATGACTTTCAGAAACCTTCAATCCGACATAGTCCACATGTGGATCATCCCCAGTGATCGCCATGTCAGAGTAAGTATCTATAACAGACTCAAAGTACTCCTGAGCCAGATGGCTACCATAGGGAAACTTCTGCAGAGGAGGACAGAAAGAGCACAAGAACACACTAATATAATGTACAACACTATCAACATGAATGCATACATATAATACCATAGTGAATTTTGTTACATGCATATGTAACAATAGTATCGAGCATACACTGGTACGCAAGTGGGCTCCATCTGCTGATGAAGATCTTCACAGCTGAAATGTCCTCAGTATAAATAAGCTGCTATACGTTACCCCAAGTGCAAGGTGAAATCACCACACAGCTCAAATGTTCCTGAATGCCACTATTTTGTCTTTCACACCTCCCTCTGCTAGCAGGTCTATGGCACTGTCCTCACTTCCAGAAGAGGAATGCATTTATAACTGGCATGTGTGCTATGACCTTAGAACTGGTCTTGTGGAAGATATAAACTGCCACCTCTACTCCACAAAACCCAATACTGATATTCAGCCTAGAGGATGAACCTAAAGGACACCTTGTCTTCTGAGTTTTCCTGATCACATAACACAGATACTGTATACAGTACACTGATATTACAGTCTAGAAAGATCACCCACACAAACATGTACGTCGACCTTCCTTCAAATCACTCCTATAGCCCACAAGCCAGCAATAGAACAAACCTTCAGGGCATAGTTGACATCACCAGCTGTCACTAGGAACACTACCACGTCCAAAGCCTTCGCCCAGACTGACTACCCCAGCCACCTTCATTCATTGCTACTCTCAACCTCACATTATCAACTTCTCCTTCACACAGGGTGACCCAGCCAATGCCACTATCATCAAAGGCACTTTTGATGTATGCTACTCTGCAATAATACCATACATCAAAGGTGCCTCCAAGGCCATCAGAGAGTCCTGTCTCTCCTTGGCATAGAACCACCTTTCAACAACTTACGACGACTCTTGAGACATCCTATAAACCCACTTGCCAAACAAGACAGGCCAGGTGCATTGTACAAATTCCCTACATGATTGCCCTTGAATGTACATACATACAACAAAAAAGGTAGGACCCACACTAACACTCGCCCACCGCAAGGAATATCATAGGACAATACAATGCAGATCTACGTATAGCCACCTGAATAAACACACTGTCCTGGACATCCCAATAATGGGACTGCAGTTCAAGTGATTGACACTTGTCCCTCCACTTTCAGGCAATGCCTCCTTAAGTTTTGGATGATCCATAAAGTCGCTTACAGCGAAGACGCCATTTTGCACACCCTACATGATGGAGTTTATTGTCTTGTAGCAATTCCAGTCGTTGTCAGGCATTCCTAACATCGTCTTTAGCGTTTCCCCACTGTTGAAGCTTCAAATCAGGACGTTGGCAGGATTCTCCAGCATAAAATATTGCTTCCGCTGTGACATTTTCGTACTTCTTACGCGAAGGGTTCCACCGTTGCATATGATCTGCAACCTTTCTCAGTCCATAGTGAGGCATTCCCAACCTTGTTTAAAAGATTTGACCCCTGTTGAAGCTTCCTAATTCTTTCCAGCAGTAGAAAACATTGCGCACATAGTCGCTCGCGAGGCCCGATCAAATTAGAATTGACTATTTCGTCACTCCCATCGGTTGCGCAATAATTGAAATTTGCGGGTAAAGGGCCATTAGCAGGACCACATATATACTAGTATTGACAAAGACAGCAGGGGCTGCCAGAATGTTTGGTATTTGGCTTTTTGGTTGGTGAAGTCTTGGTCATAGACTGTCTGCCAGCAAATTCGAGGACTGTTCGGCCGCTGTACTAGGTGATGGTCATAGACTGCCTGCCAGCAAATTCGAGGACTGTTCAGATCATTAATTGGCGCGAAAAAAATGGCGGAACGGCCGCTGTGCTAGGTGATGGTCATAGACTGCCTGCCAGCAAATTCGAGGACTGTGGAAGATGAGCGCAAAAAGCGGGAATGATTTAGATGGTGATTTAGCTGGTAATCTAAGTAGATTTGGGTGTTGGAATGTGAGAACGATGAACGGCAGGGAGCAGGAGTTGGTGGTGGAAATGAAGAAGTAACGGTTGGATGTGTTGGGTGTAAGTGAAGCGAAGGTGAGAGGAAACGGTGTAAAGATGATTGGTGATACTACGTGTGTGTATTCGGGTGTGCAGGAAGGTACGGTATACGCAGTAAAAAAGTTAACGTAGTACGCCTGTACGTTTGCCCGTAGCCTCAGTCGTAGTACGCCCGTAGCTGTTGTCGTAGTATGCCCGTAGCCGTAGTCGTAGTATGCCCGTAGCCATAGTTGTAGTACGCCCGTACCCATAGCAGTACTACGCCTGTACCCGTAGCAGTAGTACGCCCGTAGCTGTTGCCTGGAGTACGTAGTACGCCCGTATCAGTCTTAGCTCAGTTGGCATACGAAGTATAGCTACGTACGTATGCACTTGCAATTGAACGATTCCTCGGAGTTTCAGCTTTCAGTGGTTGAATTGTGCTAGCATCTGAGTAGCCTTGCATAGCATGACTGCTTCCTCGCCTCCACTTTCGTGGTAAAGTCGTTTCGTAAGGCGAAAATGGAGGCAAGAAGGGTTTGGCTAGCTACGCTAGCGTCTAAGAGGCCATACCTCCGTCAATCGTCAGATTTACCTTTCACGATTGTGGTGACCAGAGGTTAGCTTACACCCGGCCGCAAGCCCATAGTACGCCTGTATAGCACGCCCGTAGTTGTAGCCGCGATACGCCCGTAGCCGTAAGCGTAGTACGCCCGTAGCCTTAGACCTAGTACACCCATAGCCGTAAGCGTAGCACGCCCGTAGCCGTAGGCATCGTACGCCCGTAGCCGTAAGCGTAGTACGCCCGTAGCCGTGAGCGTAGTACGCCCGTAGCCGTAGGTGTCATACGCCCGTAGAACGTTAACCTTTTTAATGCGTGTACCGTAGAGCAAAGGCGGGTGTCGCGATCTTGCTGTCGGAAAAGTTTGGGAGGCACCTGAGGGAATGGAGGTGCGTAGACGAGCGTATTGTGCGGATTCGGCTGAGGATAGAGGGTGTCTGGGTGTCTGTGGTGCAGGTATACGCGCCTACCGAGAATTGTAGTGTATCGAGCAAAGATGAGTTTTTTCTGAGGCTGCAAGAGACAACTGGGAGAGTGGCAAGTGGTGACCTGTTGATTGCGATGGGGGACATGAATGCAAGAGTGGGAAATGATACAAGCATCTGGGGAGAGGTCCTTGGTAGGCACGGTGAGGAAGTATGCAATGAGAATGGGAAGAGGCTTCTACAGTTCAGCAGTGAGCACAACCTTTGGATTTCCAACACATGGTTTCCACACAAGAGAATCCATTGGAGTTCACGTGGGAATGTAGGGGCAGACAGCTCAGGACCCTCATTGACTACTTCTTGGTGGGAAAGGAAGCTAGGACGCAGGTAATAGATGTCAAGGCAGTGAGGGGGGCAGAGATAGGAAGTGATCATTACCTAGTGCTTATGAAGATAAAGCTGAAGGTTAAGAAAGTAAAGAAGAGCAGACAAGAGGTGGTGAGGCAGCAGATCAAAATACACAACTTGAAAGATGAGAAGGTGCGAAGGGAATACCGAGCAGTAATCACTGAGTTGTTCGAGGAAGCTTTGCTAGGGAGTGTACATTAGGAAAGGATGTGGAATTGACGTGGAAGGAGTTGAAGGAAGGTATTGTGGGGGCAGCGATGAAGGTGTGTGGGACTACTAGAAGAAGAGGAGAGGCAAAAAGAACGAGGTGGTGGAATGAGGAGGTAAAGTGTGCAGTGAGAAAGAAGAAAATGATGTATAGAAGACTACTGGACACCGGCACAGAAGAGGCTAAGCAATTGTACAAAGATGCGAAGCTGGAGGCAAAGAAAGTGGTCAGAAATGCTAAGAATGAAGAGTGGACGAAGTTGGGTAAGGAACTGGAGAAGGATGCTTGGGGAAACCAGAGAAAATTTTGGGCTAGGATAAATGAAAGTAGGAGACCAAAGGAGAGAATGGCACATATTCATGATAAGAATGGTGAGGTACTGTCGGAGGAGACAGAGGTCATTAGGAGGTGGAAAGAGCACTTTGAAGGATTATTCCAGGAAACAGATGTGCCTTACCAGAGTATGCCAGGGAGAGGGGTAGCAGTAGTTGATGATCTGGAGATAACGAAGGAGGAGGTGAGAAAAGATGTGAGGAGGCTGAAGACAGGAAAGGCATCCGGAATATGTGGGATTGTGCCAGAGATGTTAAAAGCATGGGGTGAAGTGGTAGTAGTATGGATGACAAAGGTGTTCAATATGGTATGGTGAGAGGGGGTGGCTCCTGGCGACTGGTGAAATGCAGTGATAGTATATACCGGTATACAAGAAGGGCAGCAGAATTGATTGCACGAACTACAGGGGAATCAGCTTAATGAGTATTGTTGGTAAGGTGTTTGCAAGGGCATTGAATGAAAGGGTGAAGGTATTGACAGGAGACAAAGTGATGGATGAGCAAGGAGGTTTCAGATCAGGAAGGGGATGCATTGATCAAATTTTTGCAGTCAAGCGAATTGTGGAGAAGACCATCGAGAAAGACAAGAAGGTGTACATGGCATTTGTGGATCTAGAGAAGGCACATGACATTGTGAGTAGGGAGAAGTTATGGAAAGTGTTGGATGAGTATGGGGTGAAAGGGAAGCTGCTAAGGGCAATTCAGGCACTGTATGAGGACGGTAAGGCAAGGGAGAAAGTTGGAGGGTTGGAATCAGAACTGTTTGGTGTGCACAGAGGAGTGAGACGGGGATGTACCTTATCTCCAGGGCATTTCAATGTTTTTATTGATAGGGTGACAAGGGAGGCAAGAAGACACTTTAGGAGTGAAGTGATGCTGTCAACTGGTGATGTAGGCGTTCTTCTCTTTGCAGATGACATGGTAGTAATGGCAGAATCGGTAGAGGGGCTTCAGAGTAATTTGCAGGTGTTGAGTGATGTGTTGAGCAGGTGGGAGCTGAAAGTGAATTGCAGGAAGACTAAGATGATGAGGGTGGCAAGGAAGAGTGAGGAATGTGAAGTTAAAATCGGAGAGGAGACAATAGAACAGGTAGATGCAATGAAGTATATGGGGGTGATGATTAGTAGTGATGGGAGTGTGGAGAAGGAAGTGGAGGCAAGGATTGGTAGTGCAACACAAGTGATCGGAGGTTTGAGTGAAATAGTACTGAGGAGGAAGGAACTGAGCAGGAACACCAAACTAAAGGTAATGAATGCCACAATGATGCCCACATTATTGTATGGAAGTGAGACGTGGAGCCTGTCAAAGAAGCAGCAATCAAGAATACAGGCAACACAAATGAATGCCATTATTGAAGTTTTGCTAGTTTTACAGTTGTCTTCTTTGCATCTGTTGTTGCATCTGTATGATACGTGACCTGAAAAACTTATCTTTTCTACAGACACACCACGTAGCTTTTCTGAAGGTAGCCGCACAGCAATGCGCGGATCGTCAGTGCAGCAATATGCAGATCGTCTGCGCGGACGATCCGCAGATCTATACAATGCGGAAGAAGTCCACGGATGAACGTGCAAGCGTACGCACTCGATCGAAGATGGGTATTGGCTGCTTACAGTCATGCTACCGCTGAGGGGGTCTCTTCATTAGTCAGCCACTTTGTCATTCGCAAACCACTGCATACGTAGCTAGCTTGCAGTTATCTTGAATGAACAAGCACAGTGTTAACTATATACAACTTCTTCTGTTTCTTTAATTGTTGTATGTGCATATGTTGTGCATACGTACGTATGTAGGCGCGAACGCACAAGTCGACGTTTCACGTTTCAGGTTATTCAACACCGCTTATGAAGGAAGTGTGCAGCGAATGTACGTGAAAGCACTGTACATTGTACACCTACACTGTAATCTTTCACACCTTCCATATTCGGGCATGATATAACAGGATTTAAGAGACCCTGTGACGATAACTGGCTTCTTAGTTCCTGTTCCCGGTCTAGCCTGCTAGACCCTTCTTTTAGCTTGTATATGTGTATATTCTTTGGCGGGATTTCAAGTAACAGTCACACATGCGTACCGATTTGTCCTCGCACAGCTCTGCAGCACCCATCATATCACAATTTAACCTGGTGTCAGGTACATACTGAGCACTTTTGTCAGAATGCGTACAACAAACTGTACATTCTGCTGAATTGAACGGCTGTTATTCAACAAATAGTATCACTGAAGTTAAAACGTACCAAACGCACTGTTTTAATAGTCAAACAGGTTATCCTAGTCCCATGCATGCAAGGCAGCAATGGTCCTCTACAGCAACACACAAGTACTTCTTGCTGCAGGTGTGCAGCTCTTACCTGTTTCTTGTCTTTTAAGCCAGAGGTAAGCCCTTCATCAGGCCCTGCAGAATGCAGTGGTTGACAGTGACATACATGCAGTGCGAAGTGTCGTGAAAACAATGCGCCCACATGTCAACAAATAGAGTAGCATCTTTCAGCAACACTCAGTCTACACAGAAAGTGGGTCTAGTGCTGTCCCTGTATATAGTCATGTTTCTACTCTCAGCATTCATTCTTGCCAAGGTAGCCCTGAGAAATAAAGCATCAATACTGGCAGAAACACTAGTATAGTTCACACCTCCTTGATGTTGGTGTGTGGCATACATTCCCAACTGGAACATGCACCGCAAGAGCCAAGCAGCATGCAGACTGTCACAAAAGCCAGTCAGTCATTGCAGAGGCTGTGAGAAAACCTGTCTGAAAATGGAATACACATCACAGTTACACTGTGACTGTCACTTTGGCAAAATTTCAAGGTGTCACATAACATACATTGCAGTCTCAGTACCCTCTTCATCATACAATGGAGGACATGAAGAAGCATTAATTGTTGAGAAATGCACCTTTGAGAATTTCCTCCTTTAGTTTTTGGACATCCTGTACCGGAATTTCTGCATACGATATGGCTCTCAGGAGCACGTCCCATGTGGGGCTGTACCCGTGACCATTCTTCCACTGTAGTAATCCACACTGAATGGCTTCTTCCACATTTAAGGGGTTGTTCATGAAGCACATCTCCCTCATCCCTTCAGGCAGGCCTAGACCCTCTAGGACTGCCCGCCCCTTGCCAGCTCCCACTCTGCTCACATATGTTCTCAACATTATGTCACATTTCTGATCACCTGCAACAAATGAAAGGCCAACACTGCACTGCATAAGCCCAGCTTTAAGAAGACCAAAACCATGTAGAGGTATGTGATTATCTGGCCTTAAAAGAGCTTGTGGCGGTAAGGAGGTTGAACAAAAGGAAATCCCACTCTCTTTGGATAGGCACAAAATCAGCCTGTCCTTGTCAATTAAAACTATATGTGTCTAAGCCAAAGAAAACATATTTGGTATGTATGGTTGACTATTGTGGAAAAAAAATGATATATGCCTTCCCCCCTACCCCATATTCCTGCTTGCTTCTACATGATTTCGGTATGTTGCACACAGGACCACACAAGAATGTGTGATAACAGGCCAGAAAGATAGCATACTGCCATGTCCATTGAGCACTTCCACTCAGACTGCTAGGCTACTTTCAAACCATTAAATGGCTATCGAAAGTGAGCTTGAGATGAGGAGCAATCAAAGAGGTTTATTTGAGGATAGGAATAACTTGCATGACTCACCTACTGAAACGACAGGCTGTGAGAAAGGAAAATGTTCTCTCTTCAGTTGCTCTGTTAGTTGACTGTGCCCACTTGTCTCCAGGGCCTCTAAAACAGAATGCCAAGTCCTCTCTGTCTCACCTGTGCCCGGTGCTTGCAGCAGCCATCTGCGAAGAACTCCTCGATAAGCCTCCTCGGCATTACTGGGGTTATTCCAATTCTCTGTCTCTATCACTAAGGACTGCACCCCGAGGCGAAGTGCTGTCTGCTCCCACACACTGCAGCAACCCACAATGAGCTTGTCCAGCTCCTCCAGTGTGGGCTTGGAGCCAACGTCAAGCAGAGAGCTCGCTCCTGAGAAATGACAAGATGACAGAAAGAGGTATGTGAAATAGCAATTATACCAGAGTTATAGTGGGTACACAGGAATGAATATACAGCATTCGTGCTCACGCATCTTTCACTGGCATGGTATATGCAAAGAAAAGAACAAAACATTTCTACAAAAATGGTTAAGGATGTAGGGACGGTAAAAAAAAGGACAGAACATACCCTTGTATCCGGAGACCACACACAGCAAATTTCACCACATAATATCCCTTCTTGTTTCTGTGCTTTTTGTACCATCCCTACAACCTTAATTATTCTTTCTATAATTTTTTCTTCTTTTCTAGTTTCTATAGTTTTTATAGGCTGAATCAGGAGACAGGATCACTTATAACCACTGTAGAAGAAAGCGGGCAATTTTGAATCCTTATCTGACAGTGGGACACACCTGCTTGCCTTCAAAGTCAGTTTACTGTATGACACATTTAGCTGTACAGTCATCACGTTTCTGCTTCTTCTAGTTTTCGCTCCAATCCTGTTCATAGGGACTACTAAATAACCAGTATCATCTTTACATAGAGAGTGCTACCAAACTCTACGATATAGCTAGCTATGTCAGGATAAATATACACACATACCTGAGAACCTGTGGCACGCACACACAAATACTATGCCTACTTCGGTAGTAACTAAAGGTTGTGAGCGTAACTCCATACCAATGCAAGTGAAAACAAAGCTAGAGTATTTAAGTTCAGGACCGAGCACCTAAAACTTGTGACTCTTACCAATGCGAGTGACAACGAAGATGGAGAACTTAAGAGCACTGTTAAGATGAACACTTAGACTGTCGCCATTTTGCTTCACAATTTCAGTGTCGTTGCTATGATGATGATGATGATGACGTCATAACATTGGTGGATTTACTAACGTTCGTTGATGGTAGACACCAAAACAGCCATGTTTAATGACATAACATCTACAAAAGAATACAGCGCGTAGCATTTGTTAATTCAATAGATTATTTATTCATTTAATTATAGCGAGCGAAGAATATGAAGAAGAATATGAAGAAAGGTAGCATA
Source organism: Aplysina aerophoba (assembly GCA_949841015.1). NCBI lineage: Eukaryota > Metazoa > Porifera > Demospongiae > Verongiida > Aplysinidae > Aplysina > Aplysina aerophoba. The sequence goes on along the minus strand of OX465037.1, from coordinate 3,392,017 downwards.
CGCTGAAGAGATCATTGTGGAGCAGTTGAAAAATGATTACGACACGACAGGAGTTGAATTACAGAAGCTGCTGGCTAAAGGTGATGCTGAAGTGGCTGTGTCAACTGCATGAGGTGGCAAACTGAGTTGAAACAGACGGACTTGCCATGTAGGCCAGCTGCATATTAGCAAAATGCCCGTATGCATATATACGTATGCGTACTAAATACGTAATTTACTGAACACCCGTTGTACGCTAACTGTTTTCTAAGAGGTACTGGACACATGAAACATGGTGATTGGCCAGAAAGGTGCTGACTAGCCTATTGCCTCTCCACACAAACAGACCACATTCAGGCCATCCAAATGGTGATCAGAGGCAGCTGGGGATAAGAGACTAGCCATAGCAGTTCCACTCTGGACAAGAATGACTCACATGACTCACCTACGGACATGACAGGAATGGGTCTTCCTTCAGAGCTCTCTGCAAAGTGATCTCTCTTTAGTTGCTCTGCTAGTTGACTGTGCCCACTTGTCTCCAGGGCCTCTAAAACGGAATGCCAAGTCCTCTCTGTCTCACCTGTACCAGGTGCACACAGCAGCCATCTGTGGAGAACACCTCGACATGCCTCCTCGGCATTACTGGGGTTATTCCAATTCTCTGTCTCTATCACTAAGGACTGCACCCCGAGGCGAAGTGCTGCCTGTTCCCACCCACTGCAGCGACCCACAATGAGCTTGTCCAGCTCCTCCAGTGTGGGCTTGGAGCCAACGTCAAGCAGAGAGCTTGCTCCTGAGAAATGACAAGACGCCAGAAAGAGGTATGAAAAATGGCACTTATTTGCCACATCTTATGTACGTAAGAATCAAATCAAATGTTCTGACCCCAATCTAGGGGTCCTCCTCAAACACGGCAGGGCAGCTCCAATGTACAGGGGAAGCAAAGTGAGAATGCAACATTATCACTGAGGAGGACCCCTACAATACATGGTATGCAATGATTTCTTCACGAGGACCTGTCAGATATACACATGCATCACCTGATAATGTTTTAGCAGCAATGGCAACAAGCACTTTGTGCCCTACTCCCTATGTATTGTATAATGGAGCTAGGCCAATTCTTAGTCCGCACTAATCTCCAAAACTGACCGGAGAATTCACAGCGGATGCAAATGATATTAAGATTGTTAGGTTGCAAAATGAAGGTTTTTGAACGTAACTATGGGATGCCATGTTAGTTTTATGGAGAAATGTGCCGTAAATTACGGAATTAGGGAGGCAGAAATTGTTCACAAATTCCCCTTTGGGGCAATGCTGTGCGACCTTTTTCTTAGTGTTGATGTTTAATGTATGCGGCTGTGGGAGCATTGTCCCGGGAAAAGGAAAGCGGCACACGGTGGTGAAATAGTGGATTTCAAGATTTAACAATTGCACGATACATGAATGACATTCCATTGGTGTGGGTCGGGATGCATCTATTCATGCTCAGAACAACCACTGCAATCCAAGTACGTATGTATCTAAGCAAAATCATTATGACATAGGAGTAATATAGGCATGCCTAGCAGTGTAGCCCTGAGTTGGCCGAAAGTTGTGAGATTTCACTGTAGCCTCACTTTATAGGCATCACTTGAGTGCTGTCATGGAACTACCATCATTAAAGCACCCTCGTGAGAGTGCCATAGCAGAGAACCCTGTCAAATTCAGGTGTCTCTGCTAGTGTAACAAACGATGTCTCTCATGTATACCACATTTCCTTTGCTTCTAGTCTCGAGGTGCTCAGGTATCACAAAAATGTGTGCTGATAGAATGGTAGCCTAGTGCCATGTCATTTTCACTCTGATTGCCAGACTACTTCAGGACAACCAAATGGTGGCAAATATTTGGCTGGGAATATAGTGCCTGCCACCATAAATGCCCCCTAGAAAAATCGTCTGTAAATAGGTTTAAAAAATCCCCATTCATTCAAATTTGGTATCAAAATACTCTGTTCGACGCACTGAAGCCGAATATGGCAAAATAAACGCGTTTCTACGCGCTTGCAAATATGAGCCGCTTTCCAGCCAATGGGATGTTGCTACGTCACTGTTGCCAGATGCGTTGCTATGCGCTACGATAATTTGCGGTTGATGTTGCGCAATAGTATACCCGCGCTGAAGTCGATCTATTAAGTCTAAAACTGCCGTTTTCGTTCGTTTCTCGCTGAGTTTTGGCTTGTAGATCGGTGTTTCCTTATTATAACACCGTGTACAAAGCGTAGAAAGGTTTTGGAATGAATAAAGGCCATAACATGGCAAGAGGAAGAAATTGATTATTATGTAGTCTTCCGCAATCCAGATCTAATTCTAGCTTTAGTATATGCAAATTTGACTCTGAACGTTTTGTTAGCATGCGAATGTAGTTCCTTTTGGTGCACTTGAAATTAATTATTTTGATTATGCATAAAAATTCTCATTAATAAATTTTCATTACATTGCTGTAATGTAAGAATTAAGCAGAAATTAAAAAATCTGTTCTTGCCATTTTATACATTCCAACACTGCACATAAGTAAGCATGAGTATATACAGTTACCTATAAAGACAGCCACAAAAAGTCTAATATTGAATTTTCTGCAATTTGCATTATTGCTAGGCAACCGTTGCCATAGTAACGTTGTTTAAACTTGCATTCTGCAGACTTTCATGCACTCGACATACATACCAAACCTGGTAGCTATAGCCTATGCCATTTTTAAATTACACGCATTTAAAGTTATAAACTCCCAGGGGACATTTATACTGGCAGGCACTATACGAGGCTAGTCAAAGTGGTTGAATCGCATGACTCACCTGCCGAATTAACAGGACCTTTAGAACTATCCACAAAGTGTTCTCTCTTCAGTTGCTCAGCTAGTTGACTGTGCCCACTTGTCTCCAGGGCCTCTAAAACAGAATGCCAAGTCCTCTCTGTCTCACCTGTACCAGGTGCATGCAGCAGCCATCTGCGGAGAACTCCTCGATAAGCCTCCTCAGCATTACTGGGGTTATTCCAATTCTCTGTCTCTATCACTAAGGACTGCACCCCGAGGCAAAGTACTGCCTGTTCCCACCCACTGCAGCAACCCACTAGGAGCTTGTCCAGCTCCTCCAGTGTGGGTTTGGAGCCAACGTCAAGCAGAGAGCTTGCTCCTGAGAAATGACAAGATTGCACAAAGAGGTATGTGAAATAGCAATTATACCAGAATTATAGTATGTACACAGGAATGAATATACAGCATGCGTGCTCACGCATCTTTCACTGGCATGATATATGCAAAGAAAAGAACAAAACATTTCTACAACAATGGTTAAGGATGTAGGGATGGTAAAAAAGGACAGAACATACCCTTGTATGTGGAGACCACACACAGCAAATTTCACCACATAATATCCCTTCTTGTTTCTGTGCTTTTTGTACCATTCCTACAACCTTAATTATTCTTTCTATAATTTTTTCTTCTTTTCTAGTTTCTATAGTTTTATAGGCTGACAGGGTCACTTATAACCACTGTAGAAGAAAGCAGGCAATTTTGAATCCTTATCTGACAGCGGGACACATGTGCTTGCCTTCGAAGTCAGTTTACTGTATGACTGTTACACATTTAGCTGTGCAATCGTCACGTTTCTGCTTCTTCTAGTTTTCGCTCCAATCCTGTTCATAGGGACTACTAATAACCAGTATCATCTTTACATAGAGAGTGCTACCAAACTCTACGATATTGCTAGCTATGGCAGGATAAATATACACACATACCTGAGAACCTGTGACACGCACACACAAATACTATGCCTACTTTGGTGGTAAATAGACACATTAAGGTAGTAGGAGGGGCTAGAGTGACCTGTATAAATTTGTTTGATTTCATTTTCTGACCAGACATACAGATGTGTAGGAAGGACTTCTGCAGACCCCTTGGCAGCCCAGCTGGCATTTTCTCTCCCCGCTGCAATGCGATCATGATGGGGCCCAGCACCTCATCTTGTGCCTGTGCAACCCGCACATCTTCCCACCCCATGCTGACCATTTCTAGGATTGCAGCCAGTACCTCAGGCTTTTCGGGCGGCCGCCGAGAAAGTGCATCTGCATTACCATGCTTTCCCCCGGGCCTATACTTAAACTGAAAGTCAAACTGTTGTAGGAAGGTAATCCACCTAGTCAGACGACCGTGGACATCATTAAGGCCCTTGAGTGAAGTGAGTGGATTGTGATCAGTCACAAGGGTAAAATGGAAGCCATACACGTAGGGGTAAAACTCCTTAACAGCAGCCACAACTGCTAGGGCTTCCCTCTCAACAGTGGAGTAATTACGTTCTGCCTTGTTTAGTTGTCGGCTCCAATACCCAATCACCCGCTCCTCCCCCTCTTGAACCTGACTGAGAATGAACTGAAGATAACAGATGAAACTGTGACATGACTTGATTGCATGAACATGTATATAAGCTGATAACTGAACAGTGCCTGTGTCTGTGTTTTCTGATTGATTCTAAGGCTCCCTATTCGTTGCGTTCTTCATCTTTGCCCGTTGCCCCGCTGTCACAGCGTTACAGTGGTGTCAGAAGTGGGATGGCTGCACAGCTAGACCTACCGTTACCGGAGCTCTCCGTGGAGAACTTCTCCCGCGCATGGACGCAGTTCGAGTTGGTAGCGGCAGCCAAGCAATGGGATGAAGCAAAACAGTTGACGATTTTGCCAACCTTGTTAAGAGAAAGATTACTGGACTACTACGTGGAGCTGGACACAGACCAGAAGGGTAGCTTGCGTGCGCTGAAGGATGCCTTGATGACAAAGGCAGGCATTGCCCAGGATCCCTTGATGGCTGGACGCGCTTTTGGCGCAAGGCACCAAGGTCCACAGGAAAGAGCCGCTGACTTTGCTACCGCGCTGCGGAAGTTGTTTATTCAAGCCTATCCTGAGGAGAAAGTGACATCCAGTGTTCTGCTTCAGCAGTTTCTAACAGGACTGCGCGCGTCTGTCAGCAAACAAGTGCTACTCAGAGGGCAGCCAGAAAATCTGGAGGAAGCTATTTCGGAGGCAACCCAGGTAGAGTACGCCCTGAATTTTGACGCTCAAGCAAGACACACATCCGGTGATGTGAATGTAGTGCACCAACACCAGGAACCCTGCCCAACACCGAAGGAGAATCGAGAAATCTCATCAGGAGAGGCACGCTGGAAGGAGGTCTGCCAGACGCTGGAAGTGATGAGCACCAGATTAGAGGCGCTGGAGAAGGGATTTCAGCATCACAACCAGCTCTTCGGAGGGTCTAGGAACCGTCAGAGGTATCGGGGCCAGAGGAATCGCCGAGTTTGCTACCTGTGTGGAGAGGAGGGGCACTTCAAGCGCGAGTGTCCGTTAAACTCCAACCGGCCAGTGTTGAAGGAGGGAAGCAGCTGGTCGAAACAACACTGAACCCTCCAGGTAACAAAGATGTTTGTGAAGTGAATGTGGTGATTAATGTACATGGTTTGCTTAATGGGTTGAATGTTCAGTTTTTGCTCGATTCTGGAGCAGCACAGTCTGTCATACGTTATGACACCTTGAATGAGAATCAGCATAGGCAGCTTACTGGAATAGAAACGATGATGCTAGGCGCAAATGGCCTTCCCCTAGAAGTTAAGGGGTTAGTTGAGCTGACTGTAAAGCTAGGAACATTTAGTGCCATTCATCCCTTCATTGTGGTCCAGGACCTAACAGTAGGTTGTCTCCTAGGAGCTGATTTCCTCACAGCGTATGGGGCTGTTATTGACTGTAAGTGTGCTACTCTGTCACTAGGCAGGGAGACTAGGACCCAGGTCCCCCTTTCACTAGGTAACAGGGGCTATCAGGTGACAACAGCAGCAGAGGCTGCACCAACCAGGGCAAGCCACTCATGTTCCTCTTCAATTGCAGTAGTGGCTCCAACCACCCTTGAATTGGCAGGACGCAGTGTCCATTTGCTGTGTGCCATGCTTGCGGATCACACTAATTTAGCGGGAGTAGATACTGGACTGGTGGAACCTGTAGACAATGGCCAGCCCAGGTGTCTCTTAATTGGACGCACATTGAGCCGGGTCTCGTCAGAAGGGGAGGTTCTGATGCAGGTACTAAATGCAAATCCTGAGCCTGTAAAAATCCATCAGGGCACAAGGTTGGGAGTATTCACACCTAGCCATGCTATTTGCGCAGTCACAGAAGAAGGCACCAGCCCTGAAACCACTTTGCCAGAGTCGCTGAACATAGACCTGGACTCATCTAACTTGAGTAGTGTCCAAATACAGGAACTGAAACGTGTTCTTGTGTCATTCAGTGATCTGTTTGCTTCTCCTACTGGAGCCCTAGGACGAACCAGTGTGGTGAAACATGCCATACAGACTGACGGACTGCCAGTAAAGCAACAACTGAGACGTATGCCAGAGGCTCTGAAAGCAGCAGTGAAAGAGGAGGTGCAAAAGATGTTGAATCAGGGGGTAGTGAGGCCAAGTAGCAGCCCTTGGTCATCCCCCACAGTCCTCGTGAAGAAGAAGAATGGGGCATGGAGATTCTGTGTGGATTATCGCAAAGTCAATTCCATGACTCGACGAGATGCCTACCCACTGCCACGGATTGATGCCACCTTGGATGCATTAGCAGGTGCACAATACTTCACTACATTAGACCTGGCTTCAGGTTATTGGCAAGTTGAGTTGGAAGAGGATGCCAAGGAGAAGACCGCTTTTTCAACGCCATTTGGCCATTATGAGTTCAATGTGATGCCATTTGGTCTGACCAATGCCCCACCAACATTTCAGAGGCTCATGGATTGTGTCCTAGCAGGGATATCTCCCGAGCAGTGCCTCATATATCTTGACGATATAATTGTTTTCAGCCAGACCTTCCAGGAACATCTGCAGCGTCTATCAAATGTTTTGAAAGAGATCAGAAAGGCTGGATTAAAACTGCAAGGGAGCAAATGCAAATTTGCCTGCAAAGAGGTGCACTACCTGGGTTACATCGTATCTCAAGGTGGTATTTCACCGGACCCTGACAACCCTCGGGCTGTGTCCGCCTACCCAGCGCCCAGCAATGAGAAGCAGCTGAGGGAGTTTCTTGGCTTGAGCAATTACTACCGAAGATTTGTGAAGAACTACTCACAGATTGCTGAGCCCCTATACAAGCTGACAAAGAAGAACACTAAGGGTTTTCAATGGGATGCTGCATGTCAACAGGCTTTTGATGACCTGAAACAGCGATTGACCTCTCCCCCTATCTTAACGTACCCAGTATTCACCTTACCCTTCATTGTCCACGCTGATGCATCAGAGAGGGCTATTGGTGGAGTTCTCAGTCAGGTTCAAGAGGGGGAGGAGCGGGTGATTGGGTATTGGAGCCGACAACTAAACAAGGCAGAACGTAATTACTCCACTGTTGAGAGGGAAGCCCTAGCAGTTGTGGCTGCTGTTAAGGAGTTTTACCCCTACGTGTATGGCTTCCACTTTACCCTTGTGACTGATCACAATCCACTCACTTCACTCAAGGGCCTTAATGATGTCCACGGTCGTCTGACTAGGTGGATTACCTTCCTACAACAGTTTGACTTTCAGTTTAAGTATAGGCCCGGGGGAAAGCATGGTAATGCAGATGCACTTTCTCGGCGGCCGCCCGAAAAGCCTGAGGTACTGGCTGCAATCCTAGAAATGGTCAGCATGGGGTGGGAAGATGTGCGGGTTGCACAGGCACAAGATGAGGTGCTGGGGCCCATCATGATCGCATTGCAGCGGGGAGAGAAAATGCCAGCTGGGCTGCCAAGGGGTCTGCAGAAGTCCTTCCTACAAGGCCAAGTCTTGTGCCGTAAATTTCAAGAAACAGACTCGACCAAGAGATGTACACAAATTGTCATCCCGAAGAGCCTGATAAAGGCTGTCCTAAAACAACTGCATGATCAGGCAGGCCATCTCGGAATCTTTAAAACAACTGAGAAAGTTAAAGAGCGTTTCTATTGGCCAAGGTATGAGCAGGATATCAGAACATGGGTGCAAAATTGCGTTCAATGTCAGCAGCGCAACCCCCCGATACCACAAGCTCAGGCACCACTCGGTACCATACAGGCCAGCTATCCTTTTGAGAAGATATCCTGGGATATAATGGGACCAATGCCAGTAACAGAGAGACATAACAAATACATTCTTGTGGTCACAGATGTCTTCACCAAGTGGGTGGAGGCCTTTCCCCTACAAAACACCACTGCAGAAACATTGGCTGCTTGTCTGGTAAACGAAGTGGTATGCCGTTATGGGGCACCTGCTGTTATCCACAGTGACCAAGGTGCAAATTTTTGTGGTGATGTGGTTCGTTCTATGTGCCACTTGCTCGGTATACAGCAGACGAGAACATCAGCCTACCACCCACAAGGAAACGGACAAGTGGAGCGGTTCAACAGAACTGTCCAGGCTATCTTGGCAAAGGCTGTCAAAGATGATCAGAAGGATTGGGACCTTCACTTGCCACAGGCCCTGTTTGCCTATCGAACTTCAGTACAGGAATCCACGCGGTTTACACCATTCTTGTTGACCTTTGGTCGGTCACCAAAGCTGCCGATAGACAGGTGGATAGGCCAAGGTGACCTTGAAGATGGGAGCTTCCAGAACTACCCAGATATGGTGCAGAAAGTGCACAAACGCCTGGTGGCATCTTACTCCCAGGTGAGAAGGAGACTTGCAGCAGCCCATCAGAAGCAGAAGAAGGCCTATGATGGCAAAAACATTGGGGAGAGTTTTGCTGTGGGTGATAGGGTGTGGTTATTTGTCCCAGCTATGAAGAAGGGTAAGACAAAGAAATTGGCATCGCTGTGGCGGGGTCCCTATACTGTGGTAGACAAAACTAGCCCAGTCAATTATCGAATCAAACTGGTGGGGGGTGCTGGCAACCTTGTGGTCCATAGGAATCGCCTCAAACTATGCTATGGGGAACCAAGTCTACTACCTCCAAAGCCTAATAGGAGTAATCCACCATCGGGCGCATTGGGACAAAACGAGAATGAACAGCCAGCTCCAGCCAGGTCAAGGACATTGTCGGCTGTGGGGGGCTACACCTGTTCTGACGATCCTTGGGAGTCAACAGGCACAAGGAATTTCCGACCCAGACGAAACCGCAGGCCTCCAGATTGGTACGGAGATGTTGTTAGCCATTAAGAGATGATCATGACCACAATCATGGAGATGGTTGGGGGAGTGATGTAACATATAGCTAAGTGATGTATCGTAACACGAGAATCAAGTCCCTGACAAACAGAGTACAACAAAGTGATGAAGAGCCTGAAGATAACAGATGAAACTGTGACATGACTTGATTGCATGAACATGTATATAAGCTGATAACTGAACAGTGCCTGTGTCTGTGTTTTCTGATTGATTCTAAGGCTCCCTATTCGTTGCGTTCTTCATCTTTGCCCGTTGCCCCGCTGTCACAGCGTTACAGATGCAAGAACTCTTTTGAACTGCGCAGTTATTATCCCGAAATGTTCGATAGTTTTTGAGTTATACAGAAGAGAAAGTTGTTGGTAATAAATACATCGCACCCACGATGTTATGATAGGACGCCCACAATGTTATGATACGGAAGGTGTCACTAAGTAAGTATACCGCACGCTTAGAAGCAGCACGAATGGAAGGTTTCCTGAATAAGTATGTTGCGCGTGTAGAGGCAGCGCGATGGGCGAGACAACAATGAGGATGGCTGTGGCTGCCTTCGTGCGCAGTTTAGTGAGAATGGGTAAGAAATCTGTTTTCATAACACCTCAATGTGCTAATGAGGTGCTAAATTCCAAGGGGCGCCTCCAGGATTAGACAGATCAGCATCTAAGCAGGAATTGAGCAGCGCGAAAGCCTTTTCTGGTTGCTACGCTCGTCAATATGAAGTAGAAGCACTTCACCAACAATGTGGAAGGGAAACAACCTGTTACTATATTTCTCAAGTGTTGTGAAGGGCGATTTTCGTGCTTCGTTGATTTGTTCGAGGTGTTGCGCACGGAACTACTATGTTTCGTTATACACGAATCGTCCCGCGTTTGTTCCAATGCGAAGCATATGGTGTGCACTAAAATCGTATGGGAGCGACTAGCGTTACACGCAGCGGTTAGAGCGTTGCAGCCATTTTCATAAACTTTTGATTCAAAACACTGTAATAGCTCCATAGTACCTGTTACTCCTAGTCGCTCCCATAAGATTGTAGGCACATGCCCTGTCCTCCTCTGCACCAGGTTTGATAGCTCTAGGCCACTCTGGTCAGAAGTAGCTTCACTTTTGCTGATGGTCATTGGAATCACAGTGGATCTAATTAATTGCTTACATGACGGGATCAAATTAAGCAATTAATTAGTTAGTCACACCAAAATACACGGAAAGGGTAGGTCTACGTACCTTGAAAGAATCAAGTTTATATTTGAAATGGTTACAAAGTTATGTGTATTCAAACATAGCCCTCTAGTTTTGAAAATAGCCCCTACTACTACCTTAATATTCGTGCTTTTGCCTTATGCGTAACATGCAACGTGTGGGAAAGTCACGTGCGCGACCATAAACTGCAAGTTACACGTTCGCGTTACACATTCTCAACCTGTAGATCAGCTTCTACACGTAGCGCATCTCCTTGTGTGTCCCACTGGCATACAGTGCTGTGTTCCCACGTTTGGTGAGTTACAAATTGTAACGAAGCATCTGCTCTCGACCTTCGATCTGTAACAAGTGGTCATTGAAGCTGATCTTCCACTCTTCGGCAGCTTTTACAATGGTACTGCAAGAACGCCCCAGTAAGCTGGCCAAATGTCACTCACAACGTAGCCCTTGCTCAAGAGGTGATCTCTAATCAACCTAGCAGGCCACAGGCTTGGGGACACATCACAGGAAGGCTCAGTACTGCTTTTGCGACGGAAGACAAGCTGTTCAGCTAGGACAGAGGTTGCAAGGAGTGCATGAATTGCCTGCTGGGTAGAGACAAACGACGAAAGTTCAGAGTGTGCTGAATCATCTAATGCATCACACCTGCAAACACTAAGCCTTGCAGACCAAGTTAAACAAGCTGTTGTTGGTTGCTTGCTTTTGTGCGGCGGCCATTTTCCAACCATATCTTTGCACGTTACAGGTTTCACGTACGTAAATCTTAAGCTCAGTGAGATGAATTTGCGTGAACGCATAACTTGTGGCTGCGCGGTTACAAGTTAGGCGTTATGCATTCCTAAAATCTTAAGGTCTCTACTAAAGGTTGTGAGTGTGACTCCATACCAACGCAAGTGACAACAAAGCTGGAGCATTTAAATTCAGGACTGAGCACCCAAAACTTGTGAGCGTGACTCCACACCAATGCAAGTGACAACAAAGATGGAGTATTCAAAATCAGGACCGAGCATCTAAAACTTGTGACTCTTATCAATGCAAGTGACAACGAAGATGGAGCACTTAAAAGCGCTGTTAAGATGAGCAGATAGACTGTCGCCATTTTGTTTCACAATCTCTGTGTCGTTGCTGTGATGATGATGATGATGACATCATAACATTGGTGGATTTACTGACGTCCGATGATGGTAGGCACCAAAACCGCCATGATTAATGACATAACATCTACAAAAGAATACAGTGCATAGCATTTGTTAATTCGATAGATTACTTATTCATTCAATTATAGTGAGCAAAGAATATGAAGAAAATATGAAGAACGGAAAAGCAAACAAGTATTTCGAGTTTAAAAACTTGTGGGACTACCGCCCCAACTCGAACTACTTGCTGTCGTCAGTCGCAAGTTAAGACGTGACAACATGTCAGAGCAATGCAACAACATATGCCCATACAGCATGGGCACACAGACACAGACAGACTGTGCATGCATTTTCCTTTATTTGAATCCCTCCTCATTTGGAGTTGTATCAAACAATCTGGCTAGCTAGTCATGCACATGTTATACCGCCTAGCCACATTGATTGTATTTCTGCGTTTCAAGACATAAACACAATTAAGAATGCAGGACATGCACACACACTGGTCACAGGGACTCAGTAGCAGGTGTTTAGTCAAGGCAGAAGTGAATTCATTCGAGTACAAACAGCGCGCACTGCCGCAGACATTATTCGTATACGTTTTCAGTGCATCCTAAGCTTTCCTACGTGAAACATAGCTAGCAAAGTTTAGAATAGACGTTTAACATCCTCACCAAGCTTGGCGTTAAGCCTGTCTATTGTTCTCAGAATTGCTGCGAAGATTGTTTGTAAGTCGGGAAGTCACAAACCAAACACGCTGCAAACGATACAGCGCGTTTCTCAAGGTCGCTCCTGTCCCTTGTCCGAGGCAGTAGTGCGGACAACCTCGATGTCGACATCCAACTAACACAGCGTGGTGTTCAGAACGACGACAAACGGCGGCTTGTGCAACTTTCTGAGGTCTGTCCTCCACCATTGTGTAAACACAACAGTGGTATCATATGGGGTGCTATTTGTAAAAATATTTCATTAAAAGTGGATGTATCATAGATCACGCGATGTATCCATAAGTCACTTATTGTATGCATAGATCATATATGATGTATAACAAATTATGTGCCATAGATCACGCGATGTATGCATAGATCACGCGATGTATGCATAGATCACACGATGTATGCATAGATCACCCAATGTATGCATAGATCACGCAATGTACGGTACATGTCACAAGTAACTTGCATTTTTCCGCAGGCTTGCCGCGTCGGGAATCCGCAAATGGCCACACGGCAGGTTGTTAATTTCTACGCACGGTCTGCGGATCGGTCCCGTGGCATCCGCGGCAAGAGAAATATTCCGCGTGGAAGTTGGCACCATCTACACGTTAGTTGCTACTCGTCACTTGTAGTCGCTAGCTACCGATCTTGGGACTCCAAATCGTGAGCTAAGTATCGCTTCTGTATCTACATACAGCGCCGCCATGTTTTTGACTTCGCGCCGAACACGTTTCAAACCACTCGAGTTGGTAGTAAGGCGTTAGGTAGTGTGGCTCACCGCTCATCATTTGCTGAGGCGTGTCTAACACTTTCTCTTCCTTCTGTGTGTGCAGAAGGAAAGAACAGAATATCGTACGTACGTGATTACGTGGCACGTTCTGCGTGCTCCCCCAGCTGCGGACGGCCTCTGCGTTTGTAGATCGCTACTTACGTATATAGCGTAACGCGTACCCCTCGTTCACACCACTCTGTGTCTTCCTAATCTCGCGTAGCTATAGGTTGCCTTCACTAGGACGGTGAAAACGGTCTCGCTGCCTACGCGAGACAACCGTATTCCAAGGAAAGTGTTCTGCAGTTGGTACGTTCCCGCGGCCAGTTTGCAGAGCGGGTGCGGACGCTCTGCGGAAATTTTGCGAAGATTCACGGAATTCCGTGATGGAAAACCGTAGATTTCGGCGGAAAAATTCAAGTAATTTGTGACATGCACCGTATGCATAGATCACGCGATGTATGCATAGATCATACGATGTATGAATAGATCATGTGATGTATGCATAGATCACGCGATGTATACATAGATCATGCGATGTATGCATAGATCCTGTGATGTATGCCTAGATCAGATAATGCAGCAAAAATACTTGTGGACCTTGATGTCATCCATGGTCATATGGTCACAATGTGATGTCCATGTGACAAGCAGTATGACATAAGTGTACAGATCTAATGACCACATGGTCTGAAGGAGCAGACGTTTTATTCTCGTGCAGATCTAAAGTTCTCCAATATAGCTATCTTTCTGAAATGGCTGAACTCCCAACATTTCAGCGAGTTTGCTTTCGGAAAACCCTTTGGACATGAGAAATTCAACGTCATCTGAGTCCATTTTAATAGAGGGCCTTCCTCTTTGTCTCCCCTTCAAACAATTTTCACCTTCAGCCATTTCAGAAAGGTAGCTACATAGGAGAACTTTAGATCAAGATCTGCACGAGTATAAGACGTCTGCTCCTTCAGACCATGTGGTCAGTAGATCTGTACACTTATGTCATACTGTTTGTCACATGGACATCACATTGTGACCATATGACCATGGATGGCATCCAGGTCCACAAGCATCTTTGCTGCATTATCTGATCTATATATGTATACATCGCGTGATCTAGGCATCATCGCGTAATCTATGCATACATCGCATGATCTATGCAAACATCAAGTGACTTATGGATACATCGGGTGATCTATGATACATCCACTTTTAATCAAATATTTTTAAACGGCTCTACACTCCGACCCACACACAAACCACATACATGCCACACTACTTAGCATGCCTGCAAGTATTGTATAATTACTGTCAGTGCTGTATTCAAAAATGTCTTCAAGAAGGGGGGAGTAAGGTTTAGGCTTAAATAAAAAGAGGAGCAGGCCTAACTGGATATGAAAGACATGAGGCTTGATTGATTTCCAAGTGGAGGCAAGAATATAGCAAGCAGGAGTGAATGCGTCTTGTACCCCCTCCCCTATATCCACCCCACCGTGTAAAGAGCGACACACTTAGCTGGATTGACAAACATGAAGTCAGACTATTCATCTGTCCTGCAATTCAGTGGTATCATTACTTAGAATACACCCGGAGGCCTGTTACTTCCACTCCTCCAGAGTATCTATGCTCCTACAATGTCCCTGCAGCACTGGTGAGGGCAAATCACTTGGAAACTCCCAAATGGTCATCAATTGGCTAGAGGTTGACTTTCAGTGCTGAAGGCATGAGTGTCAGCTTCAACAATAAAAATAGTTTTAAGTAGGACTGCTTCAGAAGATGAGTGAAGGCCCTTTCACAAGCTTCACGTAATGTTTGTGTTTTAAAGACTTCGGAGCTTGTTTCTTTAGGTAGGTACAAAATTCCATGAAATATCATGCGATACGAGCTTGCCTTTACTTCTGTTTGCAATTCTATGTTTGTAGACGTCCGAGAGTAGTTTTTTGCAGCTTCCATTGTCAAAGAGAAGAAGGAAAGAGTTACGAGGTGCACAATTGTGTATATAGGAATAGATTTGTGCAGGCATGTACTCGTAGAGAATGCTGTGCACATTAGCTACACTTATTCAGGGCTTTCAGATCTTCAAGCCAATATCAACCACAGCTTGAGGGATTTTCCACAGCTGACATATAAAGGAAACTTTGAATATCGATCAATAATTTGTGTAGGGATTTATACAGGTCAATTACTGCCTCGACTGCTTTGATCCTCGCATTTCAAAATACTTGCATCATCCTTTCTGAAATTAAGAGTGTAGAACTGGCACTTCACCATACTTTTTATCAGTGCAAGAGTGAAGCTTGTAGGATCTTTTTTGGCCGAGATGCATTTTAATGTTTGAAAGGTGGTCAATGACTGGCAGCCTACGCTATAGTAACAAAGAGAAATTGTAGAGCACAAAATATCACCATTTTTAGATGCTTTCTTGTATTACCTTCGACTTCCTCTGCAGTTAAGTCAACAATGTCGTCAATTTCCTCTTCCACCACATGCCCGCAGACTAGAGCATGCACAGTTAGCTACAACTGCACAGCCAAAGTCTTGCCATCTTATGGTATTGCAATTTCTTCAATGACTAGGAGCTGTTACTGGGTACAATCAGGATGTCATTCCATTGCAAAAATGTATTGTCACCTGGTTGCGATTGAAAACAGGCATTACATACGCAACTGGTGAGCCACCATTTTTAATGAAATTCCGCATTCCATATTTTGTTCCAATTCCGCATTTTAGAGAGACCTCACAGGAAGCAACACCTCAGTAAGACACATCTCCATAAGCAGTTATAGGCTATAACCCTAAATGACTGCAGACTGACAGTATAAGGAAGCTGTCACTAGATTGGTGTAAGGCATTAACACATGCAACAACTTCAATCTTCATTCAAAAATGCGAATGTTTGTGAAGGTGAGTATTTACTGTACTTTAGAACACACTTTATACAAATAAGTACAGCAGAGACCTGTCACATTCCTGAAATTGGCCTTATTTAGCAGAGACTGCAAAATAGACAATCGCCAAACATACTATTAAACCTTATAAAATCAGCAACTCATTTCCTTCAATGTGTGAATGGTTGTTGCAGAAGTGGACCAGGAGCCATTACTTACCAAGCGTAAGCATCATTTACTACCCTATAGTTGGTGTGGGACCAGACCCTATTGTCAACGGAAGAAATCAAGGTAAAAAAACTGCTATACTGAAACTGTGCAAAGTAGGTGGTGTCAACGCTTACACAGACTACTGAACACATGTACGGTACGGTGCATAAAATACATTATACTACCCAAAAACCGTTACGATTATTGTCATTTCGAACGGATAATGAACGGTGAACCACATAAGGATAACCATTAGCGAGTGACGGTTAATCGTTAGCAGATAACGTAATACTGTATAGTGAGAAAATTTGATGAGGACTTAAATTTGGCCATTTGGCAAGTAGTTTGCAGCTTGCCAAATGCTCCGCCATTTACATACACTAGCCTGCTATCTATTGCACTGCGCAAGTACCTAAGAAGATCTAACCCCTGAGGACAAGCATCAGAGCGGTAAAGACTCTACATCTTTATCCAGGGAGGACATCGATATGGCAGGCAGGGGTGTGCGCATGGCGCATACAAGATTCAAAGAATCCGCAACAGTTGCATGTCACCACGTATAGGTCCTCTGTATTGCCGATCCTGTAGTTCGCAGCTGATGTGTACCCTTCAGTGGGCATACAAATCACTTTGTATGCCTTCCGCCAATGCCGTTACGATTATCCATCAAAAGTAACATTTTTGTCATCCATTTTGTCATTTAAGACAGTGACTGCATCATAGTTTCAGGCAATTCGCTAAATAATTATATAACTTGCCAAATGCTAAAATTGGGGCATTCACCAAATATATGGCACGCCAAATTTTCCTGCCATATGGTATATATATACCTATATAGTTCACATAAGGGCGCACGCTGTTACATACAGCTCCATTTTCAGTGCTGGCAAAAAGAGTGACAAAATGGTGTTACCAGCGTATCGCAAACAATGGATCGTGCAACAACGGCCTTCCATAGTCACGACTTCTACTTAATACTACCAACTCATCGATCTGCAGGCTCCAATTTGCGTTACAGTTCTCCTTCCTGTGTAGCTTGGAGACGAACTCCAGGAACACCTTCCCATTGTAGCGCGATAAGTTGTTGTTGCCATACGACACAATGGCCTTGTCCAGCTCTGCAAGCAAACATTTTCAACAATCGCTACTTACAGTTCAACGTAGATAGCGTGCGTTGCTGTGCTCACTATGTTTAGGTGCAAACTGGAACTATTAACCGTTACCGTTAAGCCTAACCCTAACCCTAACGGATAACTGCTACTTGTTAACCAAAAATATTCACGAATAACCGAGGGAAATCGCTGAGAAGCATTAAACGGCAAATGGAATTATAGTAATGTTTTTTATACTGTACACGTGCATGAAAGTGACTCCAGGTGCAGACAATTTATTCTAAACTAGCTTTAAACTGAACTCAACTACATAGGAAAAGAGTGCCTCTTCTCATCTTAAGGCAAAGTTGAAATTCAACAACAATAACAATAATGTGCAGTCATTGTCAGACCACCATTGTGCAGCGATCCTAGTACTTAACACGTGTCATCCACATCACGAGTCACTAGCTGCAGCACAATAGCATGCTGTATACATATTACCACATTGTTTACCATCCAGGCCTGGTTTACATTAAATGTTTTTGAATTAAAGTTATTTAACGTTAAAACATTATCACACAAAAATGTTCTAATGTAAACCATGATTACATAAGAAATGCAAGTGTACAACTGTGTATCGTCGTGTGTAACATCATTGTTCCAAATAAACATTATTAGTAACATGCACATCATGTGTAGGCATGGCAACTACACACATAGTCCTACATGTCATGGACCAGCAACCAATGATACACGTGTGGAACCTAGCAAAGATGTTTATGCAGACGGTATGCGCCTCACTTCATTATGCGATTCAGGGCAGTTTGTGGAGTGCTCATGTCACCTACATACGTAGATGCACTATGTAGCATAAACATTCTAATTGTAATAATTCATCCTGGACCGTGGAGGTGGCCTGATGTAGCCAGTCTACATAGCCACACTGGCAGCTACAGAACTGCTAACAGCCTCAATTTACAAAAGCAGTGTACATACAATGTTCTAAAACAGAAAACATGAGGGGTGACAATATGTCTGCACTTCACACAACAACCAGTTTTATGGATGGCTAACACGACCTCAGCTACTGCCCAAACATGCTCATTAATCAACTAAACTGTCCAGTATGCACACAGCTACCCACCTCCCTCCACAGGGCCAGGGTTACTCTCCACATCACCACTTCGGAGGAGGAGCATCATAATGACAAGAAGAGCACCCAACACACTGCACTCTAACAGCTCCAGCAACGGGGCTACAGGACTCCTGAATGAACCATCGCCACATTCATTTTCTCCAGAACACATTGTAGTCGAAGCTCCAAGAACAATCAGGGCATTACAAAAATTGTCAGTTGCGACAACTGGATGACCAAAAGTGTCATCTTTGTGTTTCTTTCTTGCTTTTTTCTTTGTTTTGAACATCTTTTCCCCACTGTGGGATTGCAGTGATGTAGAAGGTGACCCTTCCTGACAGGACGGTGCCCGCTTTACTCCTCTCCTGATGACGAGTGTCCGCTGGATGCGGGCATTCCACAACCCAATTGCCAAGCGCCACTGCTCCAATGAAATAGGCATGTCACCTGCACAGAGAGAGTGGGGAAACACAATAATATTTCAATAACAATAATTTCCTACACATATTTTCACTACACATCCCAAACCAACAATAATCAGGTGGGCCAAGTCCACTTTCATCAGAAATTGTGACCATCCATGGGAAAAGGGGGTTTGGGTAAAATTTAGCAAAATGAGATTTCTGCTATTTTGCAATCATTATACTTTCATTCTTCAGATTTTTTGCATTTGGGTTGTCATAGCAATATTAGTAATTAACTATTCAATGTTAAAGTCACTTCCTGTAAATGTGAGAATTAACAAAAAACCGGAAGTGGCATGTTTTCACTGATAATGCATATGTGCATTACTTGTAACACTGGAAAGAAGCATCCAGAAGCTGAAAGTGACATGATGCAGTGCTCTAGCAATGTACTTGAACTGGACTGTGTGTACAGCATGACAATGTGGGGAGGTCAAATGCCGTAAAATCTTGCTATGCAGCAGCTTGGAATGACCTGTAGGTGCATGAACGTGGTAATAAACACCTGTTGTTCTTTGACAAATCAGGTTTGAGGTGCTGAGAATCACTCAGTGCGACGATTCTGACTAATTGGAACCATGGGCATTAATGATGTATAGAATAACAAATGTAAATTCTCCTTATTCAACTAAAACAACATGGTAACAACATCCGTAAAGGTTTCAAAAGTCTATGAGACTCTTGAAAGTAGCAAGCCCTCCGTTCTGCAGGTCGTTGATCAGCTATTAGTACAAAACCACCCCTAAAATTGTATCTAACTCAGTTTCAACTCAGGGAGTGAGCTGGGCCTCACTTTGATGGCTAGACCAAGGAAGAGTTCTCGCATGACAGCAAATCAAGCTGAGAATCCTTGTGCCAAGTAAATCCTGGTCCCTAAAGCCATCACCGCTACGAATTATTGGCATAACCATCGTTGCGCTTTTAAATGGCTCACCAAAACAGCTCCTAGCATCACTATTCGGCGGCGCACTGTCTTGTTCGTGGCATCCATTTAAAGCTCAGTGAATGGGCTTTCCGGTGACGTTTACAGCGCTAGTGTACGACGTTCCAAGACGAAGAAATACGAGTTCGAAAATGCGCGAATTTCGAACGCCGTTTCTCAAAGTGTGATAAATTGCGCAAGCCCCCTTTTCCCGTGGACGGTCACAGATGTTCAACTGTGAGCAATATGTCCTGGCACATTCTACACTAAGCTACCCCCAACATACAAGACACAGCAAGAGTGATAGAGCTCCCATGGCCATAGACTGGCAGGACCAGAGACTGCCCCGAGGATCCTTATTCAGGCAGTGCATAGGGTAGCTCTGCACTGAACTGTGGAGAGTGTTTGTCCAAAGAACCAGGCGCACACAGGTACGTAGCTAGCTACAGAGCGGTCTCTGAGCCAGTCAACCTCCCACTTGGCAGCCATCGCCGTATCGACCCATTGTTCAGCGTCTTGCAAGTGGCCCGTGAAATCGGTGAGTCGGAAAATGAAGTGAAAACGGCAAGGAATATAGCTTGTTGGCTCAGAGGAACGGGAAGCCTGAGTTCGTTCAAGATGAGTAGAAATACGTACGCTCCCATCAAATGAATGTTCACTCTTCCGCAGACACTGCATCGGTCGCATTCGAGCAAACCTCACAAGAGACACTGTTCACAAGAATTTGCCGTACACTCTACGTACACTGTCCCAGTAGCTCCTCCAGCTAGCTCCACAGAGATAGTTAGCCACATTGTAGACTCGGGACCTAGCTATAGGGTCACGGCCACTACTAGTCAGAAAGTAGCAAACTCACCTCAGTTCTACTGATTATGGAGAACTCCTGTCTGAGGAAAACACTTCAATGAATGACGACCACAGGCAAATTCTCTCTCGCACTACGCGCACCCACACTTCCACAGAAGAATTTCCCATGGAATCCTGTCCTGCCCCTCCCCCGCACGCAATTAAAATGGCTGCCTCTGTGAAATGCAGCCTTCAACAGTCTCAGGCTTGATAGCATTCTGAATAAACTGCGTTTGATTGAATGTAGTTACCCCGCCGACCCTGCCAACCCCTGTTGATCGACACTAATGGCTCCACAATGCCGGCCCACTACTGGAGACGATGACCACTCAGGGAGTTCAGAGGGTGACTTGGGAGTACGCTAGAAAGAAGCCCTTTCCTCTGTCTGCAGCACTAACAGTAAGGAGTGCATGCGGGGCAGCAGTACGTCACTATACATTCCATTTAATGCATGCTGCGTGAAACATGCGATGAAGTTCAATTGTGTTATTAACATGTAGCTAGCCAAGAGCCAACCGAATGTAGCTAGACTTTCACTAGCCTAGGTGAGTCAGACCGTCCTTATCACAACTATGCAGTGCCTCAGAATGCCCATCTTAGCAGCCAAATCACCTTCCTTTTCTCCCCAAAAAGTGCTTATATTTCACGAGAATAGCAATCTGCTCTGTGGTTGGACTCATCAGTAAGCTATATACGTAGGCTCCTCCCTCTGCAGCAGACCACTGTAATTACAGACTGTTTGGCTATCCCCTCTAGGTATGTGTCTATGGTAGTGTGGACATCCAGGTCATTAAACCAGGAGATTGGTTTAGAAAGAGGTAGCCAGCACTTATATATGTACGTAGGCTCCTCCCTCTCCTAGCAGACCACTGTAATTACAGACCATGACCATGAGCTCTTTGTAGGCAAAGAGTGTTGTAATGATATTACATAAGTATTCTGATTTCCATTAGCTTGTAACTACTCGATGTGTGGCGTTTTAATGCATTATTCTCAGTCTCTTATACATAATACATAGACATATACATATGCATAAATGCGTATGTATATGTCCGTATGCGTATTTGTGATAAACGTTCTACTGTGGTAAACCTACTTTAATGAGAAATGGGTTGAGCCTGGTGGAACTTGGGCTGTATGTGACAAGTGCATGGATGGCACTGGGGTCCAGTCCATTTTAACCCACCATGAATGTTATTGCATGTGTGTCATCCTGTGCAGTTGATGTGACGGTGTACCATAATGGTTACCATGGTGACCTGAAGGAGACTGTTGGCAAGGTGGAGATTGGTTTCAGCAATAACACTGAGCTGCAATAACACTCCAATAATTTGCCACACATCTTTTCACTACACATCTCAAACTAACAATATAATGAGGCGGGCCAAGTCCCCTTTCATCAGATGTTCAACTGTGTGCTATGTGTCTTGGCCTATCTTCGCAGTTTACCACACAAGCCAACATAGGTCAATAAGCACATGCACACAGCTAGCTAGCCAAAACTCCAACCAGTCTGCGTGGCTACCACAGATCGACGGTGGAAACAACTACTTGACCGAGGGAGACAACTGATAGGCTAGCTACATTGAGCTAGGAAGTCTCACAGCTAACTACTAGAGGGTTCTTGTACCATCTCGTACCACCTATAGAAACCTATATACTATATTCTGTAAATCTCATATAATTATAAGCATTGCAGCACACTTCCGCTCTCCGCTTGGAATGTTCACCGTTGATCTAAAAAAGGGCGCGAGCGGATGTCTCCTAAGGACACGCCCCGTGATAGAGTTGGGGGCTTCCTCTGCTAGTTTCGGCGGGTTCAGTGGGTGCGCGGCGATGCCTCGCAGCAAGGCTCAGTCCTTGCCAGTCAAGGAGATATCCTCCAAGCTATCCAAAGATGAGTTGCTACGAAGACTACAGGTGGGTATGTGGTATGTGTCCACCGGATTGTCTGTAACTCTAATGTAAAGTTTAGCGGCTGTTGCAGCTTGTGCTCCATTCGTCAGACGACGCGTCTTCACTAGTTCGCTTTCCTCGGTTCAGCTTGCTGTCAGTGGATGACACATCAACCCAGGAGGAGTGACAGCTAGTGCCGCACACTCTGCTTATTCATCAGTTGTGTTGCACTTTGTCATATCGCATCATACAAAGTGCATTGTTGTGTGCATGCTTCCTGATGGGGAGGACTGTTCCAGATTTGGGTGGATTTGAGTTAGGACTTTGTATGGCATTCGTCCGGTGGCTCCGAACAAAACTGGTATAGCCTGTTCACCAGGCCCTGCATGCCTCCGGCAGTGATATCTTTGTACATGAAATGGGGAGAGAGAGGTGGAGGTCTGGCTCCACAGCAGGGCAGCTCAGTGTTATTGCTGGAACCGAAATGAAATGCTACATTTAATGTGCATATTAACGCACATGGTTTATGTGCAGATCTGGTTGCAGTAGCATCATGCTGCATACATGCGTACGTAGTTGATGTGGTGAAGGACACCTGCTTCTCACTTGCCTCCTGTCCACTTCACCATCCTCCTCTAATCCCCTACTTCCCACTCCCGGCAGAGCTGCTGTCAGTACCTGCAAGAGATGGACCAGCTGGAAGGGGATCCCCCAATAGGACTCACAGAAGTGGCCCTCTCCCTTGCCAGACGTCCCATCCTCACTCACAGGGACAGACAAGTCCGGCTGTACGCCGCTCAGGCCATTGCTGACGTGCTGCGTATCTATGCACCAGATGCTCCCTACGAACTGGAGGACCTGCAGGTACACACACACACACACACACACACACACACACGCACACACACACACACACACACACACACACACACACACACACACACACACACACACACACAATTCGCTCTAGCCTACGTAACTGTGTTGGCCAACGTGCCCTTTGGAGATCCTCTGTGACCACTTGTATTCCATTCATACCCCTTCCTTCTACATATATACATACATATGTAGTATATAACCTTTGCACTAGTCACAGTGTAGAAGTGCTTGTAAAGTGTACACCTGTTCATAGCCTATGCAAGCACATTTGGAAGGCCATCATGTATGGACCTGTTCCAAGAGAGAGAGCACACACTATGTGGGTGCTGTGTCAGCAGCTAAGTCAATCACCAGTGCAAAGGAAACAGTGGTACATTGTGTATAGTGTAGTACATTGTCTATAGTGTAGTACATTGTCTATAGTGTGGTACACTGTCTATAGTGTGGTACACTGTCTATAGTGTGGTACACTGTCTATAGTGTAGTACATTGTCTATAGTGTGGTACACTGTCTATAGTGTGGTACACTGTCTATAGTGTAGTACATTGTCTATAGTGTGGTACATTGTCTATAGTGTGGTACACTGTCTATAGTGTAGTACATTGTCTATAGTGTAGTACATTGTCTATAGTGTGGTACATTGTCTATAGTGTGGTACACTGTCTGTAGTGTGGTACATTGTCTATAGTGTAGTACATTGTCTATAGTGTGGTACACTGTCTATAGTGTATAGTACATTGTCTATAGTGTAGTACATTGTCTATAGTGTGGTACACTTGTGTATGGTGCGGTGCACTTGGTTGTGCTGTAGGAGATCCTGTCACTCTTTGTGAGTCAGCTGCAGTGTTTGGAGGAGACGGAAGGACCCTTCTATGAACATTACCTGTCGCTATTACAGGTGGGTGTGGCTAGGGTGGGGTGTGTTTGCTGTTGACCAGACGCGCGACCCCTGGATGGTGTGTACTCATATAGAACCTGGCAAAATTCAACACCTTCCTTGTGCGGACGGACAGTGGAGTGGCAGAGGTCCTGTCCAGACTCTTCCAGACCTTCTTTGAAGTAGTGAGGTTAGTGTACTACTGTACGTGGGAGGAGATGGAGGGTCCACATTAGTGGCTTATGGAGTTAGCAGAGGGTAGCGTGTGGCTGTGATATGTTGAGGTTGAGTTGTCATGTACTGTGTAGTGTGTATTAACAGGGCATGTATCCTGGCATGTCTCGCTTGTTGGTTGTGCTGCTGCTGATGTGTGCTGCAGTGAAGCCCATGACATCTCAGTGTGCCACCTCATGCTCGACATCATGGCAGTCATTTTGAGGGAGGCAGAGCACATCCCGAAGGACCTTGTGGAGGGAATACTAGCTTCAGATGAGGTGAGAGGGACTAGCAATCCATACAACAGCACTCTGTGAATCAGGTACACAGACCCACTGTTCTACCTGTAGGAGGCAGCCTGCCGGCAGCTGGCAAAGGCGCTCATCAAGAGGACTGCAGCTGACCTGGAGCCGTACATACGTCAGGTGCGAATGTCTAAGAGCTTTTAAGTTCCTGTACATACAGTATACGTATGCTGACTTTGCTGTTGTGTGGAGGGAGTTGGGCTGCTGTACACCCCAGTATTTCCCAATTTCTTTCCTGTCTCCTCTACTGTAACACGTACCTTTTGACTTTATTCACATCTTCCATGCAGAGAAGGAGCGACTGGTGCCAATATTCAGATGTATGCCTATCTTAGTCCCCTAAACCAACTTCTTTACCAAATTCATGCAAGTTTCTTTCATCGCTTAGCCTTCCCTACTATTTAATACAGTGTTACCTGGTTTGAGAGACCACCTCATGGTTCGGAAATAAGTGGTCTCTCAAGACAGGTAATCTCTTATCACAGGTCAACTAACACATTGAAACATTAAACGGTGCCTTAAAAAAAGGTCTTTAAAACAGGTGGTCTCTCCTGACAGTGGTCTCTCAAACCAGGTAGCACTGTATTGTTCTATTCCTGAGTGTTGGTTGCATGTAGAAGTAGAAGTGTGATGGGTGTATTCTTCCATCCTCAGAGCTTGGACCGATCAGAGAGGCTCCAGGTCACCAAACTCCTTGGGAGCATGTTCTCTGCTGAAAGGTCCTCACTCGCCCAGCACAACCCAGCACTCTGGAAGGCCTACCTGGGCAGGTCAGCAGCTGTCTAGAATCAGATGCATACGCTCATACCTACATATGTGCAGACCATGCAGATGTGAATTGCAAGCTAACAAACAAATTCTGACTTCTGAAGATTGCATTGAAACGTATGAATTGTACATAATTTGACAACGACATCATTTAACAACTTTTGGCTAGTGGAGTTCTCCGATTCATATAATGCAGCTACGTACCTAGCCATGCAGAAGCCCTCCGAAATTTCTGAATACAATGCATGTAACGATATTTTCACATATAGACAAAGTGCAGAGGGTGAATCATTTTTGCACCATCCCTGCTGTAATAACTGTGGGTATTGTAGTCTACTGCTGTCCACTACAGGTTTGAAGACATTAACCTGTCTGTGCGGTTGGAGACAGTCAAGATGTGTTCTTACTTTTTCTAACACCAACCTGCTCTTATAGATGACGTGTCAGGTAAGGGGAGGAGAGAGCTGCAGGGAAGGAGAGTGTACAATAAATCTAAAACTATGTACAGTACATATGGTACCTGACATAAGTTACTTACGTGGCTCTGAAGTTTTTCCGCAGTTTTCTCGCGCAGGTTTCTGTGAAAGTCCGCGAAGACATCTGCAGCGTGACCGCACCCCTTCCACGTACTACCCGCGCGGATTCCGCGGAAGGCTTTTCAATGGGTTTGTGAACTTCGGACTGCGTTGATTCCAGATGATGTTGGGAAAGTCTTTCGGATTTTGGAGCGTTAAGAGACACAGTTTGTTGAAGCCGATTTTTAATCTCAATCTAACGTTTGAGATGAAGAATCGTCTTCGACAGACAAAGTTGAAAGGATTTCCCAAAAACCTTAGAATGCACAGGCAGGCGAGTGGAGACGGCTAACACAATGAATTCATCGCTACGTACGCAATCATTCTGAACGACTTGCTAGCTATTCTCGACAGAAACGTACGTACGAAGTAGTACGTAGGTACATGCGATCTGCAGTGCGGAAGTCCGTGGGAAGCCTTCGAGCGCTCTGCGGTCGGCTATTGATAATCCCCATTATACCGCGCGGTATTCTGCGGAAAATATACTCGGCAATTCCGCATAAAAATGTAATTAACTTGTGTCAGGTACCGTATGAGGGAAGGCCTCATAATATTTGTGCATTTCAACATTGACTATTATGGACCGTTAGAATCTGACACATGTTCATATGTGTGTAAATGCATGTGGACAGCTTTGCTCAGATACGCACATGAGCACAGCCACTGCAATGAATGATTATACCCTTGGTTTTACCCACATTTCCAACTGTCCCACTATTTCTGCTGAAAAAATGTGTGCTATTCTGTATAATACTCTTGGTACACATAAATTCGTATGTACGTACGTAACTAACCACGTACTGTATAATAGGAAATATTGTGTGTAATGTTTCACAATTTACAGGATACTGAACACGTACATAAGCTGCACGCCCTATTCAGCGTTTAGTGAAAGCCATCAAGAAATACATATTGTTAGTGGTACAGTGTTGTGTGCTGCTCGAATATCTCTCGTGTCGTCTGCCTGTGCAGCTGCTCTCCACAGCCGTTGCCATGACATTGAGGAGAGGGTTCGTCTGCAGGCAGTGCAGACGGTCCACGAGGTGGCTGCCCAGCACATGGACCTCACTCCAGCACAGGTTGGCCCTGGTGAAGCCATTCTGTGGCTTTGTGTGTGTGTGTGTGTGTGTGTGTGTGTGTGTGTGTGTGTGTGTGTGTGTGTGTGTGTGTGTGTGTGTGTGTGTGTCTGTGTCTGTGTGTGTGTGTGTGTGTGTGTGTGTGTGTGTGTGTACGTATGTGTGTGTGTGTTATCGGTTGACGTTTTGCCACACTACCTCGAGCTTTGTAGTCAATGTCTGTGTAGCAGCGAAAGGACTGCGAAGGGTTTGCTGCACCGAACGTGACGCAGAGAAGTCACTCATATGTAAACCATAAAGCCATGGTAATGGTTGGCCTCATGCACACCTGCGCATAAAAGATCCGTGATTTGTTGCTAAGCCGCCCACATTTTGGCGCAAGGCCACCTGCGCTATTCCTTCGTAAATGTCTTAGGAAAAAGTTATCCATGTCGTGTACCATACGTGTATGCGTCACAGAATGTTCGCAATCACTATTTTTGCCAATGAAGCAAGTACTAATTTGTTATTGCAAGCATTTATACTTGTATATTCTTAGGCATGGTCTCATAGTATGTACTGTATGTAAGACGGTGGATTAGTGAAGTAGACTCTTAATTACTCAGTGTCCAAAGCCCTTGCTCCTGCTACCGTTGGCAGATGTCCTGTGGTCTCATGTGAGAGGGCCTCCTTTACATTAAGTTATATCCAAAAGCTTAGTACCCACTTCGAAGGGGATTTGTGAAATTTTGCAATGTGGCATACAGTACGTAGTATGTACGTATAATGTACACTGTCCAGGCAGCCCTTGTGATAGTCTTGCACATCAGTCGTCAGACGCACTCGCGTCACTCCCCAAGAATGGCTCTTGTAACAATTGAACATTCCGCCCTATTGCACAATACCACCTGACGATGACACCATGCAAGGCCAGCGATCCCCATGCTCAACCAAGTGAATCGTTGAGCCAGATGAGGTGAAATGAAGAGAAACAAGACACTCAACGATTTTGTTTTGCGTGTGGGGCATTGTTGATGTCAGTGCAAAGAACGCTACAACCGCCAATCCCAACAAACCGGGAAGCGAAATCACTCTTCCTAAAATTTGTCACTTTGCAAGCACACAGTGTTTTAAGTGGGCAACACAAAAACAAAAACTGTCGACTGTCTGATATCTTTATATATGTAAGAAGTGTTTTAAGTTGAAATAATATTATATGTAAGAAGTGTAAGTTGGCGGCACAAGTCCCTCCCTGAATACTCATGTAAGTTGTGTTTTGGGAAACTGAAGAAACCAAGTACCGCACCACAGAACAACCTGTTCACTCATTAGTGAGCTGATAATATTGATACAGGCTTTAGGAAGGATTTCCATCGCTGGGGAATGGCCTGGACTATTGGACTACTATAGTCCATCCACTCGGAGCAATTGGAAGAGGCCTGATCAGGAGAGGGAACATGTGGAATCCAGTCCTAGGCTTGAAGAGCCACAGCAGCAGCTGAACAAAGATGAAAGAGCAGCATTCCAACTGACTGTTTATTACTGTAAATGTGATACATTATGTTTATGTATATTCAACGGCAATGATGTCATTTCTGTAATTAATACGTGTAATTTTATGGATTCCTGCCTGCATGGACTTTTTAATAATGAAATCCAATGCAAGCAGTGTGTACAGAATAGCTTGGTGGTGGACAGTGACATTGAATGGTGGTGATTGGGTCAAACCATCTGGTGGACCATATAGAAGTGTGTGTGTTCTGGAGTTATTGTGCTGTGTCACTCACCTGCTTGTTAGTCCAAGGTTTGGCAGTGGTGGCATGTTTGTTGCACTCTGTCTGTTGACTCCTTGCAGCTCCTGAGTGACCTGAAGGACAGGATGTGGGACAAGAAAGTGTGTGCACCAGTGCATACCTGTGCATGTGGTGTCAGTTTGAGTGTGCATGACCAGAGCAAGAGTAGCTGTAGCTGAATAGCATGCAAAGTGCCACCGCCACCAGGAGCACATTGTCAGCATGTGGTGGTCTGTCGTGTCGTGTGTCACCAGCTATATTCCCACTGTAGTGGACTGTGCGTGAGGTGGCAACAGTCAGCTTGTCAAAGCTCTTTGAGAAGTGTGCCAGCGAGTGAGTTGTGGCACAGTGTGCAGTTTCACTTAAATGCACACACAGTCTGTTTTACTCAGCGTACAGTATATTTTTATATTATACGTTTTAATCTATGTACATTTATTCATGTGTTATGTGTTTGTATAGAGTTACAACGTTAGAGGATTTAGATGAAGACAAGGTGGCGTGGATCCCTAGCAAGGTCCTTCACGGGTACTTCAGGGACAGCTTGGAAGACAAGTCAGTGTAGTCAGTTGTGCGTCTTGTTCTGTGATGTGCTACATTGAGTGTGTGTGTACCACTGTGCCTGAGGCATGTGCAGCAGTGATGGGTGAGGTGGGCTCTTGCTGCAGGGAATTGGTGGAGATGTGCTGGTTGAGGAAAGTGGTCCCAGAGACACTGGACACCAGGAAAAGGATGGAGAGACTGTTACAGGTGTTCACAAGGCTTGATGAGAATGGAAAGAGGTGTGTGGGTGGGTGTGGGTGTTTACCGGATCCCTTTTCCTTTGGCAGCTTCAAGTAACTGTACAGACGTACGTACACATTGCCTTGTACCAAGTCCCAATTTCATTCCAACAATTGTTCAGGGAGAATAGCACCTAGTGACACTGGGGTGTCAAAGCTGTTGGCTTCCTTTGACTAAATGGTGTGGCACCAATCAAAGAGTTGTTATGACAATGTCTGCCTCGGACAGCAGATCAGTGTGAGTCAAGAGATGACAGAATCCAGTATAAATTAGCCCCAATTTTCTTTCCAACAATACTTACGTAGGCATGTGACGTGCCTGTCAAAGGTTATATGTGTACAGTGACTTCCTCTGTATTAGAAGTGGGTGTGGCATGACAGTAGGACATGCAATGGGATGCCCATAACCAGCCGGATCACTAAGTAGTGTGTATTCTGTAGTCTGCAGCATGTACAAGTGGAATGGCCTTGAATCAAGTCCATTTTGGTCATTGTAACGGTTGTCTCCTCCCTGCAGCAATCTGTAGTCAAGAGCCTGCAGTCCTCTCGTGAGCTGCAGACTCTGATGAGCCATCTACTGGCCTGCTGCAGCCCAGTCCTGGTGGACGCAGAAGGGGTGCAGTGTCTGATGGAGATGGCTCTTGCGGCCTTAGGCGAGCAAGACTCAGAGGAAGAAGAGAAGGTAGCTATTGTGGATATCCTCAAACTGATGGAGGTGAAGACCACGTGTGCAGCACTCCCATCACAAGTAGGCGTTTGACATCACATGATGGTCATGTGACGCTTTGGACTCTGTCATGACTTTGTATTTTTGTGATGTTATGTGCTTACCGTATAGTGGGAAAATTTTGCGAGGTTTAGAGCTCATGATTTTCACAATTCAGCCAAATTCATGAACTTTCACTTCGCAAAATGTTCTCCCATAAAATGGAGAAGGCTAGTTTTGAACAAAATAGCTAAATTTTAATCTTCCATTTTTAGTGAAATCACATAATTGTCTTCCACAAAATTATCCCACTATCTGGTATACAGTTTATGTACATACGTACATACCTGGCAAGTGTATACTTCGATAGATTGGATTGAGACATGGGCATAGGCGGCGGAACCGGGGGGGCAGGGGGGGCACTTGCCCCCCCCCCCCCCTCCCCCCCCCCCCCCCAAAAATCTATGAAGGGCGCATTGCCCCCACACCATCTGTAGTAGTAGCATGCCAGAACAATATGGAAATATGATAGTAAGACAGAAAACCTACTTACATGCTTAGAAGAGGGAGCAAGGTGCTCTCAGAAGCTAAAAATTAAGGTATCCCTAAGTTACAAGCGCGTTCCCTCCATTTTTATGACATCATATGACACAAGATAAAATGGCTGACGGTGATAAACAGCTGGACGAGTTACGCTAAGTGCTTGTGCAGTTGCTGCTTACCTATGAAGAGACCATTAAGTGACAATTTGTGCACAATGGTGCAATTTCTATTGTACAATCTGATGAACTTTGTAAGCTTCTTATAGTTTGTATGCTTCTGTTTATGAGACGCACTCGGATTTTCCGCAGGATTCCGCACGGAAGAATCTATAGAGGCAGCAATTCTGCGCGGATTCGTGCGGAAAACGAAACCCAGCAGGTACGTATGTACGTAGCTGTACAGTGCCTTTACGTACACTCGCAACACACTTCCTTCATAAGCGGCGCCTAATGACCTGAAACGTGAAACGTCGACTTGTACGAACGACAAAATGGCTGAACAGTGGAGAGAGCCCCTCAGCGGTAGCGTGACTGCAAGGATACTGCTTCAGCAGCCAATACCCGTCTTCAATCGAGTGCGTACGCTTGCGCGTTCATTCCAGGACCTCTTCCGCATTGTATAGATCCGCAGAACGTCCGCGCATTGCCGCGCGGACGATCTGCAGAATGCCGTGCTGGCGATCCGCGCATTGCCGCACGGGCGTCCGCGTATTGCCGCTCGGCTACCTTCGGAAAACCTACGCGGCGTGTCTGCGAAAAAAGGTAAGTTTTCCGTGTCACGTACCGTAGTTTGTATGCTTCTGTTTACGGGTTAACTTACACTGCATGCAGCCCCAGCACATTTGCCATGCATCATTACTCCTGACCAGGTTTAGCTAAATCTCAGTTTGTTGCAATTGCTCACATGTGAGTGGGGTATAGATAGTGCCAAAACTGCCCCAGAATTGATCTTATAGCATCTATATTTATAAAAAAAATTCTGGGGGGGCATGCCCCCAGACCCCCTAGTTTGGGGCCGTCTCACCATGACATAGCCTTGCTCACCCGCCCCCCCCAAACTAAAATCTGTTCCACTGCCTCTGATGGGTAAAACCAAGATCCAATCACTTTGGTCTGCTAGTCAAGAATGTAATTCTCTGAGTGGCTAGGTAGGGTTTCCATGTATCACTTGTTGCGCACTAGCCAAAAAATTAACACTTCAGACATTTCGGTAGCCGACTGCTACCTTCATCAGTGAACAGGTCGCCTTGCTCACACCAGTCAGGGAAGGCTAAGTAGTTGCTGCCCATCACAGAAGTGTTCAACTTTGGAGCCAACCAAAGTGCATGACAAGTGCTAATGGAGCAGGCTTGGTTGAGAGCTTGCATAACTAGCGTAAACAGTTTGAAGATGGTGTGTGCTTCAAATTTGGCTTAATATGAATGCCACAATGGGTTAATGTGTGGCTATGTGAGCTGTGTTGTGTCCCCACAGGTTCTGTCCCAGCACATGGGAAGGTTGTACCAGTCACCCAAAGTGATTGAGGGACTGGTTGACATTCTCCTGCATGGACAGCCAGCGTCTGAAGGTACGTAAGTGGGTTGGTGTTCACTGCTCACACTATTAAACACTATTACACACTATGGAATAATGAAATAGAATGATGATGTCATACACTTTTCAGCAATCTTTGGTGACAAGAGAACCTCTTACTGCAATATAACAGTACATACGTACATATTTATGTAAGATATTGTATAGGATATGACTTGTATACCAGCAAACACTATGTGCCATCAAAGGTGGTACCTGATGTTACTGTGACGCCATTTGCCTCCACAGAGTGCACTGTGTTGGATGCCCATCAACCTGAATCTACCCCTGTACTCCCTCATTCTTTCTGTGTCTGTTTGTGTGGCAGGCTGGATGGATGTCTGCCTAAGGCACCAGTGTTCCTAGTCTGGCCCGATAGACCCAACTTCTGCGACAATAAGTGGTGACGTGAAGTTGGGTGTGGCAGGCCAGACTACAATGTTACCATCCATCCGTAGTCTCACGGGGCCAGAACCTTTTCTTCCAGTATTGTGCAAGCGCTTGCACAATACTGGAAAGGGTCTGGCCACGCGAGACTAGTCACCTGTGGCTAACTGTGCATTTCAATTTGTCTATTTGTCCTCCTATGTGTCCCTCCATCTGTCTGTCTGTCTGTCTGTCTGTCTGTCAGTCCATGTTTCCTTCCCTGGTATGTACCCCTGTACAGCTCCCTGGAGGAGCATGCTGTGAGGTGTGCCCTGTCCAGCCCTCCCGAGGTAGCAAGAAGGGCTGTGCGGTGCATTGGGAAGCTCACCATTAGGAACATGTCAATGGAGAAACTCTTTGAGGTACATAGATGCATGCAACTGACCAATCACTTTCGCTGTACTTGGTGACGTTTCAATATTGCTTGCATTTGATTGGTCAGTTTGGTTTTAGTTTTTCACGATGGAACAAGCAACCTGAAATCGACTGTAGTACGTACTCAAGTGTGCATGGTGCATCATTCGCTGATATACGTACCGTCCTCAAAGTTATGCATATCTATATCATGTTTTGTTTACTGCGTTACTGTGTGATTGTCTCCTATTGCTTCACACTTTTCTTTTGTAATGTGTTAGCCCGTTTGTTGCAGCTGTCACAACCAGTCTCTTTGTTTGCACTCATCATGACTTACATTACATATGTACGTACGTAGGTTTGCTTTGTGACCTGAACATCTTGTCATGGTGCTCCCTTTGTATGTGGTGTCTTCACTTTAAATTCCAGAAGCTAGTCAGTGGCCTCAGTGTAGAGAACCCTCTGCTGCCCACCATCCTCTCGTCACTGAAGGAAGTAGCCAAGATCGATGCAGAAGTGTTTGAAGGAGATGTAGATTCTGTCATTAATAAAGAATTTGCAGTGAAGAAAGTTCTCAGGAGGGATGAAACAGTAAGTGACACAGTGAATGATACATGAAATGGATTGTTTGTGTGTATACAGACATACAGTTTCTCAAACAGCTTCCCAAGGGGTCTCCGTCGATCTTCTTGGTCTCCGGTGGTCTCCAGTGGTCTTCGGTGGGCTCCGTGGGGCTCCGTAGTCTCCGGTCGTCTCCGTGGTCTCCGGTGGTCTCCAGTTGTCTTCGTGGTCTCCCTCAGTCTCCGGTGGTCTTCGATGGTCTCCGTGGGTCTCTGTAGTCTCCGGTGGTCTCCGGTGGTCTCCGTGGGTCTCCGTAGTCTCCAGTGGTCTTCGTGGTCTCCCTCAGTCTCCGGTGGCTCTGTCTGGAACCTCACTCTTTCTCCCCAATCCAGCAGTTTCCTGAGTCTCAGCCTAGATCCTTCATTCCTTACCTCCTTCTTTCATCGAGTCCATCTTAGATTCAACTTCATAAGGACCAAGTAGTGATCGCTTCCTGCTTCCGCTCCTCGTATGACCTTAACATCTGCCACGGTTTGTCTAAGGGCCTTTCTTACTGCAAAATAGTTAATGATAGTACGCAGGCCCCTACCCCTGCACTCCCATGTGTACTTATGGATATCTTTGTGTTCAAAACACCCATTCATGATTGTCATGCCATTTGTAGCACAGGTCCCAAGAAGTCTCCTACCATTGTCATTCTGTGTATCCTCTCCATGCCTCCCTATCACTTCTTCCCAGGTCTCCACATCTCTTCCCACCCTTCCATTCAAATCCCCCATCAATACTAACCTGTCATCCTTCTTCACTTTCACCAACACACTCTCCAAACTTGTGTAGAATCGGTCCTTCTCCTCTTTCTCGCTGTCTTCAGTTGGCGCATACACTTGTATGAAAGTGGTCCACTTCTTCTTGAAAAGAATTCGCACCTTTACCAGTCTTTCACTCAAGCACTGCCATTCCTTCAGACAACTTGCAGTGAAGAAAGTTCTCAGGACGGATGAAACAGTAAGTGACACAGTGAATGATACATGAAATGGATTGTTTGTGCGTATACAGACATACAGTACGTCTGCAGACCCAATAGTGACAGTGTTCCCTCTGCTGCAGTCAGCAAAATGTCAGTTTGATGGGAATCTAGACAAATGGTGTGGAGAAGACAGTCTGCCACAAGAGGTCATCAGGAAGGTGGGTACAACAAGGACAATCCAATGTACGTATCTCCAGATGTGCGTACATACGTATGTATGTGGTTATTGTTTGGGTTGGCACCAGATGTTGTGTACTGTGTTCACCACACGCCATGTCTCCTTTCACAGTTTCACCTCTCCTGCCCCTCTCCCTTTACTCCTCTCCTTGCAGATCTTGTGTGTGAAACTGATGGTGAACTGGTTGCTAGGTCAGGATTGCATAACCCGAGAGAGAGTAGAGCTAGTGCTGACCTTACTGCACGGGATGCTGGCACGGAATGGGGACCTCAACAACACATGGAGGATGGAGTGAGTGTGGGTGGGAGGGGGTGAGTGTGGGTTGGGAGGGCTGAGTGTGGGGTGGGAGGAGTGAGTGTGGGGTGGGAGGAGTGAGTGTGGGGTGGGAGGGGTGAGTGTGGGGTGGGAGGGGGTGAGTGGGGGATGGGTAGCCTCGCCCTATCCTTTGTAATTTGTAATTTTTCAATAATAGCAAAGCAAAGGTAGAGACTGGCAGACGAAATTAAGTGGTAAGGGGAGGAATGAGGATGGGAGGTGGTGAGTCACAGAAGGGAGGCGCTGACCCATCTGTACTGTACAGCATTTGACTGTGCTGATTTCATAGATTTGCATCCGAGATATGATGGTGCTGCTTATGCACTGTGTATTTCTATACTGTACATATGCATCATATTGATAACATGCTTTAGAACTTCTCTTTGTGTGTCCTACTGACCCTACTCTGTGCACCACCCACCTCCAGCACCTGTTCCCTGGCCCACCTGCGGCTGGCAGCAGGCAACGCCTTCCCCAAACTGGTCAAGGACAGGAAAGAGCTTTCCCTAGCCTTCCCAGTCTCCCTTCAAGTCAGCCTTGTCTCACAGGTGGGTATGTACATACGTACATGCAGGTCAGAGCCAAGATCTCAGCCAGTTTTTTGTAATCATCCTCAACCGAACTGTTCCCCTCCTCACCCACACCTCATCCACACCCTGCCCACACCTCACCCACACCTCACCCACATTTCACCCACACCTCACCCACACCCACCCCACCTTGTACCCTCCCTTTCCCTCCAGGAAGGTAGGG
Source organism: Aplysina aerophoba (assembly GCA_949841015.1). Lineage (NCBI taxonomy): Eukaryota > Metazoa > Porifera > Demospongiae > Verongiida > Aplysinidae > Aplysina > Aplysina aerophoba. Next base: position 3,355,917 of record OX465037.1, on the reverse strand, counting down.
GCTGCCAGCGGGACTAGCCTCTGCCTGTACCTCTTCTCCCCACCTCTGCCCCCCTTCTTGATCCCTTTCTCCCTCTTTCCACCTCCCCTCCCTCTGTAGGTGCATGTGGTTGCTGCTGGAGCCACTGCCGAAAGGGAGAAGAGCCATGGACTGCTCTACTACATCCTCACCACCATGAAGCAGAGCAAGGACGCACGAGAGTCGAACAACATAGATGGCAGCAAGGTGGGAGGGGCTAGTGGGAGGGCTGAGTGGTAGGTAAGGGAGGGAGGTGGGAGCAGATGAGTTGAGAAAAGGAGGGGCTGGTAGTAGGGGCTCTGATCACCTGTGGGTGTGCGAAAGGTAGACAGGTGAACTGTTTTGTGAGAAAGGGCTGTGTACGGTGACATGTCACCCTGTGTCTTTGCTGTCCACCTGTGTTCGTCATTCAGTGTACTAGCATTGTCCTTCCTTTCTCTCTCTGCAGAGAATCTATGCAATGTGTGATAGCGCCCAGCTCCTCCTTGGCAGCAAGGTACGGCCAGGAGTGTGTCAGTCACACTCATAGCTGGGCAAGTAGCAAGCCTTCAGTTGTGTGTGTGTGTGTGTGTGTGTGTGTGTGTGTGTGTGTGTGTGTGTGTGTGTGTGTGTGTGTGTGCGTGTGTGTGTGTGTGTGTGTCATACGAACTCACTGCATTCCCACTTGTGAATTCCTTCTGTCTGCAGAACCTTTCCATGTGACTGATGTGGCAAACCTGGAGAAGGTGACAGAACCCATGCTGACACTCACAATGTCCCCTGCTCTATACTCGTGCTGTCTCCCGCGCCCCCAACAGTCAATGAGCCACACACTGCAGTGTCTCAGAAGCGTCTTCCAATGGACGAGTTGAGTGTGATTACAGAGGTCCGTGTGAGTGGTCACTCCACACACACCACCTACGACAGCAGTAGTAGAGGGGAGGAGGGAGGGGCAGCAGAGGAGCCAGTGGCGAGAGAGAGGTGGGTGGAGAGTGGGGTGGGGAAATGGTTAGAGCTGCAACGCAGGGCCATAGAAGTGCTGTGTCCCACAAAGTACTACTTTGCAGTCCATGACCGTGAGTCCTTTGTAGGCAAGGTGGACGAAGCTGGCCGGAACCTGGTGCAAGTGGCCTACAAGTGCTTGATGAAGGGGATCGACATAGGTAGATAGGCTGTGTGGGGTGGGACTGTCGGGTGGTGTGGAGATAGTGTATGGGTTGAGTGTAGATGCTTGTGAGTGTAGTGCATGTACTGTAGTCTAATGGGTGAACGGTATAGTGAGTCGTAAATAGTATCTTTTATAAGGGGAAAACTTAGGCCTACGTAGTTTCCCTAGCTTGCAGGCTGGATTCACATAAGAATAGAGCAAACAGCCAAGACATTTTAGCTGCAAATACAGTAACTCTGTTATCCGTCAGGTGAGTTTCCAGTAGTATAATTGTGCATAGCAATGCACTCTTACGTACATATGTATGCACTCCTTCCTTTGTACGTAGTTGCTGTGACCTGTTTACATATCTGCCCATAAATGGCATGGATGTTCTAACCGTATACTTCAACATGCACACTACGTTTGCTGTGACACTCACCCAGTGACCACGTACCGTACACACACCCCTAGCCCATTGACAACCATGGCACATGCACACACCATGGTCTGGAATTCTGGCCACCAGGCTGTACTGTACTTGTGGGGGGTACGTAGAATACCAGGCAGTAACTGCCAAGTGCCTGAGCTGGCCACTGGATGTCCAGGTATGTGTGGGTAGACGTGCCTGTGATGTGCCACTGCCACCTTTGGAGGAGCAGATAACCAGGGAATGGGGAGCATGGGAATCTGTGTGCATGGCTTCATGCCCGTCGAGGCTACCTGCGTACATGGGAATGAATGGTGGGAGCACTTGGCAGTAGAGCAAGCAGTGTACCAGTCTGTAGAGAGGTAGAGAAGGGAATGCTACTTTATGTACAGAATGGGAAATGTGTTAGGGTTATTACTGTATATCAGATTTGCACCTAACACTTTAGGGGTGTTCACACAGGCATGCCAAACCGATTTTCGAAGCGCTTTGAAACCGGTTTCGAGCATTCACACTGAAATCAGTTTGGCACAAACCGATTTAGACCCAACTCACCTCGCGATGTGAGTTGAAATCGGTTTGGCCTAGCGCGACAGAAAAAAATGGCGGCAGTAGCGCGGACGGACGCGGAGACGAAGACGCTTGACTATAGCTAACTTATAGCACTCGCGCACTGCTAACCGTCGAAGACGTATACGTTTTTGTCTCATGTAGCGGCGAATCCTTCTCTTCCTGGCCTGTTTCGCCTTGCACTGTCTTATTCTCATGTAGCGGCGATTCTTAAGGCGACGAAATAGCATAATCTTAACCCACAGTAGAGCACACACCACCAAGAACGGATCCATGTCGTCGCAGCCGCTGCACAACTTGCTGCTACTCCTGGCAACACTTGTGTAATCACGTGCAAACTAAACCGGTTCCAAATTACGAGTATGAACGCGAGCACAAATCGTCGAAACCGAGTTCAGTAAACCGATTCCAAAGGATCCAGTTCGGAACCGGTTTCAGTGTGAACACCCTATTTAACCCATGTATGTACATGACCCATGTACGAACCATGTACAGAGCCTCCATGCTGTGAGGGGTGTTTTGCAGTAGTCAGTCTGGGATGATGAACCAGCTGTGAACGCTGTCTCCAAACAAACAGTACATAAATATATACATATAAATATGTTTAAATGCATTACTCTCAATCACATATGTATGTATATATAATATTATATGTATTTGTGATGAACCTTGACCTTGAGTGATGTTGAGTTTACATGTAGCAACATATTCAGTGAAAGTATGTAAAACATTTTGACCACATACATACGTAGGTCTTTGTCAGTTTTGTAACTGACGAAGCCCTTTGCGGTCGAAATGTCTCACTCTCGTTCACTGAAATTGCTGCTACATGTAAACTCGTAAACTTTTTACTGAGATGAGTCCTTTGATGAATCCTTCTCCTGTGATGAATCCTTCTCCTGTGGTGAATCCTTCTGCTGCATGATTGCTGCAGGTCAGTGAACGAGGTGATTTGCCATGGTATACCAGACATGAGGCCACTGGAGGATGGAGACATCTGCAACAGTGAGTTGGAGATGGGTTGAGCCTGGTGGAACTAGGGCTGTATGTGACAAGTGCATGGATGGCACTGGGGGTCCAGTCCATTAACCCACCATGAATGTTATTGCATGTGTGTCATCCTGTGCAGTTGATGTGTCGGTGTACCATGATGGTTACCATGGTGACCTGAATGAGACTGTGTTTGTTGGCAAGATGGACGAAGCTGGCCGGAACCTGGTGCAAGTGGCCTACGAGTGCTTGATGAAGGGGATCGACATAGGTAGGCTGTGTGGGGTGGGACTGTCGTCGGGTGGTGTGGAGATAGTGTCTGGGTGGAGTGTAGATGCTTGTGGGTGTAGTGCATGTACTGTAGGTGCATGGGTGAATGGTAGCTTTCAAGTTGGAAATAAAACACTATGAGAGCGTGTCACTGTACTTAGCCACCCGTACATGTGTAGCTATGATACACCTGCACCATGGCAGCACACACCAAGTGTTGCCCTACATGTTTACTACGTGTTTCACTGACATATGTACATGTGTAGAATAGAACTCTGCATGTGAAGTTGAGTACTAACACTTCACAAGGCCATGAGTGTGAGTCCTGTAGACAGGGAGTGATGTAGTGATGAGTGAATCTATGTCCATCTCCTCAGTCAAACCAGGTGTCAAGTATCGCGACATTGGTAATGAGATTCATAGACATGCCAGTGCAAGTGGCTACTCAGTGGTGTGCACCTACTGCTGACACGGCATCAACGAGTGAGCACTGTGTGTGTGTGCGTGTGTGTGTGTGTGTGTGTGCGTGTGTGTGTGTGTGTGTGCGTGTGTGTGTGTGTGTGTGTCCGTGCGTGTGCGTGTGTGTGTGTGCACGCCTGCGCGCGTGTGTGTATGTGTGTGTGTGTGTGTGTGTGTGTGTGTGTGCTTGTGTCAATGTGCTGTATTGTTTGCTTGCATTGTCACACACTACCTGAGAGCGGCTCCTCCTTTGTCCTTCCACATGTGCAGCCTGTTCCACTGCACCCCATCTGTGCCACACTACAGCAGTGAGTGCATCAGACACACACACACACATACACACACATGCACACACACACACACACACACACACACACACACACACACCACACAGACACACACACACACACACACACACACACACACACACACACACACACACACACACACACACACACACACACTTCTTGAATATACACTACCATAAGCCTGCAAGCAACCTCACATGCAACGGCAGCCCTACACCTGCTCCACTGCTGCCTACAGAGAACAAGACCATTGGGGTGATGAAGTCCGGACACACCTTCACTATTGAGCCCATGATCTCTGAAGGCACTTGGAAGGATGTCACCTGGCCGGACAGCTGGAGTGCCTCCACCATGGTGCGTACGTGGGCGGTGTCTGATGCATGTACACGCACCTGGTGTCTGTGCAGCACTGCATGGTCAGGAGTGCATGAGTAATGAATATCGTATAGCAGGAAATTTCGTGGGAGAACAGTTTTTGCAAATTTCGCTGATAGATTACGACTCAAAGAATTTTTTCCGCAAACATTTTACTATTGTCAAGCACATGGTTCACAGTCAACGCTTACATAAGAGTCTACTATTGCAGCTGTTAATTGAGCAGCAGATGGTGGGCTTGGGGTTGCTGTGTATATTATACTATACAGTCATGAGTGAGCAGGACCAGTCATTCGTATAATTATGGTAGCCAGTGTCTCTCCTGTTAGCTGTCCCCTCCCTCCCTCCCTCCCTCAGGATGGTCTGCGTTCTACTCAGTTTGAGCACACCCTGTTGGTGACAGAGACTGGCTGTGACATACTCACACTGCGACCAGAGGAGGACGGCAAGCCTCACTTTATGACCAGTCAAACATAGCTAGCTCGCTTCCATTGAAACACACATCTCGTGTGCATGTCATGTTTTTTATACAGATTAATAACATTGTAATAATATAATTGTATGCATGTGATCAATGTTGTTGCTATAGTAACAAATGTGAAGAAATATAATATGTATACACACTCCAGGATAACTATAACTAGACTCTGTGCACAGACAGCAGCTCTTGTGTGTGTGTGGTTGCACATGTCAAAGTAAGGAACGGAGCTTGTGGGTCTAATAGTGATGAGTACATTCAATTCATGTCTACAAAATTTAACACACCAGATAATGCACATGCATGTCTGTTGTATATAATTATGCTTTTGTGCAATGTTGTAGTATATGTTCAGTGAAGACTGTGTTGGTGTTCTTTACTTGAAGATCAACCTGCAATTTAAAGGGAATGAACACTCACTCAGCGACATGTCTTGTAGTAGTTGTACTATGTACATACGTAGGCATGTGACGTGCTTGTCAAAGGTTATATGTGTACAGTGACTTCTTCTGTATTAGAAGTGGGTGTGGCATGACAGTAGGACATGCAATGGGATGCCCATAACCAGCTGCATCACTAAGTAGTGTGTATTCTGTAGTCTGCAGCAGGTACAAGTGGAAGGTCTTGAATCAAGTCCATTTTGGTCATTGTAACGGTTTTCTCCTCCCTGCAGCAATCTGTAGTCAAGAGCCTGCAGTCCTCTCGTGAGCTGCAGACTCTGATGAGCCATCTACTGGCCCTCTGCAGCCCAGTCCTGGTGGACGCAGAAGGGGTGCAGTGTCTGACGGAGATGGCTCTTGCGGCCTTAGGCGAGCAAGACTCAGAGGAAGAAGAGAAAGTAGCTATTGTGGATATCCTCAAACTGATGGAGGTGAGGACCACGTGTGCAGCACTCCCATGGCAAGTAGGCGTTTGACATCACATGATGGTCATGTGACATACAGGGACACTGGCATGACTATGTATTATTGTGATGTTATGTGCTTACCGTATAGTGGGAAACTTTTGCAAGGCTTAATGTTCGCGATTTTCACAATTCAGCCAAATTCATGAACTTTCACTTCGCAAAATGTTCTCCCATAAAATGAACAAGGCTAGTTTTGAACAAAATAGCTAAATTTTAATCTTCAATTTTTAGTGAAATCACATAATTGTCTTCCACAAAATTATCCCACTATCTGGTATACAGTTTATGTACATACGTACATACCTGGCAAGTGTATACTTCAATAGATTGGATTGAGACATGGGCATAGGCGGCGGAACCGGGGGGGGGGGGGCGGGGGGGGCACTTGCCCCCCCCAAAAATCTATGAAGGGGGCATTGCCCCCACACCATCTGTAGTAGTAGCATGCCAGAACAATATGGAAATATGATAGTAAGGCAGGAAACCTACTTACATGCTTAGAAGAGGGGGCAAGGTGCTCTCAGAAGCTAAACATTAAGGTATCCCTAACTTGCAAGCGCGTTCCCTCCATTTTTATGACATCATATGACACAAGATAAAATGGCTGACGGTGATAAACGGCTGGACGAGTTAAGCTAAGTGCTTGTGCAGTTGCTGCTTACCTATGAAGAGACCATTCAGTGACAATTTGGGCACAATGGTGCAATTTCTATTGTACAATCTGATGAACTTTGTAAGCTTCTTATACAGTACTTGACACGGATAACTTACATTTTTCCGACGAATTCCTCGACTTACCGGTGCAGGCGGACGCGGATATCCACGCAGACGCGCTCGGATTTTCCGCAGGATTCCGCACGGAAGAATCTATAGAGGCAGCAATTCTGCGCGGATTCGTGCGGAAAACGAAACCCAGCAGGTACGTATGTACGTAGCTGTACAGTGCCTTTACGTACACTCGCAACACACTTCCTTCATAAGCGGCGCCTAATGACCTGAAACGTGAAACGTCGACTTGTACGAACGACAAAATGGCTGAACAGTGGAGAGAGCCCCTCAGCGGTAGCGTGACTGCAAGGATACTGCTTCAGCAGCCAATACCCGTCTTCAATCGAGTGCGTACGCTTGTGCGTTCATTCCAGGACCTCTTCCGCATTGTATAGATCCGCGGAACGTCCGCGCATTGCCGCGCGGACGATCTGCAGAATGCCGTGCTGGCGATCCGCGCATTGCCGCACGGGCGTCCGCGTATTGTATTGCCGCTCGGCTACCTTCGGAAAACCTACGCGGCGTGTCTGCGAAAAAAGGTAAGTTTTCCGTGTCACGTACCGTAGTTTGTATGCTTCTGTTTATGGGTTAACTTACACTGCATGCAGCCCCAGCATATTTGCCATGCATCATTACTCCTGACCAGGTTTAGCTAAATCTCAGTTTGTTGCAATTGCTCACATGTGAGTGGGCTATAGCTAGTGCCAAAACTGCCCCAGAATTGATCTTATAGCATCTATATTTATAAAAATTTCCTGGGGGGCATGCCACCAGACCCCCTAGTTTGGGGCCGTCTCACCATGACATAGCCTTGCTCACCCGCCCCCCCCAAACTAAAATCTGTTCCACTGCCTCTGATGGGTAAAACCAAGATCCAACCACTTTGGTCTGCTAGTCAAGAATGTAATTCTCTGAGTGGCTAGGTAGGGTTTCCATGTATCACTTGTTGCGCACTAGCCAAAAAATTAACACTTCAGACATTTCGGTGGCCAACTTGTTACCTTCATCAGTGAACGGGTCGCCTTGCTCACCAGTCAGGGAAGGCTAAGTAGTTGCTGCCCATCACAGAAGTGTTCAACTTTAGAGCCAGCCAAACTGCATGACAAGTGCTAATGAAGCAGGCTTGGTTGAGAGCTTGCGTAACCAGCGTGAACAGTTTGAAGATGTTGTGTGCTTCAAATATGGCTTAATATATAAATGCCGCAAAGGGTGAATGTGTGGCTATCAGAGCTGTGTGTGGTCTGTGTTGTGTCCCCACAGGTTCTGTCCCAGCACATGGGAAGGTTGTACCAGTCACCCGAAGTGATTGAGGGACTGGTTGACCATTCTCCTGCATGGACAGCCAGCCTCTGAAGGTACGTAAGTGGGTTGGTGTTCACTGCTCACACTATTAAACACTATTACACACTATGGCATAATGAAATAGGATGATGATGTCATACACTTTTCAGCAATCTGTGGCTACAAGAGAACCTCTTACTGCAATATAACAGTACCTACATATTTATGTAAGATATTGTATAGGATATGACTTGTATACCAGCAAACACTATGTGCCATCAAAGGTGGTACCTGATGTTACTGTGACACCATTTGCCTCCACAGAGTGCACTGTGTTGAATGCCCATCAACCTGAATCTACCCCTGTACTCCCTCATTCTTTCTGTGTCTGTTTGTGTGGCTGGCTGGAGGAATGTGTGTCTAAGGCACCAGTGTTCCTAGTCTGGCCCGCTAGACCCAACTTCTGCGACAATAAGTGGTGACACGAGAAGTTGGGTGTAGCAGGCCAGACTACAATGTTACTGTACATCTGTAGTCTCACGGGGCCAGACCCTTTCCTTCCAGTATTGTGCAAGCACTTGCACAATACTGGAAGGAAAGGGTCTGGCCAAGTGAGACGAGTCCATCTGTGGCTAACTGTGCATTTCAATTTGTCTATTTGTCCTCCTATGTGTCCCTCCATCTGTCTGTCTGTCTGTCTGTCTGTCTGTCTGTCAGTCTGTCAGTCCATGTTTACTTCCCTGGTATGTACCCCTGTACAGCTCCCTGGAGGAGCATGCTGTGAGGTGTGCCCTGTCCAGCCCTCCCGAGGTAGCAAGAAGGGCTGTGCGGTGCATTGGGAAGCTCACCATTAGGAACATGTCAATGGAGAAACTCTTTGAGGTACATAGATGCATGCAACTGACCAATCACTTTCGCTGTACTTGGTGACGTTTCAATATTGCTTGCATTTGATTGGTCAGTTTAGTTTTAGTTTTTCACGATGGAACAAGCAACCTGAAATCGACTGTAGTACGTACTCAAGTGTGCATGGTGCATCATTCGCTGATATACGTACCGTCCTCAAAGTTATGCATATCTATATCATGTTTTGTTTACTGCGTTACTGTGTGATTGTCTCCTATTGCTTCACACTTTTCTTTTGTAATGTGTCAGCCCGTTGTTGCAGCTGTCACAACCAGTCTCTTTGTTTGCACTCATCATGACTTACATTACATATGTACGTACGTAGGTTTGCTTTGTGACCTGAACGTCTTGTCATGGTGCTCCCTTTGTATGTGGTGTCTTCACTTTAAATTCCAGAAGCTAGTCAGTGGCCTCAGTGTAGAGAACCCTCTGCTGCCCACCATCCTCTCGTCACTGAAGGAAGTAGCCAAGATCGATGCAGAAGTGTTTGAAGGAGATGTAGATTCTGTCATTAATAAAGAATTTGCAGTGAAGAAAGTTCTCAGGAGGGATGAAACAGTAAGTGACACAGTGAATGATACATGAAATGGATTGTTTGTGTGTATACAGACATACAGTACGTATGCAGACCCAATAGTGACAGTGTTCCCTCTGCTGCAGTCAGCAAAATGTCAGTTCGATGGGAATCTAGACAAATGGTGTGGAGAAGACAGTCTGCCACAAGAGGTCATCAGGAAGGTGGGTACAACAAGGGCAATCCAATGTACGTACGTATCTCCAGATGTGCGTACATACGTACGTATGTGGTTATTGTTTGGGTTGGCACCAGATGTTGTGTACTGTGTTCACCACACGCCATGTCTCCGTTCACAGTTTCACCTCTCCTGCCCCTCTCCCTTTACTCCTCTCCTTGCAGATCTTGTGTGTGAAACTGATGGTGAACTGGTTGCTAGGTCAGGATTGCATAACCCGAGAGAGAGTAGAGCTAGTGCTGACCTTACTGCACGGGATGCTGGCACGGAATGGGGACCTCAACAACACATGGAGGATGGAGTGAGTGTGGGTGGGAGGGGGTGAGTGTGGGTTGGGAGGGCTGAGTGTGGGGTGGGAGGAGTGAGTGTGGGGTGGGAGGAGTGAGTGTGGGGTGGGAGGGGTGAGTGTGGGGTGGGAGGGGGTGAGTGGGGGATGGGTAGCCTCGCCCTATCCTTTGTAATTTGTAATTTTTCAATAATAGCAAAGCAAAGGTAGAGACTGGCAGACGAAATTAAGTGGTAAGGGGAGGAATGAGGATGGGAGGTGGTGAGTCACAGAAGGGAGGCGCTGACCCATCTGTACTGTACAGCATTTGACTGTGCTGATTTCATAGATTTGCATCCGAGATATGATGGTGCTGCTTATGCACTGTGTATTTCTATACTGTACATATGCATCATACTGATAACATGCTTTAGAACTTCTCTTTGTGTGTCCTACTGACCCTACTCTGTGCACCACCCACCTCCAGCACCTGTTCCCTGGCCCACCTGCGGCTGGCAGCAGGCAACGCCTTCCTCAAACTGGTCAAGGACAGGAATGAGCTTTCCCTAGCATTCCCAGTCTCCCTTCAAGTCAGCCTTGTCTCACAGGTGGGTATGTACATACGTACGTACATGCAGGTCAGAGCCAAGATCTCAGCCAGTTTTTTGTAATCATCCTCAACCGAATTGTTCCCCTCCTCACCCACACCTCATCCACACCCTGCCCACACCTCACCCACACCTCACCCACATTTCACCCACACCTCACCCACACCCACCCCACCTTGTACCCTCCCTTTCCCTCCAGGAAGGTAGGGGCTGGCAGCGAGACTAGCCTCCACCTGTATGTCTTCTCCCCACCTCTGCCACCCTTCTTGATCCCTTTCTCCCTCTTTTTACCTCCCCTCCCTCTGCAGGTGCATGTGGTTGCTGCTGGAGCCACTACTGAAGGAGGGGGAGAGCCATGGACTGCTCTACTGCATCCTCACCACCATGAAGCAGAGCAAGGACGCACGAGAGTCGAACAACATAGACACCAGTAAGGTGAGGGAGGGAGGGGCTAGTGGAAGGGGCTGAGTGAGGTGAGGGAGGACTGGTGGGAGGGGCTGAGTGGTAGGTAGGGAGGGAGGGGGAGCAGATGAGTTGAGGAAAAGAGGGGCTGATGGGAGGGGCTCTGACCTGTGGGTGTGAGAAAGGTAGACAGGTAAACTGTTTTGTGAGAAAGGGCTGTGTACGGAGACATGCCACCCTGTGCTGTGTGTGTGTGTGTGTGTGTGTGTGTGTGTGTGTGTGTGTGTGTGTGTGTGTGTGTGTGTGTGTGTGTGTGTGTGTGTGTGTGTGTGTGTGTGTGTGTGTGTGTGTGTGTGTCATACGAACTCACTGCGGTCCCACTTGTGAATCCCTTCTGTCTACAGAACCTTTTCCATGTGACTGATGTGGCAAACCTGGAGAAGGTGACCGAACCCACACTGACACACACAGCGTCCCCTGCCCTATACTCCTGCTCTCTCCCCCGCCCCCAATAGTCAATGCGCCACACACTGCAGTGTCTCAGAAACGCCTTCCAATGGACGAGTTGAGTGTGTTTGCAGAGGTCAGTGAGAATGGTCACTCCACACACACCACCTACGTACGACAGCAGTAGTGGAGGGGAGGAGGGAGGGGCAGCAGAGGAGCCAGTGGCGAGAGAGAGGTGGGTGGAGAGTGGGGTGGGGAAATGGTTAGAGGAGGGCCATAGATAGAAGTGCTGTGTCCCACAAAGTACTACTTTGCAGTCCATGACCGTGAGTCCTTTTATAGGCAAGTTGGACTGAGCTGGCCAGAACCTGGTGCAAGTGACCTACAAGTGCTTGATGAAGGGGATCGACATAGGTAGGCTGTGTGGGGTGGGACTGCAGGTAGTGTCTGGGTTGAGTGCAGATGCTTGTGGGTGTAGTACACATACTGTAGGTGCATGGGTGAATGGTAGCACTATATTATAGTGAGTCGTAAATAGTATCTTTTATAAGGGGAATCCTTAGGCCTACGTAGTTTCCCTAGCGTTTAGGCTGGATTCACATAAGAATAGAGGAAACAGCCAAGACATTTTAGCTGCAAATACAGTAACTCTGTCGGATGAGTTTCCAGTAGTATCATTGTGAATACCAAAGCACTCTTACGTACATATGTATGTACCCTACGTTTGCTGTGACACTCACCCAGTGACCACGTACCGTACACACACCCCTAGCCCATTGACAACCATGGCACATGCACACACCATGGTCTGGAATGCTGGCCACCAGGCTGTACTGTATTTGTGGGGGGTAGAATGCCAGGCAGTAACTGCCAAGTGCCCAAGCTGGCCACTGGATGTCCTGGTATGTGTGGGTAGATGTGCCTGTGATGTGCCACTGCCACCTTTGGAGGAGCAGATAACCAGGGAATGGGGAGCATGGGAATGTGTGTGCATGGCTTCATGCCTGTCGAGGCTACCTGCGTACATGGGAATGAATGGTGGGAACACTTGGCAGTAGAGCAAGCAGTGTACCCAGTCTGTAGAGAGGTAGAGAAGGGAATGCTTGCTTCTTTATTTACAGAATGGGAAATGTGTGATTATTATATCAGATTTGCACCTAACACTCTAACCCATGTACGAACCATGTACAGAGCCTCCATGCTGTGAGGGGTGTTTTGCAGTAGTTAGTCTGGGATGATGAACCAGCTGTGAACGCTGTCTCCAGACAAACAGTACATAAATATTATAATGTGATTTCAGTTAGCTTGTAATTACGCACTAGATGTGTGATGTTTAAATGCATTACTCTCAATCGCATATGTATGTATATATGTATTTGTGATGAACCTTGACCTTGAGTGCTGTTGAGTTTACATGTAGCAACAATTTCAGTGAAAGTACGTAAAACATTTTGACCACATACGTAGGTCTTTGTCAGTTTTGTAACTGATGAAGCCTTTGCGGTTGTCTCACTCTTGTTCACTGAAATTGCTGCTACGTGTAAACTCATAAACCTTCTACCGTGATGAGTCCTTTGATGAATCCTTCTCCTGTGATGAATCCTTCTCCTGTGATGAATCCTTCTCCTGTGGTGATTCCTTCTGCTGCATGAATGCTACAGGTCAGTGAATGAGGTGATTTGCCATGGTATACCAGACATGAGGCCACTGGAGGATGGAGACATCTGCAACAGTGAGTTGGATATGAGTTGAGCCTGGTGGATGTTGGGCTGTATGTGACAAGTGTATGGATGGCACTAGTCCATTTAACCCACCATGAATGTTATTGCATGTGTGTCATCCTGTGCAGTTGATGTGACGGTGTACCTTGATGGTTACCATGGTGACCTAAATGAGACTGTGTTTGTTGGCAAGGTGGACAAAGCTGACCAGAACCTGGTGCAAGTGGCCTACAAGTGCTTGATGAAGGGGATCGACATAGGTAGGCTGTGTGGGGTGGGACTGTCGGGTTGAGTGTAGATGCTTGTGGGTGTAGTGCATTTACTGTAGGTGCATGGGTGAATGGTACCTTTCAAGTTGGAAATAAAACACTATGGGGACTTGTCACCTGTACCTGCTAAGCCACCTGTACATGTGTAGCTATGATGGCACCATGGCAGCACACACCAAGTGTTGCACTACGTGTTGCACTACGTGTTTCACTGACATATGTACATGTGTAGAATAAAGCTACATGTGAAGTTGAGTAGTAACACTTCACAAGTCCATGAGTGTGAGTCTTGTAGACAGGGAGTGATGTAGTGATGAGTAAATCTATGTCTATCTCCTCAGTCAAACCAGGTGTCAAGTATCGCGACATTGGTAATGAGATTCATAGACATGCCAGTGCAAGTGGCTACTCGTGGTGCGCACCTACTGCGGACATGGCATCAACGAGTGAGCATTGTGTGTGTGTGTGTGTGTGTGTGTGTGTGTGTGTGTGTTGTGTGTGTGTGTGTGTGTGTGCGTGTGTGTGTGTGCATGTGTGTGCGCTTGTGTCAATGTGCTGTATTGTTTGCTTGCATTATCACACACTACCTGGGAGTGGCTCCTCCTTTGTCCTTCCACATGTGCAGCCTGTTCCACTGCACCCCATCTGTGCCACACTACAGCAGTGAGTGCATCAGACACACACACACACATACACACACACACACACACACACACATGCACACACACACACACACACACACACACACACACACACACACACACACACACACACACACACACACACACACACACACACACACACACACATGCACACACATGCACACACACACACACGCACACACACACTTGAATACACACTCCCATGGCCTGCAAGCTAGTACGTACCTCACAGCGGCAGCCCTACACCTGCACCACTGCTGCCTGCAGAGAACAAGACCATTGGAGTGATGAAGCCCGGACACACCTTCACTATTGAGCCCATGATCTCTGAAGGCACTTGGAAGGATGTCACCTGGCCGGACAGCTGGAGTGCCTCCACCATGGTCCGTACGTGGGCGGTGTCTGATGCATGTACACGCACCTGGTGTCTGTGCAGCACTGCATGGTCAGGAGTGCATGGGTAATGAATATCGTTGTATAGCGGGAAATTTCGTGGGAGAACAGTTTTTCAAATTTCGCAGATAGATTACGATTCACAAAATTTTTTCCGCAAACATTTTACTACTGTCAAGCACATGGTTCACAGTCAACGCTTACATAAGAGTCTACTATTGCAGCTGTTAATTGAGCAGCAGATGGTGGGCTTGGGGTTGCTGTGTATATTATATTATACAGTCATGAGTGAGCAGGACCAGTCATTCGTATAATTATGGTAGCCAGTGTCTCTCCTGTTATCTGTCCCCCTCCCTCCCTCCCTCCCTCAGGATGGTCTGCGTTCTGCTCAGTTTGAGCACACCGTACCCTGTTGGTGACAGAGACTGGCTGTGACATATACTCACACTGCGACCAGAGGAGGACGGCAAGCCTCACTTTATGACCAGTCAAACATAGCTAGCTAGCTAGCTTCCATTCAAACACACATCTCTTGTGCGTGTCATTTTTTTATACAGAATAAAATAACATTGTAATAATATAATTGTATGCATGTGATCAATGTTGTTGCTATAGTAACAAATTTAAAGTGGGTACAATGTGAAGAAATATAATATTTATACACACTCCAGGGTAACTATAACTAGACTCTGTGCACAGACAGCAGCTCTTGTACATGTACATGTGTGGCTGCACATGTAAAAGGAACAGATCTAGAGCTTGTGGGTCTAATAGTGATGAGTACATTCGATTCATGTCTACAAAATTTAACACACCAGATAATACACATGCATGTCTGTTGTATATAATTATGCTTTTGTGCAATGTTGTAGTATATGTTCAGTGAAGACTGTGTTGGTGTTCTTTAATTGAAGATCAATCTGCAATTAAAGGGAATGAACACTCACTCAGCGACATGTTTTGTAGTAGTTGTACTGTGTACAGAAGGCACTAATATATTCAGTGGACACTTCAAATACATGTCATTCTCACACACACGTATATATGTACAGTGCAAGGGGTTTCTCGCAAGGTGTGACACCATTTTACCTACAACTGTCAGCTACACTAGTAGTCTCGTTCCCATCCCACCACTTCTGCTAATAAAATGGCTGTGGAAGGGGTGGTTTGGTATATTCAATTGGGCCGATTCCTTGATTCTCGCCATCCCAAATAATTCTGGCCAATTGGATCGCTGCATGGTCACGTGTCTAACAATTTCACATGCGAAATGTGTAGGGGACGAGCCTGAAGCTTCCTCGTATATACAAAGTTGAAAATGGTTGTTGGAAGAATGCTACGCAGAGATACTGTGAGTCATTCATCAAAATAATATCTCCGCAGGTACAGAAGTACAGAACTTGATCTCAAACGTGGAATATAAACAAGAACTTTTACACGTGAGACTTGTCCCTACAAGGTTCGCACATGTTTTTGGATGTGGTAGGATGGGAATGAGAGTATTACACTAGATTGTGAGTTTATCACAGCAAAGACACATAAGGACATCTTTATTTGATTGTTGCGGCTACTTCACTACAGTACACGAAGCAATTGTAGGAGTTTTACTCCATTTAAAATACTGTGTGATTATTGTGAAAACATCCTGCCAACATCTATACGCACGTATAAGGTTAGTATAATGAGCATGTACTGAGCATGAGCTGCACTGCCAACAGTACCCAGGGCCCTAATGCATGTGTGGTCAGTACACAGTTCTACCCAAAATGTGAGTGCAGGTAACACACAACTAATGCCTAGCTTGTCTGCAGTCACCACCCACCCACCACTGCACACTGTTTGCCTCCCTTATGACCACCACTGACCCTCACAGACTCAATCCCCAACCCCCCACCCCTCAGCCAGGATGCAGCACACAGCAGAGTGAGTGAGGCAGAGACAGCAAGTGCCGGCTACTACCAATGACCAGCACCGCCTGGACTGGACTGGGCCACCCACATGACATGCACTGCAGTGTACAGTGCACACACACTCACTGAACTCAGTCTAAATCCAGTTCATAAGAGACTTGGTCCTCCTCAGTGGGTCTGTGTGTCATTGAGTGGAAGAGACAGTGTGCGATCAGGATCTCACAGAAATACCACATGGATGTGTACAGTGCAATGTACTGCATACACACACTACACAGACTAGCCTCATTCCCAGACTGAACTAATTAATGCCAGATGCCCTGGGAACGAGGCTATACACAAATGTACAAATACAGTTGCTCCATACGCAAGTATGCCCCCCTCCATAAACACGTGCGCACACACACACAGACACACACACACACACACACACACACACACACACACACACACACACACACACACACACACACACACACACACACACACACACAGTGAACTACACAAAGGGGTCCCTGACTCACTTGTGAAGAACCCCTTGTCCTAAACGACCTCTCTGCAGCAAGCTCCTTGAGGGAAAGCCCCCAGTAGGCAGCATCCTCAGAGCGGGGGACAGCTCTCTGCAGTACATACAGACAAACAGGAGTGGAATACAGGCACACACACACTACACCGTGTTCCTCAGGTACTTACAGTTTGGGTGCTGTGCATGGCTCAACTTGACATACAGTCTCTCTGTTAACTGTTACAGAGTGGCAGGAGGTGGTCTTGAGCAGACACTGGACCTCTGACACGAGACCAGGGGGGACCCCAGATACTTCAGCCCCCCTAATGTGCGGATTCTCAGACAGGCCTGCGCACATGCACAGGGTATCGGCTGGACCAAGGGAGAGGTTAGGGCGAATCCATGGGTAATAAGGAAACTGCTTCTCCTGTCGAATAACAACAGACACTTGCCCACTCTTCACTCCTGAGACCAGAGTCCTCAGCCTGACCTGGTCATGTGGTGTCTGCAGAGAGTGAAGCACAGACAGATGAGGCAGATGGAACAGATGAGCACTCCACAGAGTGGGACAGTGGCTGACACATCCTTACCATGGGCACCATGTGAGGTGCGACCAGTTCAAAGTGGTCCAAACTGCTATCTTGTAGCACACTCAACACTTCCGTGGGGTCAGGGAGGGATGCAGAGAACCTCAACAGGCGACCCACCACATTGGGAAGGAGTTGTGCAACAGCAGGACCTGCACCTGAGGGACACCAGTCAAACAGAACGCCCCATTCATCAACACAGTGCTGGCACTCAATGCCATGGAAGAAGTGCAACAAACTGCACTACACAACAAGAGACTCAGTGCTGGACACCACTGACCTGCATCCAGACAGCAGATGGACACATCCTCAATGGATGGACTCCGGCACAGTCCCTCCAAACAGTGGCTCAGGGCAGTGAGGGCCTCTGGGCCTTTGTTCAGGTACAGCTGAAAGGACCTGATAGTTCTGCACTGGCTCAACAGGTCAGACACACCAACCAGCTGAGGAGAGATGTACAACACGTACTCACAAGAATACAGTTCACAACCACACGGAACAACAGTGACCATCAGACTTTTTACTGCTTGATAATAGCAGGACGGCACACACACAAACTGTACAAATAAGTAGACCTGAGGGGTCTCTGTGTGAGTGAGTGAAGTGCTGCAAGACCCATCGATACATATCTCACCCAATCTGGTTGCTTCTTTAAAGAAATCCCCATACTTGATACAGAGTGGTTGACATTTCGTGACAAGACTTGAAGAACTGGTATAGGGTTAATATCACAAATGGAGAGTGTCTCCACACCACACAGCAACAACACATTGTCAGCCAGGACCTGTCCAGCACCTGAACACCACAAGAGAAGATGCACCTCAACTTGTCCTTAATATGTATGAACACCTTAGTTTGGTTACATACGTAAATATCCACTCCACACCTACTACACACACAAACATGAGACAAGACAACACACTCCACACACCAACAGACACAAGTATAGTGACTTCACTCTCAGCACATAGCACTCACTGGGATCTTGGCACTATTTACATACAAACATTTGTATGATGATGCACTGGTTCAAGTGAGCTGTAGCTGTAGCTCTAGCTATACAGCACTCATGGACTTAGACCCTAGTGACAATCAACTGTACCAAAGACCACCTTAAGCCTCCCAAGAATCTGTTTGCATGAATTATAAAGAGCCTGCTTTGTACTTCACACAATATGCCACCAAGGCATATCGCAGTTTCCTAGGAGTTACCAGGGGTAATGAATGATGCGACTCTCTCGATGCACCTGCCAGCTTTTACATCTCTGTAGTCTAGTGCTAAAGAGTGGAGGACACTATTGAAGTGGGTCAGGCTGCTGGCTGAGAGTGTGACCGGTGCATCTCCACTTACAGCTCACCAGGCTCTGTGCCACATGCCTCTACCTGCAAATGTCTGAGTTCATCACAGTTTTAGCAAAGTTGGAGGTAGTGGACTTCAGTCTGTTGTTTCTTCACCTGTCTTGACGTTAGATGCAGCACCCATGATCAATCCAAGAAGAAGGACCTATGGCTCAGACCGCAGCACCTGTTGGATATGACTAGCAAGTCTGCTTACACAGGCTCAGCAACAATTGCTGTTACGAGCATTCACACCGCTTCAATCACTGGCTTCAGGTGTGATCCAGGGGGGGCACACATTTCCATTTTGGGCTTCTCTCACAGTGCTCAACGAGGGGGTGGTACCGTACCCAGACAATTGCAGGTGCTTGTATCCTGCCTGCTAAGTAGACAAACTGCCAGCATGACTGTGATACAACGAATGGGCTCTTTCGATCAATGGGGGAGACACCTACTTCTCTTTGGATTTAGGCTTTGTGTCCTCCCACACAGTTTGCCCAATTGCAGGTAGTTGCAACCAACAGTGCTCTGACTGAGTTGAGAGACATGGAGCTTGTCAAAGCAGGAGCAATAAATACATGTTCAGAAGAGGATTGAAGACGTGATTGCATTGGTAAAGGTAAACTTCGGAATGTGGACATTAGAAAAAAGCTACAGCCAGAAAGTGCTTTGCATATGGTGAACAGCAGACGGAGGAAGAGAAGGATTAGAATGAATGAGATGAGTATGGAGAGGGGAACCAAGGTGCATGTTTGAAGGTGAGATGGAGAGGTGAACTGCCAATTTATACAGTCATATATACTTACAGTATTTAAAAAGCAGAACTGACTGAAGAGTTGTATACGTAGGGGTACATGTAAGTGAGGAAGGACCATATTCCTTGGGTAAAATTAGCAGGTTGGTAGGCAGAGTGTACGCCATTGAGTGCTTAGTAGCTAGTGTATGTGGGCACATCAAGTAAAATGGGAGCTTCTACGTATATACAGTAATAACTTACAAAGTAGTGGTTGAAAATGGCCACTTTATGTAAATGGACATTGTGGACTCGACACCTTACTATCACACTAACTTCTCTATTAGATAGTCTTATTTTGCAGTTGCATTCTTGTCACAGCAACCTAGGTTACATTCTTATTAAAGTTAACAGACGGAATACGTAGATGTATTTTCATGTATGTTTCAAGCATCAGCGTGACTCCTATTTGTACTTGATGCATTTTGACAATTTAATGAATACCACTTTTAATGAGCTATTTCAAAACAATTCTGGCATGGGATAATTTGGATCAAAAATGAGTGTACCTAAGCTCCCGTTTTACTGGATGCGCCCACATACATATACAGTATAAGCATACATACACATCCAAGTGCATGGCTGTGAAGTGCTCTGTAGAATGAGGTGTGAGTATATTCTCCAACATCCAAACTGACACGTGCCACCTTCAAATCTGTTACAGCCCACAGTTCAAAGGATGCCAGCTTTGGAACTGTCTTTCGCCTTCTGTAAACACACATACGCACACTCAATTTTAATCAATCAATCAAAGAGAAAGAAAATGTAGAGTTGGTCACAACAAGTGAAACGAAGGCTTTGTGATCTACTGAGGTAGCCATGACATTTGGATTGGGCAGCTATGCTAGGCTCTGAACTGACACCTGTCACCTTCAATCCCACTACAGCCAACAGTTCAAAGGATGCCAGTCCCTCTGGACTGTGTAAATAAACTGTTCCTGGTCTCCTGTAAACACACACATATATACTCGATGAACATATATACGTATACTTGATGAACTCTAGCAAGGCAACCTGCTTGTGACCAAGTGGTGACAGGGAGAGAGGGCCACAGAATGGAAGCCCACACAAACTATATGAGAGCCAGGTGGTTGACAGAAGAGGGGGCCGGCCAAATACAAAGGCATTCTCATAGTCTGTGTTTCAGTGACAGCCTCAAAACTCAACACTTGTGACTGGCGAGGCACTGCAAGATGCAAAGATGTAGTCCCATATACTGTTAGATAACTGATAAACAGGAGTGATGCTGTGACTAATGCATACACTCTGGTAAATGTGAC
The DNA here is from genome assembly GCA_949841015.1 of Aplysina aerophoba. NCBI lineage: Eukaryota > Metazoa > Porifera > Demospongiae > Verongiida > Aplysinidae > Aplysina > Aplysina aerophoba. The sequence goes on along the minus strand of OX465037.1, from coordinate 3,335,099 downwards.
ACGCCTCAAACCACAGGAGTCACACAGGTACGTCATGTTGTGTGGAATGTGTAACGTGCGTGACATGAAATGACATTCCTGTCTATATGTTGAGTCAACAAAGCAAAACTGCCGTGCTAGCCACTCCAACAAGATAATGCCCACTGGTGGAAAGGAGCAACATGCACTGCATGAGAGGACTCAGCTACAAGAGAGTGCTCACCTGGTGTGTCACAGCGCACTTCCAGCTCTTCCAGAGAGGAGCATCTGCTCACAATGGACAACCAGGTCCTCAACACTTCACTGTCATCAGACCACAGCTCCAGTCGCCTCAAGTGAGCAGCACTAAGGTCTGCTGATACCTCACTCCCATCACCTGTTGGGACCTAGGCAGAATGAGCAGAGTTGTGTGGTATAGGAGACGGCTACATTCAATGAACAAGTGCACTAGAAGTGCCACTTAAGACATGCCCAACACAAAACTGCTGGTACATGAGAGGTGGGAGAAGGTGTGAGGACCTGGTACATACATGGATACATTTAAAGCAGACCAACCAAGGATACCCATCTTAAAGATTGAAGGAAGACATTGTACGGTTTAATTGACTTATCATGAAAAGGATGGAGTTGTTTGCTCTTGTAGGGAGACAAACTACAGCGTTTAGACTGCTATTTATGTACACAACCACATTGTCTGGGCATTGGCCCTGTCTTTGGTAACATATCCAGGCATTCAACTTCTGGTAAGATGTGAACAACGCGACGACTTGTGTACTACTTCCACAGATTTACACATGGAATCCATTAATTGTCTGCATGGGCAATCGCAGAATGTATCTCATCTATCTGCAAATAGCCCACATGATAAGTCACGGGAAGGTGAAGTCAAAGCAAAGGGGTATGCTGCATGTACAGTGTACATACACCAACATGTTGGGCAGGAAGGACAACAGGAGCAGTATTGGCAGCAATGCACAACTCTAAAGGAGACTGGATGTAGACATTGCTTTTGGGAACACTTTCAACCAAGGAAACAGCTAGCAGCTGAAGCTGTACCAGCATCCACTAACGATTTCACTCCTACAGCATAACACCATTGACAATTTTTAATGGGTACTTAGATAATGGGTCCTTGCTAGTACAATCCAAGGTGTGCTACTCTTACCACCACACAAAGAGTGGTCCAAGTGAGCAGTCCAGTGTGTGCTGCAAACATCTGACGTGTATTGTCCTTACCACCACACAAAGCATGACCCAAGGGGAAAGGGGTGGGCAGTATTTAATTCGGACTAACTAACCACAACAATATCTCAGTATTACTAAAGACCGACTAATAGCAACATTTTTCAAGGTTCATTGCAGGGAAAACTAGTTCATTTTGGATGATCCTTTCAACTTCTTCTGCCATCGCTCAGAAACGTGCAAAAATAATTTGATTACAACTGAATACTTTGTTGTCTAATTGTATTCGCGTAAAATGGCGGATAAGATATAAACAATAGTTAGACATTTGTGTGGAAGAGATGGAAGCAGGGCTCTGTGTACAAGAAAACGGCTCCTTGGAATTGCACTCCAGGCAGCAGTGCACCACTCTTACGAGTAGGCTACAGCAGTGCACCACTCTTACGAGTAGGCTACAGCAGTGCACCACTCTTATGAGTAGGCTACAGCAGTGCACCACTCTTACGAGTAGGCTACAGCTGTGCACCACTCTTACAGTTAAGCTGCAGCAGTGCACCACTCTTACAGGTAGGCTACAGCAGTGCACCACTCTTACGAGTAGGCTACAGCAGTGCACCACTCTTACAGGTAGGCTACAGCAGTGCACCACTCTTACGAGTAGGCTACAGCAGTGCACCACTCTTACAGGTAGGCTACAGCAGTGCACCACTCTTACAGGTAGGCTACAGCAGTGCACCACTCTTACGAGTAGGCTACAGCAGTGCACCACTCTTACAGGTAAGCTACAGCAGTGCACCACTCTTACGAGTAGGCTACAGCAGTGCACCACTCTTACAGGTACGTAAGCTACAGCAGTGCACCACTCTTACAGGTAGGCTACATGTAGGTAGGTAGGCTGAGCGATAGCATTGATTTTTTGTGATTATTGCGATAGTATATTTACTATTTTGATTAATTTACTTTAGGGAAAGTGTACTTGGAACTGTCACGATAGTGAGGCTAGTTACGGTAGAAACTATGTACATTGTCTGGCATAGGCTGTGCTCTGTCTTTGGTAACATAGCCAGGCAGGCATTCAACTTCTGGTAAGATGTGAACTACAGTATGCGACTTGTGTACTACCTCCACAGATTTACACATGGAATCCAGTAATTGTCTGCATGGGCAATCGCAGAATGCATCTCATCTATCTCCAAATAGCCCACATGATAAGTCACACACAACTGAAATCCTTAAGGTCCAGAAACAAAATGTGCTACATTGGACCTTTCGTATGTTGTCCTAGTACCTGTTCATATGCACTTAAATTGAATACAACGGGAAATAAATGTGAATGTGTGTAGATTGTGTGTATCTGTGTGTCTATGTACATAACACACGTGTGCGCACAGAAATGGGGTAGACATGCTCCTGTAGACACAAGAGAACCGTAATTGTCTAAACTCACTAAATGCAAACTGTAAGAAAGCTCATAACACAGGTGCATGACAGGAGATGAAAGGAGTTCACAAGTTCTTCTAGTGAATATCAATTTTCTAATGTAATCCTGACATTGGGAAGGACCAGAGGAAACACAATGTACTGTATAAGCCTACAAGGACATCCTTGGTGGGGGGAGGGGTGGGAGGTGGTAGACAAGTGGTGTCAAATGTCACCACCACTCAGGGATAGTGCACAGAAAGAGAGTTCTCTTAAGTAATGGAGCCTTCAGTAAACTGACACTTCTAAAATGCCTTCAGCTTTCCTTGAGTCACACAGCATTTCATAAGAAATGGATCGATGCACTGTACTTCTGGGACCTGACGTTACTGACGTGTGGGACACATGTGCTTACGTAGATGGCACTAAGGGGTAAACTTGCTCAAGTAGACTTTGAACGTTCTGTGGACGTGGCTGCAATAGTATCAGAGGGAGTGACTAAAGAGATCCTCAATTCTCATACACTGTATGTCTATACATGTGGCTAGAGGAACCCTCGAAGGTGTGAGGATCATCAAAGGTAAGGTGAGCAACAAGAGCTGGGAATAACTACTTACTAAACGCAAACTGCAATAAACCTCAAGTCCAATTCAAAACGACACAGGCAATTCAAGAATGTCTTTCCAGTAGACATGTACCAACTTCGCATCTGGAACTGGGAGGAAAACGCCACTTCAGCACTGAAGGGTTCTAAAATACGTACAACTCTCCTCATCCATTGGCTGGCCACTAACACTCCTGAGCATGCTCACTACTAAGAAAGAATACCTCAATCAACTGATTGCAACTCTTAGCTCAAACCTTCCTCCTAGCTCAATAACTGTCCCTGCACACTGCACTAGTGTTGTAGGTCTATCCAACAGCCTCCCCCTGGGAGTATAGGACATCACAATTCAGGAAATCTTACCTTGCAATGCTTGGGGTCCACGATGACCATCTGCATGATGCATGTCTGTATGTACTGTACATGCTAAACACTTCCATTAGGTGCGTATAGGACAACTCCTGTATGCAGACAGGGCTATACAGCAGCAATGATAGAATTACGTACATCCTATGTAAGTTACTAACATAGTTTCACCACTACTCAGGGATATTGCACAGAAACTAGTACACTAGTGTTGTTGGTCTATCCAACAGCATCCCCCTGTGAGTACCAGGACATGGCAAATCAGGAAAGCTTACCTTGCAATGCTTGGGATTCACAATGACCACCTCAGCCAGTTTGCCACAGGAGACAGTAGACAACAACATCGGCACAGAGTTCATGTCCCACACTGTCACCTTCCTTAGATTCTTCCACTTGGGCAGGTGGGAAGCAAGGACATCGCCAGCATCTGCATGTGAGGAAGTCGGACGCTGAGGTGAGATTATTGCTACGTACACTACAGGCCCACAGTCTGGGCATGCAAACATTACTCAGTATGCACCACAAGATGTTGATGATGCGTAGCAGCTCAAAAGAAAGTGATGGTGAGGGACATGATCAAGGCCACCAACACGGTGTGGTAAGTACAAGTAAGGAATGATTGCAATTCACACTGTCCATTGATTGTGTGAGAGAGAGCATATGAGTGGACTACAGTGTATTGTAAGGTGCAATATTTTTGTGATGAGGCAGTAGGGCAATACAAATGCCTCCCAGGTCACCCCTGGATCCCCCTGGTTCAAGTACAGTATAAGACAATATAACGTTATCGTACCGTTTCGTTTCGGTTTCGTTTCGTTTCGTTTATGCGGAAAGGTCGAATCGTTTAAACGGACGATCCGTTTCGTTTGTTTGTTTAACTGCCTTGTGGCAGAACGGAGGAAAAACGATTGGATAGAAAAAAACGATTGCGCGGTCTACATATACGATTAAGCGCGCCGTATAAAAGGGTAGCTTTGGGGAGAATTCGTTGTTTCTGCCTTTCACAAGCGGCACGAGATGTACAGCAGGTACAAGAGACAGCAACAGGGAGCGCAGAAGTAGCGAGTAGCAGCAGCGGCGCGAAGGAGCAGCTGCAAGAGGGCGCAAAAGAGCAGCAACAGGGCGCGAATCATTCTTCATCGTTTTATTCAGCGACGAATCGTTTTGCGATCGTTTTATTTAGGGTGAATCGTTTTAGAACCGTCCGTTTCGTCTAAACGGGTGGGGTGTTTCGTACAACGGAAAAGGTCGTTCCGTTTTCGTTTCGTTTCGTAAAAACGGTACGATAACGTTATATTGTCTTATACTGTACGTATATTTATACAAAATCTCATGTTTCCAATACAACACAGCAACACAGCTATGTACCATGGTGTCACCAATATGGTGTCACACGTGTATGCATATAAAAGCAACTTGTGCATGCAGTAACTGCCCAAAGCAAACACTATGAAGTATGGTTAACTAGAAGACATGTACACTGCCAGATGCTACTGGGGTCACTCTGATGAACGAGGGCTAGTGTATTGAATAACAATAACACAAGACAGTTATCCATTGAGTGGTTTACATAATGAAGAGCAGAAAATGAAGCTAACGCAACTAGAATACCTCAGCCCTACCAAGCAGGACCTGCACACCTGGCTAGAACACTATGCACCAGCCGAGGGATTGCATTCAAACTTGATACATGCCATTCTACTTTATGAGACTTACGTGGTCTACATGTGGTTGCATAAGCAGCAGGTAAGTTAGACATGATACTAGAAGGAGCTACTGGGGCAATTGATGTGACCAACTGGATGTTCGTGGTGAGGACGACAAGAGGAAAAGGGTCGTGTACCAGATTCGCTGTAACAACTGCGACCACATGTACACAGGGGAATCAATGAGAACCCTGAAGATCCATATGGCTGAGCACAGACAGGCCGTACAAGAAGAGTAACCCCAACAATGACATTGCGGTCCACGTAGCAAAGAGCCATCACAGCACTGAAGCAAGGGTGGTAAAGTCAGTGCAAGGATACTGGGATACTGGGAACAAAGAACTATGGAAGGCATCGAAATCAAGAAGAGTTAAGAGTTCCATGAACCTGGACAAGGGCTTACATCTCCCTCGGTCTAGAACCCAGTGTTTGCCTTAACCTGACCTCTTATCCCATACTTTATTGTTCGTTGTAGCACACCTTGGCCCACGTCATGCATGCTTGTTTCACCATTTTTCTCTGCTTAGCTACATTAGGCCTTTATTTTATTGTAACCTAAGACACCCTCCACAAGTGTTACTTCTGTTTTTGTACCAAACCAATCATAGTGTTCACTGTGTTTACACACGCGTTTGTGACGTCACCACTTTCTAACCATATATAAATAGTCTTCTCTCACAACATTTCTCTACTTGGAACCAGTGACAAAGACCCTCGGGTCGAAACGTCCTGCAGTTGATTGATTAATAGTTGTGCATTGCTCATCAGTGAATTTGGCTACTATATCAACGCAACCATGAGCCACTACAGCATCATCAACTGAATGTTCCTAGTGAACCTTCCAGTGTCCAAGAAAGAAGGACAATGCCAGAGCATGGAAATGCCTACCATTCAGCAGTTGGATGAGCAGTGACCCCTCTCATCCTAAGTACACTGCTGGAGTGGAAGAAGTCACCCACTCAGATTGGCTCTACCGTGCACCTCCTGACCAAGTTCTCATCAGCTTCTACTTCTACTAAGCTCAGCAGTGGGGGGAGAGGGGATGATGTCCTCAGACCACAGAACCAAACTTGCACCAGCTTCCATGTCAATAAGAATGTGCTACAGTTCCTTGCAGAGCTAGGCTGCTCTGCTGGGTATGTACCTCAACCACAAACAAGCTGACAGAGCTGACCTGTAATTAAGGAACTTGTTAGTGATCACCTACTGCATGTGGTCCCTGACCACTGCATGGTCAACCCCCAGGGATACTGTACCCTCATGGGTCATTTGAAACAGTGATGCAGCCATCACCACCAAGGTGTGGACACCCAGAAGACCTTGGTATGCAGGTGGACATATGCTCTTTCTGAAGCACAATGCCCTTTTGTCGCTATGGCATTCATTTGCCATCCCAAGATGCAACCTGCACACTACAGCATGCTTTTCCCTGCCTTACTAAGATATTCTCAATACTAAATTGGTTGGTCAAGAGTTCTTTGTGCATGGTCCTTAAATTCAGTTTAGAGAACGACTTTAGCTCATGGATGGTTGAATTTCAGTGTAGGTGTCCCCTGGTATGCAATATAGCAGCTAGTATGAGAACATGCACTGTACATGTGTTCACACTTGACTGCAGTACTACTATTTTTGTAAACATCCTTCAAGGTCTCAAAATCTCCCGAGCCTGCACAAATTTTGCAAAGAAATCCTTTGTCTTCTGAAGGAACCTACATTATTATACCACTAACCAAATTTGAGGAACATGTCTCCACCCTCCACCATGTCAGCTGTCCAGACAAACGTGCTGACAACCAAGCTCTAATTGTTAAATACTTTGTCAAACTTCACCTAAAAACACTTTATCCCTGCATTATTGCTTTAGTCCCTGCATGTTTACGGCACAATAATTTTATACCTGTCAATTATACATCTCATATGTCATCATCGTCAATCATGCAATCACCAAATGGGAAGAGATGTACTACCACAGGTCAAAACATGAGCAGGAGGGTGTTAGGGCATGTTAATGTCTTCAACACTATTATAGCTATTGCCACGGGCAACAGGTTTTTATATGTATCAACTAGGTGTTGATCAATATAAAATCTGTACATGTACAACCAATCACCTGGAATCAGCATCATAGCTGACACACCTACTGTATATGGCAATGGCACATAAATACCTCTGTCTGGCTGTGTCTGTGTGGAATGTTCTACCACCAAGTGCAGAAGAGTGATGGAGCAGTGATTGACTGATGATGTGTGAGGAGCATGTGAATCTGGTTGGGCAAGAAGTTCTGTGAGTGAGGTGTACAGAATGTCTTCATGTCATACCCCATAAAAGAATTGGCACTATTTACACACAAACATTTGTATGATGATGCACTGGTTCAAGTGAGCTGTAGCTGTAGCTCTAGCTATACAGCACTCATGGACTTAGACCCTAGTGACAATCAACTGTACCAAAGACCACCTTAAGCCTCCCAAGAATCTGTTTGCATGAATTATAAAGAGCCTGCTTTGTACTTCACACAATATGCCACCAAGGCATATCGCAGTTTCCTAGGAGTTACCAGGGGTAATGAATGATGCGACTCTCTCGATGCACCTGCCAGCTTTTACATCTCTGTAGTCTAGTGCTAAAGAGTGGAGGACACTATTGAAGTGGGTCAGGCTGCTGGCTGAGAGTGTGACCGGTGCATCTCCACTTACAGCTCACCAGGCTCTGTGCCACATGCCTCTACCTGCAAATGTCTGAGTTCATCACAGTTTTAGCAAAGTTGGAGGTAGTGGACTTCAGTCTGTTGTTTCTTCACCTGTCTTGACGTTAGATGCAGCACCCATGATCAATCCAAGAAGAAGGACCTATGGCTCAGACCGCAGCACCTGTTGGATATGACTAGCAAGTCTGCTTACACAGGCTCAGCAACAATTGCTGTTACGAGCATTCACACCGCTTCAATCACTGGCTTCAGGTGTGATCCAGGGGGGGCACACATTTCCATTTTGGGCTTCCCTCACAGTGCTAGACGAGGGGGTGGTACCGTACCCAGACAATTGCAGGTGTTTGTATCCTGCCTGCTAAGTAGACAAACTGCCAGCATGACTGTGATACAACGAATGGGCTCTTTCGATCAATGGGGGAGACACCTACTTCTCTTTGGGTTTAGGCTTTGTGTCCTCCCACACAGTTTGCCCAATTGCAGGTAGTTGCAACCAACAGTGCTCTGACTGAGTTGAGAGACATGGAGCTTGTCAAAGCAGGAGCAATAAATACATGTTCAGAAGAGGATTGAAGACGTGATTGCATTGGTGAAGGTAAACTTCGGAATGTGGACATTAGAAAATAGCTACAGCCAGAAAGTGCTTTGCATATGGTGAACAGCAGATGGAGGAAGAGAAGGATTAGAATGAATGAGATGAGTATGGAGAGGGGAACCAAGGTGCATGTTTGAAGGTGAGATGGAGAGGTGAACTGCCAATTTATACAGTCATATATACTTACAGTATTTAAAAAGCAGAACTGACTGAAAGAGTTGCATACGTAGGGGTACATGCAAGTGAGGAAGGACCATATTCCTTGGGTAAAATTAGCAGGTTGGTAGGCAGAGTGTACGCCATTGAGTGCTTAGTAGCTAGTGTATGTGGGCACATCAAGTAAAATGGGAGCTTCTACGTATATACAGTAATAACTTACAAAGTAGTGGTTGAAAATGGCCACTTTATGTAAATGGACATTGTGGACTCGACACCTTACTATCACACTAACTTCTCTATTAGATAGTCTTATTTTGTAGTTGCATTCTTGTCACAGCAACCTAGGTTACATTCTTATTAAAGTTAACAGACGGAATACGTAGATGTATTTTCATGTATGTTTCAAGCATCAGCGTGACTCCTATTTGTACTTGATGCATTTCGACAATTTAATGAATACCACTTTTAATGAGCTATTTCAAAACAATTCTGGTATGGGATAATTTGGATCAAAAATGAGTGTACCTAAGCTCCCGTTTTACTGGATGCGCCCACATACATATACAGTATAAGCATACATACACATCCAAGTGCATGGCTGTGAAGTGCTCTGTAGAATGAGGTGTGAGTATATTCTCCAGCATCCAAACTGACACGTGCCACCTTCAAATCTGTTACAGCCCACAGTTCAAAGGATGCCAGCTTTGGAACTGTCTTTCGCCTTCTGTAAACACACATACGCACACTCAATTTTAATCAATCAATCAAAGAGAAAGAAAATGTAGAGTTGGTCACAACAAGTGAAACGAAGGCTTTGTGATCTACTGAGGTAGCCATGACATTTGGATTGGGCAGCTATGCTAGGCTCTGAACTGACACCTGTCACCTTCAATCCCACTACAGCCAACAGTTCAAAGGATGCCAGTCCCTCTGGACTGTGTAAATAAACTGTTCCTGGTCTCCTGTAAACACACACATATATACTCGATGAACATATATACGTATACTTGATGAACTCTAGCAAGGCAACCTGCTTGTGACCAAGTGGTGACAGGGAGAGAGGGCCACAGAATGGAAGCCCACACAAACTATATGAGAGCCAGGTGGTTGACAGAAGAGGGGGCCGGCCAAATACAAAGGCATTCTCATAGTCTGTGTTTCAGTGACAGCCTCAAAACTCAACACTTGTGACTGGCGAGGCACTGCAAGATGCAAAGATGTAGTCCCATATACTGTTAGATAACTGATAAACAGGAGTGATGCTGTGACTAATGCATACACTCTGGTAAATGTGACACGCCTCAAACCACAGGAGTCACACAGGTACGTCATGTTGTGTGGAATGTGTAACGTGCGTGACATGAAATGACATTCCTGTCTATATGTTGAGTCAACAAAGCAAAACTGCCGTGCTAGCCACTCCAACAAGATAATGCCCACTGGTGGAAAGGAGCAACATGCACTGCATGAGAGGACTCAGCTACAAGAGAGTGCTCACCTGGTGTGTCACAGCGCACTTCCAGCTCTTCCAGAGAGGAGCATCTGCTCACAATGGACAACCAGGTCCTCAACACTTCACTGTCATCAGACCACAGCTCCAGTCGCCTCAAGTGAGCAGCACTAAGGTCTGCTGATACCTCACTCCCATCACCTGTTGGGACCTAGGCAGAATGAGCAGAGTTGTGTGGTATAGGAGACGGCTACATTCAATGAACAAGTGCACTAGAAGTGCCACTTAAGACATGCCCAACACAAAACTGCTGGTACATGAGAGGTGGGAGAAGGTGTGAGGACCTGGTACATACATGGATACATTTAAAGCAGACCAACCAAGGATACCCATCTTAAAGATTGAAGGAAGACATTGTACGGTTTAATTGACTTATCATGAAAAGGATGGAGTTGTTTGCTCTTGTAGGGAGACAAACTACAGCGTTTAGACTGCTATTTATGTACACAACCACATTGTCTGGGCATTGGCCCTGTCTTTGGTAACATATCCAGGCATTCAACTTCTGGTAAGATGTGAACAACGCGACGACTTGTGTACTACTTCCACAGATTTACACATGGAATCCATTAATTGTCTGCATGGGCAATCGCAGAATGTATCTCATCTATCTGCAAATAGCCCACATGATAAGTCACGGGAAGGTGAAGTCAAAGCAAAGGGGTATGCTGCATGTACAGTGTACATACACCAACATGTTGGGCAGGAAGGACAACAGGAGCAGTATTGGCAGCAATGCACAACTCTAAAGGAGACTGGATGTAGACATTGCTTTTGGGAACACTTTCAACCAAGGAAACAGCTAGCAGCTGAAGCTGTACCAGCATCCACTAACGATTTCACTCCTACAGCATAACACCATTGACAATTTTTAATGGGTACTTAGATAATGGGTCCTTGCTAGTACAATCCAAGGTGTGCTACTCTTACCACCACACAAAGAGTGGTCCAAGTGAGCAGTCCAGTGTGTGCTGCAAACATATGACGTGTATTGTCCTTACCACCACACAAAGCATGACCCAAGGGGAAAGGGGTGGGCAGTATTTAATTCGGACTAACTAACCACAACAATATCTCAGTATTACTAAAGACCGACTAATAGCAACATTTTTCAAGGTTCATTGCAGGGAAAACTAGTTCATTTTGGATGATCCTTTCAACTTCTTCTGCCATCGCTCAGAAACGTGCAAAAATAATTTGATTACAACTGAATACTTTGTTGTCTAATTGTATTCGCGTAAAATGGCGGATAAGATATAAACAATAGTTAGACATTTGTGTGGAAGAGATGGAAGCAGGGCTCTGTGTACAAGAAAACGGCTCCTTGGAATTGCACTCCAGGCAGCAGTGCACCACTCTTACGAGTAGGCTACAGCAGTGCACCACTCTTACGAGTAGGCTACAGCAGTGCACCACTCTTATGAGTAGGCTACAGCAGTGCACCACTCTTACGAGTAGGCTACAGCTGTGCACCACTCTTACAGTTAAGCTGCAGCAGTGCACCACTCTTACAGGTAGGCTACAGCAGTGCACCACTCTTACGAGTAGGCTACAGCAGTGCACCACTCTTACAGGTAGGCTACAGCAGTGCACCACTCTTACGAGTAGGCTACAGCAGTGCACCACTCTTACAGGTAGGCTACAGCAGTGCACCACTCTTACAGGTAGGCTACAGCAGTGCACCACTCTTACGAGTAGGCTACAGCAGTGCACCACTCTTACAGGTAAGCTACAGCAGTGCACCACTCTTACGAGTAGGCTACAGCAGTGCACCACTCTTACAGGTACGTAAGCTACAGCAGTGCACCACTCTTACAGGTAGGCTACATGTAGGTAGGTAGGCTGAGCGATAGCATTGATTTTTTGTGATTATTGCGATAGTATATTTACTATTTTGATTAATTTACTTTAGGGAAAGTGTACTTGGAACTGTCACGATAGTGAGGCTAGTTACGGTAGAAACTATGTACATTGTCTGGCATAGGCTGTGCTCTGTCTTTGGTAACATAGCCAGGCAGGCATTCAACTTCTGGTAAGATGTGAACTACAGTATGCGACTTGTGTACTACCTCCACAGATTTACACATGGAATCCAGTAATTGTCTGCATGGGCAATCGCAGAATGCATCTCATCTATCTCCAAATAGCCCACATGATAAGTCACACACAACTGAAATCCTTAAGGTCCAGAAACAAAATGTGCTACATTGGACCTTTCGTATGTTGTCCTAGTACCTGTTCATATGCACTTAAATTGAATACAACGGGAAATAAATGTGAATGTGTGTAGATTGTGTGTATCTGTGTGTCTATGTACATAACACACGTGTGCGCACAGAAATGGGGTAGACATGCTCCTGTAGACACAAGAGAACCGTAATTGTCTAAACTCACTAAATGCAAACTGTAAGAAAGCTCATAACACAGGTGCATGACAGGAGATGAAAGGAGTTCACAAGTTCTTCTAGTGAATATCAATTTTCTAATGTAATCCTGACATTGGGAAGGACCAGAGGAAACACAATGTACTGTATAAGCCTACAAGGACATCCTTGGTGGGGGGAGGGGTGGGAGGTGGTAGACAAGTGGTGTCAAATGTCACCACCACTCAGGGATAGTGCACAGAAAGAGAGTTCTCTTAAGTAATGGAGCCTTCAGTAAACTGACACTTCTAAAATGCCTTCAGCTTTCCTTGAGTCACACAGCATTTCATAAGAAATGGATCGATGCACTGTACTTCTGGGACCTGACGTTACTGACGTGTGGGACACATGTGCTTACGTAGATGGCACTAAGGGGTAAACTTGCTCAAGTAGACTTTGAACGTTCTGTGGACGTGGCTGCAATAGTATCAGAGGGAGTGACTAAAGAGATCCTCAATTCTCATACACTGTATGTCTATACATGTGGCTAGAGGAACCCTCGAAGGTGTGAGGATCATCAAAGGTAAGGTGAGCAACAAGAGCTGGGAATAACTACTTACTAAACGCAAACTGCAATAAACCTCAAGTCCAATTCAAAACGACACAGGCAATTCAAGAATGTCTTTCCAGTAGACATGTACCAACTTCGCATCTGGAACTGGGAGGAAAACGCCACTTCAGCACTGAAGGGTTCTAAAATACGTACAACTCTCCTCATCCATTGGCTGGCCACTAACACTCCTGAGCATGCTCACTACTAAGAAAGAATACCTCAATCAACTGATTGCAACTCTTAGCTCAAACCTTCCTCCTAGCTCAATAACTGTCCCTGCACACTGCACTAGTGTTGTAGGTCTATCCAACAGCCTCCCCCTGGGAGTATAGGACATCACAATTCAGGAAATCTTACCTTGCAATGCTTGGGGTCCACGATGACCATCTGCATGATGCATGTCTGTATGTACTGTACATGCTAAACACTTCCATTAGGTGCGTATAGGACAACTCCTGTATGCAGACAGGGCTATACAGCAGCAATGATAGAATTACGTACATCCTATGTAAGTTACTAACATAGTTTCACCACTACTCAGGGATAGTGCACAGAAACTAGTACACTAGTGTTGTTGGTCTATCCAACAGCATCCCCCTGTGAGTACCAGGACATGGCAAATCAGGAAAGCTTACCTTGCAATGCTTGGGATCCCTAATGACCACCTCAGCCAGTTTGCCACAGGAGACAGTAGACAACAACATCGGCACAGGGTTCATGCGCCCCACTTTCACCTTCCTTAGATTCTTCCACTTGGGCAGGTGGGAAGCAAGGACATCACTAGCATCTGCATATGAGGAAGTCGGACACTGAGGTGAGATTACTGCTACGTACACTACAGGACCACAGTCTGGCATGCAAACATTGCTCAGTATGCACCATAAGATGTTGATGATGCGTAGCAGCTCATAAGACAGTGATGGTGAGGGACATGGTCAAAGGCCACCCACACAGTGTGGTAAGTAAAGTAAGGAATGATTGCAATTCACACTGTCCATTGATTGTGAGAGAGAGAGCATATGAGTGGACTACAGTGTATTGTAAGGTGCAATATTTTTGTGATGAGGCAGTAGGGCAATACAAATGCCTCCCAGGTCACCCCTGGATCCCCCTGGTTCAAGTACGTATATTTATACAAAATCTCATGTTTCCAATACAACACAGCAACACAGCTATGTACCATGGTGTCACCGATATGGTGTCATATGTGTATGCATATAAAAGCAACTTGTGCATGCAGTAACTGCCCAAAGCAAACACTATGAAGTATGGTTAACTAGAAGACATGTACACTGCCAGATGCTACTGGGGTCACTCTGATGAACGAGGGCTGTGTATTGAATAACAATAACACAGGACAGTTACCTATTGAGTGGTTTACATAATGAAGAGCAGAAAATGAAGCTAACGCAACTAGAATACCTCAGCCCTACCATGCAGGACCTGCACATCTGGCTAGAACACTGTGCACCAGCTGAGGGATTGCATTCAAACTTGATACATGCCATTCTACTTTATGAGACTTACGTGGTCTACATGTGATTGCATAAGCAGCAGGTAAGTTAGACATGATACTAGAAGGAGCTACTGGGGCTATTGATGTGACCAACTGGATGTTCCTGGTGAGGACGACAAGAGGAAAAGGGTCGTGTACCAGATTCGCTGTAACAACTGCGACCACATGTACACAGGGGAATCAATGAGAACCCTGAAGATCCATATGGCTGAGCACAGACAGGCCGTACAAGAAGAGTAACCCCAACAATGACATTGCGGTCCACGTAGCAAAGGGCCATCACAGCACTGAAGCAAGGGTGGTAAAGTCAGTGCAAGGATACTGGGATACTGGGAACAAAGAACTATGGAAGGCATCGAAATCAAGAAGAGTTAAGAGTTGCATGAACCTGGACAAGGGCTTACATCTCCCTCGGTCTAGAACCCAGTGTTTGCCTTAACCTGACCTCTTATCCCATACTTTATTGTTCGTTGTAGCACACCTTGGTCCACGTCATGCATGCTTTTTCACCATCTATCTCCACTTAGCTACATTAGGCCTTGATTTTATTTTAACCTAAGACACCCTCCACAAGTGTTACCGCTGTTTTTGTACCAAACCAATCATAGTGTTCACTGTGTTTACACACGTGTTTGTGACGTCACCACTTTCTAACCAAATATAAATAGTCTTCTCTCACAACATTTCTCTACTTGGAACCAGTGACAAAGACCCTCGGGTCGAAACGTCCTGCAGTTGATTGATTAATAGTTGTGTATTGCTCATCAGTGAATTTGGCTACCATATCAACGCAACCATGAGCCACTACAGCATCATCAACTGAATGTTCCTGGTGAACCTTCCAGTGTCCAAGAAAGAAGGACAATGCCAGAGCATGGAAAGGCCTACCATTCAGCAGTTGGAGTTATCTCCCCCTAAGTACACTGCTGGAGTAGAAGAAGTCACCCACTCAGATTGGCTCTACCATGGACCTCCTGACCAAGTTCTCATCAGCTTCTACTTCTACTAAGCTCAGCAGTGGGAGGGGAGGGGATGATGTCCTCAGACCACAGAACCAAACTTGCACCAGCCTCCATGTCAGTAAGAATGTGCTACAGTTCCTTGCAGAGCTAGGCTGCTCTGCTGGGTATGTACACCTCAACCACAAACAAGCTGACAGAGCTGACCTGTAATTAAGGAACTCGTTAGTGATCACCTACTGCATGTGGTCCCCCACCTCTGCACGGTCGACCCCCAGGCATACTGTACATTCATAGGTCACTTGAAACATTGATGCAGCCATCACCACCAATTAAGGTGTGGACACCCAGAAGACCTTGGTATGCAGGTGGACATGTGCACTTTCTGAAGCACAATGCCCTTTTGTCGCTATGGCATTCATTTGCCATCCCAAGATGCAACCTGCACACTACAGCATGCTTTTCCCTGCCTTACTAAGATATTCTCAATACTAATTAGTTGGTTAAGGAGTTCTTTGTGCATGGTCCTTAACTTCAGTTTAAAAACTGACTTTAGCTCATGGATGGTTGAATTTCAGTGTAGGTGTCCCCTGGTTATGCAATATAGCAGCTACTGAGAATGAGAACATGCACTGTACATGTGTTCACACTTGAGTGCAGTTCTACTATTTTTGCTAACATCCTTCAAGGTGTCAAAATCTTTATCCCTGCATTATTGCTGTAGTCCCTGCACATGTAGGATACCAATGCCTGCACTTGTCAATTACTGTACATGTAGACAACTACAGTCCCTCATAGACAGCTCATTTGCATTATACATTATTCAATTACCATCTCAGGTCTCAGTTGGTGTGCTTGTCTTGAAGCCTAGTCTTTTGTGTTTTCACAGTTGAAATACGATTTCCTGATCCAGAAATCAATCTTCACAGCATCGCAAAAGCAGAACTGACTAATGGAAGACATAATTATGGGCAAAGACAATGGAATTTCTCAAGTACTAAACAGTAGTGGGCTTGCACTAAAGGTAGCAGTACACCTCCAGGTGTCACTGAACATGTTTACATGACACCTATATACAATGGAATCACAGTCATTCAATTGTTTAACTCAAAGATCACACTAAATGGAACAAAGTTCGTGTCCCCTTAACATGCACTATACAAATGTATAGAAAACTATTTTGTTAAGCAAATGTCTTTGAATATCACAGAAGTTTTCATCTGTGCCCGACCACGTCATCATCTACCAGGACTGCTACCGCAAATTTCACCACGAGATTCATAGTTTCTGTCATAGCAGCTAGACAGTGCCCAAAATACAAAGTCCAGAGATCTTTGTATTCCTTCAGACATACGTATATACGACGCCAAGGAGAGCTCTTCTGCACTAGAATTGGCCATTATTCACGCGACATGCACTACATGTACCACAAAATGTAGTGTACAGAACATATCTACTATATGCTGATGTCAAAGCACAGCACCCACAAGTCTGTGTCAATTTTGGAGAAGTTTTTGTTAGGGCTACTAAGACAGTAACTGTCACTGTTAGGATGTTGTGGCTGTGTTAACATACACGGTCTACCTAATACTTATTGAATTTCAGTATTATAAAAACTGGAACTCTCAAGAAATTGGAACTTTCCCAGGAGTTTCCAATTAATGACATTCCACTGTATGTACATATACTGTATGTAAAGGTACAGTTGGTCACAACAAGTGAGGTGAAGGCTTTGTGATCTACTGAGGTAGCCATGACATTTGGATTGGGCAGCTATGCTAGTCTCTGAACTGACACCTGTCACCTTCAATCCCACTACAGCCAACAGTTCAAAGGATGCCAGCCTTTGAACTGTAGACTGTGTATATAAACTGTCCCTTGTAGCCTGTAAACATACAAACTCAATAAAGGCCATGTAAGTAGGCTACTCTGTAAGACCTCATCAAGCATTCCGTGCATGTGGTTCTGTCGACTCACAATAACTGCTACAACACTCATCACATGCCAGATACAGAACTGTGGCCAGTTAAAGGGACAGTATCGTGGGCTCGCGCAGGTGCCGCATATTCCCGTATACGAGGCAACAAAACAGCCAATCAGAAAATCGATTGAGATTTTGCTACAAAATCTCTATCGTTAATCTGATTGGCTGCTAGAGCAAAATGGCGGCTCCCCGAGAGCCCGCTGGACCTGTTAAAGGCTTCGAATTGAAGTTGTTAGCAAGCGAAAATGGAAGAAAGGACTGATCCTCGCATTGGATGTGAGAATACGTTCGAAATCCACCGCTTCGCCGTATTCTTACGCCTACAAGACGATTCGGCGTCAGCAAGGAACCTTGTGCGTCAAAGAACCCTTCCTTCTGCCTCAGGGAACCCTCTGCTTCGGGTACTGCCACCGATGGGGTTGGTACGGCGACGCACAGGACCGACTAGATCGCGTTCGGCGGCGGTTAAGCCGTCCTCCTCCACTTCCACATTGCCACGATTGGTGCAGACCTTGCTACCAGTCACCTTTCAAGTGCAGAGAGGCGTGCAGAAAAGCTTTGCAGCTTGCAAAGGCAGGAACCCCGTTCGGACGAACGTGAACACTTCCCGTTACAAGAACAGCTGATAATCCACACGCAGCCATTAAGAAATTTAGGATAACAGCAAGAGCAACCTTTTTCAGGCCCTCACGCTCTCTGTCGATGATTCTGCCATTGCGAATTCTTCCAGCGATCAGTAAACTCGTTTCTCGAACGCATGCGCACGCACGAAACTGCGAGATTACGCAAATATTGCGTAAGAGGCGATACTGTCCCTTTAAGGTATCTCAAGCTCAAACAATGTGCCACCAATGAGACACTCACTGAACACAAGACACTCGAGCAAGGCAACCTGCTTGTGACCAAGTGGTGACAGGAAGAGACGGTCATAGAATGGAAGCCCACACAGACTATATGACAGCTAGGTGGTTGACAGTATAGAGGGCCAGCCAAATACCAAGGGCATTCTCATAGACTGGAATTCAGTAAGAGACTCGAACCTAAACACTTGTGATTGGAGAGACACTGCAAGACGTCAGTGCAAAAATGTGGTCTCTTATACTGTCAGATAGCTGATGAACAGGATTGTAATGCTGTAATGTAACGTAATGTAAAGTAATGCTGTGACTAATGCATACACTCTGGTAAATGTGACACACCTCAAAATTGGAGTTTAACGAGTTAACAAAATTAATGGCGTCGTCGCAAGTGGCTAATCAAAGGCGGTGGGACTCGCGCGTGACCCACGTGAGGACCAACGATAGGTGTAGTAGCTTAACCAGTGTCACTGAGCATGCGCCACCCACCACATCAACCGCAAGGTCCAGCAGTCGGACAAGCAAGCGGCCAAAGTTTTTTATACTTAACCAGACACCTTATTTCCTTGATTTTTGTAAGTTGTGTTTCTTCTCCATCCTCCTCGGAAGGCGTGAAAATGTGGCTGGGCCTGTCCCCCAGGGGTGACCTAGTCCTGAAGTTCAACTTAGCATGTGGACCCCTAGGTCAAAGGTCATGAGACCCTTAGGAGGTCAAAGGTCATGGGGGCGGGCCCAGCCCACTTAAGATCAACCCAGTGCACCAACAGTAGGTTGGCCCACTGGTAATAGTGGTGTAGGAAAATAGGTATGGCTGACTATATTATACATAGGATAGGGAAAGGGCGTGACGTGAGCAGCAGTTGGACACCCAAACAAGCTGAGGGTGCATGTACGGTTGGTGCACGAACGGGAGACGTAAGACCTTAACCTTGGAGTAACACAGGTATGACTGTTGCATTGAATGTAAAATTAAAATCTGTTTTTTATTAAAAGGCATTCTTCCAGATTTTCTGAACATTAGATTAGGTGAAAAATAAACATGAATACACTGTAGTACATTCCTTTCTCTCTGTTGAGTCAACAAAGCAAAACTGCCGTACCAGCCACTCAAAGACGATAATGCCCACTGGTGTAAAGGAGGAACATGCACTGCATGGGGACTCAGCTACAAGAGAGTGCTCACCTGGTGTGTTACAGCTCACTTCCAGCTCTTCCAGAGAGGAGCATCTGCTCACAATGGACAAACAGGTCTTCAGCACTTCACTGTCACTACGGAGAGACAACCACCACAGCTCAACTCGTCTCAAGTGAGCAGCACTAAGGTCAACTGACACACTTCCATCACCTGTTGGGACCTAGGCAGAGTCAGCAGAGTTGTGTGGTATAGGAGACGGCTACATTCAATGAACAAGTGCACTAAAAGTGCCACTTAAGACACATCCAACACAAAACTGCTGGTACACCGCATTGGGACTGTGAAGTCTGACCTTCCACAGTCAACACAAGAAACACAGTTGAGAGTGTGAAGGATGTTGTTGGTGCACAACTGTGTCAGCTGTCAATGAAAAGCACAGGTTACAAGATGAGGGGATGGATGAAGATTGGGTTCGTGTTGGGTTGACTATATGCTCTGCTCAGATGTGCTCTCAATGACACTTCACATGTACGGTATGCCTTGACTTAGGTAGCATGAGTCAGTCAGTGAATGTGTACAGTAACAGTCTCAATGGAGATCCCTGTTCCAGTGGTACATACACACCATTACCTTTAAGGGTACTACTATTAACAGGTACTACGCAAGTAGTGAATTGTAAATAATACACATTCGGCAGATGAATAAATGTTGCAAATACAAAAAGAATGGGATGAATATTACTCCTTAAGAATATTACATAACAGACAGGGCTATACAGCAACAAGTTTTACCACTACTTTGGGCACCTTCTCCTTACAAGGAAATCTATACATGGACTCTCTAGTGCACTTTACTTGCATCCAATCAGTACTTCTTAAGAACAGGATACACTGTGCTACTGAGAATGCATAACATGGTGGTTTGTGCTACATTGGACCTTACGTATGCTGTCCTAGTACCTGTCGATACACACTTAAATTGAATACAACAGGAAATAAATGTGAATGTGTGAACATTGTGTGTATCTGTGTGTCTGTGTACATAGCACACACACGTGTGCGCACAGAAATGGGGTAGACATGCTCCTGTAGACACAAGAGAACCGTGATTGTCTAAACTCACTAATTGCAAACTGCAAGAAAGCTTATAGCACAGGTGCATTGTGCACGACAGGAGATGAAGGCAATTCCAAGTTCTTTCAGTGAATATCAATTTTCTAATGTAATCCTGACATTGGGAAGGAAGGACCAGAGGAAACACAATGTACTGTATAAGCCTAAAAGGTCATTCTCGGTGGGGGAGAGATGGGAGGTGGTAGACAAGTGGTGTCAAATGTGGCAATGCATACTAAGATAGCTTCACCACCACACAGGGATAGTGCAACAGAAAGAGAGTCCTCTTAATTAATGAAACCTTCAATAAAACTGACAGTCTTACGTAGATGCCTTCAGCTTTGCTTGAGTCACACAGCATTTCATAAGAAATGGATTAATGCACTGTACTTCTGGGCACCCAATGTCACTGACATGTGGAACACACATGCTTAGATGGCACTAAGGGGTAAACTTGCTCAAGCAGACTTTGAAAGTTATGTGGACGTGGCTGCAATAGTATCAGAGGGAGGACTAAAGAGAGCCTCAATTCATACATTGTACATCTGCACATGTGGCTGGATGAACCCTTGAAGGTGTGAGGATCATCAAAAGAATAAGAATTAAGAAAGAATACCTCAATCAGGCCATTGCATTTTTAAGCTCAAACCTTCCTCCTAGCTCAATAACTGCCAACACTGCACTGTGTTGTAGGTCTATCCAACAGCATCCCCGTCAGGGCATGGCAAATCAGGAAAGATTACCTTGCAATGCTCAGGATCCACGGTGACCATCTGCATGATGCATGTCTGTATGTAGTGTACATGCTAAACACTTCCAACTCCTGTATGCAGACAGGGCTATACAGCAGCAATGATAGAATTACATCCTATGTAAGTTACTAACATAGTTTCACCACTACTCAGGGATAGTGCACAGAAACTAGTACACTAGTGTTGTTGGTCTATCCAACAGCATCCCCCTGTGAGTACCAGGACATGGCAAATCAGGAAAGCTTACCTTGCAATGCTTGGGATCCCAAACGATCACCTCAGCCAGTTTGCCACAGGAGACAGTAGACAACAATATCGGCACAGGGTTCATGTCCTGCACTGTCACCTTCCTTAGATTCTTCCACTTGGGCAGGTGGGAAGCAAGGACATCACCAGCATCTGCATGTGAGGAAGTCGGACACTGAGGTAAGATTACTGCTACATACACTACAGGACCACAGTCTGGGCATGCAAACATTGCTCAGTATGCACCATAAGATGTTGATGATGCGTAGCAGCTCAAAAGACAGTGATGGTGAGGGACACGGCCAAGGCCACCCACACAGTGCGGTAACTAAAGAAGTGATTGAAATTCACACTGTCCATTGATTCTGTGAGAGAGCATATGAGTAAACTACAATGTACCTTTGGAAAGAGGTACCTTTCCAGCCTGTTGGCTTTTTTGTCTGGTCTGCCTTAAAATAGCATTAGCTGAAGCAGTGGCAGTCCGAGGGTGGTGCTTTGGGAAAATGTTTTTGCAATTTGCAGTGTTGTTACTTTCTAATGCCATACTTGTGAACAGATCCAGCTACCGTGTATGCATGGCAGTTCCTGTGTGTTGTGTATGTTCGTAGGCACTTGCTGCATGTGTGCTTTTGTGTTGTAAGGTCTTGCATTCCTGTGTTCATGCGTAATGTGTGGCCATGTGAAGTGTGGGTGTAACTCATTAATACTGTTCCCCAACACTTTGCACTGTACGTATATCATGCTATTAGTGACAATGGGCAGAAGTAGTGGAGGGGCAGGTGTTTTATCATCTACTGGAGATGGCCACTGTCAATGGTTATGCTCTGCAAGCACAAATGGCCAGGCAAATTTAGAAGCAATACATCCCTTCATTGTGAGCTGGCACGTGCCCTTTGCTGCCCTCTCCAGGCAATTCACAGTGTGATCTTCATGGTTGTAGACAGACACTGGGATACACTCACTTGGTTGGGAAACACTTCCTACACTGAACAATGCAAAGAGACTGATGTCTTGCTCGTGCAAAGGAAGACAAGGTTATTATGTTCTGTGACTTTTATGCGTTGGTAATAAGTTGTTCATTGCCACGGAAACTACTTTTTGGTGTACCTAGTTACATTCCTCAGATATACACTAAGTAAACACTATGGGTCTCTTCTTCCCATTATACTCCAAAAGGGAGTTATTGTTCAAAATCTAGAAGTAGTAACGTTTGGCTGTTACAAAGGAGCTCACAATGCTCTGTGCAAATGGACCTGTCCAAGCTCCCGAGCATTACAGTACCGAAACTGGGGAGCTCTCTGACGTACACATTGAGTTTCAGAGTCAGCTGGTCGGAAGAAGGGGCATGGTTAAGGCCACCCACACAGTGTGATAAGTACAAGTAAGAAATGAGGGAAATTCACACTGTCCATTGATTGTGTGAGAAAGCATATAAGTAGACTACAATGTACCTTTGGAAAGAGGTACCCTTCCAGCCTGTTGGCTTTTTTGTCTGGTCTGCCTTAAAAATAGTATTAGTTTAAGCAGTGGCAGTCTGGGGGTTGTCTTTTGGGAAAATGTTTTGCAATTTGCAGTGTTGTTATGTACTTTCTATCACCCTAGTTGACTGATTTCCAACGAGCAGAAAGAGTCATTTTTGGCCTTGATTGAAAACATTAGCCTACAGTGTGCTAGATCTCCACCTTATCAGTCTCCAGGGGTGCCACTTCCACTACTGCAGTAGCCATATTGATTGATTTACAGAGGTATTCAAATCGACTACCATGATGCTGCCATTTTATATGATAGTTTGATGATAACATGGTGAATATAATGGCTGTCTTGATGCTTGCCTAGTTTGAAGATGATCAATTTCTGTGTTAGAGTAGTGACTGTTGGGTTGAATGCGGGATTTTACAAGCAATTGGGCAGTAGTTTAATAGTTACTTATGTGATGAGGCTTAGCTATAGATATGAAAGAAAAAGTATGCCACACAGAGGAAAGCCCTGCCGCCCAGGCCCTCCCTGGATTGCCACTGATTCAACTACATAAAGTATATCATACAAAATGTCATGTTTCCAATACAAAACAGCAACACAGCCACGTACTATGGTGTCACTGATGTACTGACAACCAATGTAACACACGTGCATGCATACTTACACTGTACAAACAACTTGTTCATGCAATGACTGCCCAAAGCAAACACTATGAAGTATGGTTAACTAGAAGACATGTACACTGCCAGATGCTACTGGGGTCACTCTGATGAACGAGGGCTGTGTATTGAATAACAATAACACAGGACAGTTACCTATTGAGTGGTTTACATAATGAAGAGCAGTGTAGTGCTAGTGTATTGAATAACAATAAAACAGTACAGTTATCTATTACAATACACAGTTACATAATTATGAGCAGAAAATGAAGCTAACACAACTAGACTACCTCTGCCCTACCAAGCAGGACCTGCACACCTGGCTGGAACATTGTGCACCAGCTGAGGGATTGCATTCAAACTTGATACATGCCATTCTACTTTATGAGACTTATGTGGTCTACATGTGATTGCATAAGCAGCAGGTAAGTTAGACATGATACTAGAAGGAGCTACTGGGGCAATTGATGTGACCAACTGGATGTTCGTGGTGAGGACGACAAAAGGAGAGGGGCCGTGTACCAGATTCTCTGTAACAACTGCGACCATGTGTACACTGGGGAATCAAAGAGAACCCTGAAGATCCATATGGCTGAGGACAGATGGACTGTACAGAAGAGCAACCCCAACAATGACATTGCGGTCCACATAGCAAAGAGTCATCACAGCATTGAAGCAAGGGTGGTAAAGTCAGTGCAAGGATACTGGGATACTGGGAACAAAAAACTATGGAAGGCATCGAAATCAAGAAGAGTAAGAGTTCCATGAACCTGGACAAGGGCTTACATCTCCCTCGGTCTAGAACCCAGTATTTGACTTAACCTGACCTCTCATCCCATACTTTATTGTTCGTTGTAGCACACCTTGGCCCTCGTCATGCATGCTTATTTCACCATCTATCTCTGTTTAGCTACATAAGGCCTTTATTTTATTTTAACCTACGACACCCTCCCCAAATGTTACTTCTGTTTTTGTACCAGAAGCAATCATAGTGTTTACGTACTTTGTTTATGTTGTGATGTCACCACTTTCTTCTAACCATATATAAATAGCATTTCTCTACTTGTAACCGGTGACAAAGACCCTCGGGTTGAAACGTCCTGCAGTTGATTTTTGATCAATAGTTGTGTATTGCTCATCAGTGAATTTGGCTACTGTATCAACGCAACCATGAGCCACTAAAGCATCAACTGATAGTTCCTGGTGAACCTTCCAGTGTTCAAGAAAGAAGGACAATGCCAGAGCATTGAAAGGCCTACCATTCAGCAGTTGGAGTTATCTCCCCCTAAGTACACTGCTGGAGCGGAAGAAGTCACCCTCTCAGATTGGCTCTACCATGCACCTCCTGACCAAGTTCTCATCAGCTTCTACTTCTACTAAGCTCAGCAGTGGGAGGAGAGGGGATGATGTCCTCAGATCACAGAACCAAACTTGCACCAGCCTCCATGTCAGTAAGAATGTGCTACAGTTCCTTGCAGAGCTAGGGCGCTCTGCTGGGTATGTACCTCAACCACAAACAAGCTGACTGAGCTGACCTGTAATTAAGGAACTCGTTAGTGATCAGCTATTGCATGTGGTCCCTGACCACTGCATGGTCAACCCCCAGGGATACTGTACATTCATAGGTCACTTGAAACAGTGATGCAGCCATTACCACCAAGGTGTGGACACCCAGAAGACCTTGGTATGCAGGCGGACATATGCACTCCCTGAAGCACAGTGCCCTTTTGTCGCTATGGCATTCATTTGCCATTCCAAGATACATCCTGCACACTAGAACATGCTTTTCCCTGCCTTACTAAGATATTCTCGATACTAAATTAGCTGGTCAAGAGTTCTTTGGCATGGTCCTTAACTTCAGTTTAAAAACTCACTTTAGCTCATGGATGGTTGAATTTCAGTGTAGGTGTCCCCTGGTTATGCAATATAGCAGCTACTGAGAATGAGAACATGCACTGTACATGTGTTCACACTCACACTTCTACTATTTTCGTTAACATCCTTCAAGGTCTCAAAATCTCCCGAGCCCGCACAGATTTTGCAAAGAAATCCTTTGCTTTCTGAAGGGACCCACATTATTATACCACTAACCAAATTTGAGGAACATGTCTCCATCCTCCACCATGTCAGCTGTCCAGACAAACATGCTGAGAACCAAACTCTAATTGCTAAATAGTTTGTCAAACTTCACCAAAAAAAACACTTTATCCCTGCATTACTGCTGTAGTCCCTGTACGTGTAGGATGCTAATGCCTGCACTTGTAAATTACTGTATACGAAGCAACTACAGTCCCTCATAGACAGCTCATTTGTATTATACATTATTCCATTACCATCTCAGGTCTCAGTTGGTGTGCTTGTCTTGAAGCCTAGTCTTTTGTGTTTTCACAGTTGAAATACGATTTCCTGATCCAGAGATCACTCTTCACAGCATCGCAAAAGCAGAACTGACTAATGGAAGGCATATGGGTGAAAAGCAATGGAATTTCTCAAGTACTAAACAGTAGTAGGATTGCACTAAAGGTACCTCCAGGGTGTCACTGAACATGTTTACATGACACCTATATACAATGGAATCACAGTCATTCAATTGTTTAACTTGAAGATCACACTAAATGGAACAAAGTTCGTGTTCCCTTAACATGCACTATACAAACGTATAGAAAACTATTTTGTTAAGCTAATGTCTTTGAACATCACAGATGTTCCATCTGTGTCCGACCACGTCATCATCTACCAGGACTGCTACTGCAAATTTCACCACGGGATTCATAGTTTCTGTCTTAGTAGCTAGACTGTGCCCAAAATACAAAGTCTAGAGATCTTTGCATTCCTTCAGACATACGTATATACGACGCCAAGGAGAGCTCTTCTGCACTAGAATTGGCCATTATTCACGCGACATGCACTACATGTACCATAAAATGTAGTGTACAGAGCATATGTACTGTGTGCTGATGTTGAAGCACAGCACCCACAAGTCTGTGTCAATTTTGGAAAGGTTTTTGTTAGGGCTACTAAGACAGTAACTGTCACTGTTAGGATGTTGTGGCTGTGTTAACATACACGGTCTACCTAATACTTATTGAAATTCAGTATTTTAAAAACTGGAACTCTTTATATATAGGAACTTTCCCCAGGAGGTTCCAATTAATGACATTCCACTGTATGTATATATACTGTACGTAAAGGTACAGTTGGTCACAACAAGTGAAATGAAGGCTGAAAGGAAAGCTGCCGTGCTAGCCACTCAAAGATGATAATGCCCACTGGTGTAAAGCAGCAACATGCACTGCATGGGGACTCGGCTACAAGAGAGTGCTCACCTGGTGTGTTACAGCCCACTTCCAGCTCTTCCAGAGAGGAGTAACTGCTCACAATTGAGAAGCAGGTCTTTAGCACTTCACTGTCAACTCTACCCCACCACTGCAGCTCCAGTCGTCTCAAGTGACGAGCACTAAGGTCTGCTGACACCTCACTCCCATCATCTGCTGGGACCTAGGCAGAGTCAACAGATTCGTGTGGGAGAAGACGAATACAGTATGAAAAGGTGCATTAGAGGTGCGACATTAGACATGTTCCTGAGGCAGTCGAAGCTATCTTTGGACATGAGTGGACTCATTTAGAGAAAGTGCCATTGCCATACACCCACTGCTTCAGTAACAGAACACATTCTACAAGTGGCTCAAGTGGACCAGTTTCTGACAAAGAAGGAAGATTGTAAGAATGTCCAAAAACAATTAGAGAAGCCAAGGGTATCTGCTCAAACACAAAGAAACACAGGGAGGAGTAAACCATGGTAAGGTTGTGTGGAAGAGCAAGACATCCAAAAATAGAGGAGAGATCAGGTGCCAGTGAAGACAAGGAGTGTAAGGGACGAGGAGGGACACACCTGCAACATCCCTCAGCAACAGCATGATCGATGGCAGAGGTGGTTCATCCCAACCTTCTAAACATTGTGAGTGAAAAAGGCGTGACTGAGGTAAACAGCCTACCGTGCAATGGTAGGGATCCCTGATGACCACCTCATCCAGTTTGTCACATGATCTGGCAGACAAGAGGATTGGCACAGGGTTCATGTACTCCACTTGCACCTTCCTTAGATTCTTCCACTTGGGCAGGTGGGCAGCAATGACATCACCAGCACCTGCATGTGAGGAAGTTGCACGTGTGAGGCAGTTGGGCACTCAAGAAAGATTACTACTACACTACAGAAATGCAGTCTTGGGATGCAAAGATGGCTGGCTGTGTGTGTACTTGCTGGAGTGGACTACTGGACTCGCGTTTATGCAATAAAGTTATGGTGACATCATAATCAATACCTCGCAATCTTGCAAGAGGAAATATTTTGAACAGGCTGTAAGGTCTTGTGTTTGTGTGTTCATATATGTGACGTGTAGCCATGTGAGGGTGTAACTCATTAATACTGTTCCCCAACACTTTGTACGCATATCATGCTATTAGTGACAATGGGCAGAAGTAGTGGAGGGGCAGGAGTGGAGGTGTTTTATCATCTACTGGAGATGGCCACTGTCAATGGTCATGCTCTACAAGCACAAATGGCCAGGCAAATTTAGAAGCAATACATCCCTTCATTGTGAGCTGGCACATGCCCTTTGCTGCCCTCTCCAGGCAATTCACAGTGTGATCTTCGTGGTTGTAGACAGACACTGGGATACACTCACTTGGTTGGGAAACACTTCCTACACTGAACAATGCAAAGAGACTGAAGTCTTGGTCATGCAAAGGAAGTCAAGGTTATTATGTTCTGTGAGTGTTATGCATTGGTAATAAGTTGCTCATTGCCATGGAACTACTTTTTGCTGTACATAGCTACATTCCTCAGATATACACTAAGTAAACACTATGGGTCTCTCCTTTCCATTATACTCCAAAAGAGAGTTAATTGTGCAAAATCTAGAAGTAGTAACATTTGGCTGTTACAAAGGACCTCACAATGCTCTGTGCAAATGGACCTGCTCAAGCTCCTGAGAGTTACCATATGTGTTCAAATTACTCGAGGACTAAACTTTCGTGGTTTTCGCTGTTTGAGTAGCCATCCACAAATATTTTCATCCAAAAATTGGGTGAAGTGTTGCATAACTGTTTTAAAAATGGACGTCGAACACGACCAAGAATCCTTTGTTCTATTGTTTTCTTTGTGGCGTCACAAACATGAACGTGCTTTGTTGCACATCAGTCTAGCATTTGCTTGTGTGGAGACTTCAAGAATGTCGATACTCGAGTTGAACAGGGAAAGGATGCCTAACAAGAACGTGAAGGCTTCAGGGATCAATGGTCCGGTGAATTGAGAAAGCAGAACAATACCACTACTTTACTGGGCTCTAGCTTGCCAATGCACACTGTACACGGTAGATTCTCTTCATGGTTCTACTTCCACAGAGATAGAGTATGTGTACTATAATATCAGTGACATATCTTTCATTCCACAACTGTTCTGAGCCTTCTGATGCTGCTAATCAGTTCATGCACAACACAATTACAACCTGTCAGTCACACTCCTCTAAGAATGGAATGAAATGGGACAGAACAGTCACAGTTGTCACTATTAACGGTAGACTACAATACGGTACACATCCCAAGTAACTTATGCAAATTCCGACGATTCTGTTGCAGAGTTCAGTGAACTGCCGCCCAGTGAACCATGTATCATCCATGCCATGTGCTGCGGTGGTTGAACTAATGTACTGATGGTACGTATATGTAGTTGAATGTGGAGGAGGGTTATTATTCTTTAGGTCACTTACATAGAAGATTCACTTTCATGCTCAACTACCTTATTTCAATTTCTTGTGAGCCGTGCAGCTTCTCAAGTGAAGTCAGCAATCAGCATAAGGTATGGGATACTCCACAGAACACACTTCTGTGCCACAATTTATTGCAAAATTGGTCATAAGCTCTTTAATCTACGTATAGTACTGCTTTGAACACTCCACTGTACACTTGAATGACCATCATGACAGTGGGCGGAAGAGTGGTGTATTTATGCACAGGGGAATATTTACATAGAACAGTAAATAGGGTCCTCCCTGCCTCGGTTACACTGTGTGGCATTGGATGCACATGCACATTGCAACAGCTCACCTTTGCTGTCACATTTCAGGGTAAGCTCTTCCAACTTAGCACTTAGTGCTGAAGTGAGCCTTTTGGCATCTATAAAAATGATAAGGAGGTGACAAGACACAAATCTCAGTCAGTACCACTAATTACCACGTGGGGACAACAGGGCATTCAATTTCATCAAGTGTTCAGTTTGAACAAACTTGAAGTAATCCATGTAATTGAAACAGGTGCAGACTAACTTCATGCTGCATCACAGCTCCAAAATTGCTGAGAATGAGGTAAGTACAGAGAAGTACAGTGCTTGGATTCTAGGTGAAAACTAATGGAATAACTGAATAACTACAAATTAAATGTACGTACAAGGGCAAAAGTGGCAAGACAGGTGGCGCTTCTACTCTAGCGAAGTCAGGTATTAGCACCTCTATAAGAGCAGAGGTGTGAACAAGTGGAGAAAACCTTCAAGCTGTGGATGATTAGCTAACGCAAATGGTTAACTGAAACCCTGCGTATTTGTCCACTTGTTAGGAGACGAGATTAGTGAAACCTCACTCCCACCAGTGAAACACAATCCAAGGAAAATGTTATGGCCAATATGCCAGAGACTTATTCATACACTGTTAGCTGCCATCTGTGAACTGTGTACTTGATTTTGTGCCATTGATAAAATGTAAGCTACAGTCGGAGGTGTAACTGCACAGTACAGTGTTCAAAGAATTACATGGCAAACTCCGTACACAACTGCTATTGTCAAACAAGGGAAACAAAAGTATCAGTTGGAGGTGTGAGCAAAATCAAACTGAGATCCTACAAACTGGAAAGTGGATAGAACAACCATAATCTATTATGGCATTCACTGAGTTATGACCAAGTGGGAGTGGCTGTGCTACTGATGGACACGAGATTAAACTTGCAGATCTAGTTGCAGGCTTCCTTCATGAATGTCAGACACAATTTTAGCAATCCAACTAGCGGCAACAGACACCAGCACGACACTGTATATAACAGCCTCTTCCTGTTCTGAGTGACATTCCCATGCAGCGTACCTAACCAGAGCCTGGGTGTATCCAGCGCTTAGGAGTGCTTCTCCCTAAGACGGCCAAACAGCTAGCAAGCATACAATGCAGGTGCGTGCAGTCTCTGTCGGAACAGTCTCATGATTACGATAATGTCCATTTCAATACAGGACGCATGCTGTGCAGCGGTTGGTTTCTCACACCTTATGTGGGGTTCAGCCTAGTACATGTTTTATAACCCGAATGTCTCAGTAGCACATGGGAGTGCTTGAGACATTGGGGTGACAGTTAGACTACCCCAACACACACTCGTCAGTGGGTGATGTGGTACCAACTGACTGAGAGGACAATGTTACCTTACATCTTAACAATACAGCATGTGAGGCTGACCTGTTTCACAGGGTGCCTCAGCATAGTCTGGACTACATTGAGGTTGATTCTGTTTACTCTCAGTCACAATAGATAACAGTATTCGCTCACAAATTAATCATTCTATTACAGTAAGGGAAATATCTGTTGAAGAGCACTCTTAAGACAAATTTCCCGTCTCTTTATAGTTCCCATCATTCAATTCTAATGCTCGTCACATCAAAGTGGACGCAATTTATTACCATTTGTCACAAAAAGGGTGTGAAGATAGGAAGAACACAGGTATGCTCTCATGCCTCTGTTCAACCAACCTGTCTATATTAAGAACATCAATGCCTATCTACAACTTAAATACTTCTTTCTTGGCAGTCAACAATGGACTAGTTAGCATATCACCAGCCTTGAACTGCAGTTCACACGTTTAATTTGTATGACTGTGGCTTTTCAGTGAAAACATTATTTAAAAGCACTTAAATAATTTAGCTTTGCTATAATGCTTCTCTACTGTATTTATTTATGATTCGTCAACTGTCAGCTGTCTTCCCTATGCAATTCTAGCATCAATAGCTAAAAATAACAAATTTTTGCTGCCCAAGAAGAATGCCCCATCGTGGAACTCACAATCATGTGTGTCCCCTAACCCATTTCAGAAAGGACTAGAAGCATGTTTGTGTGCTAGAACCATTGGAGAGGAATAATCAGCGTGATGTTAGAGCACTGGCAACTTTAAACTCAAGACACAGCCTTTTTGTTGTTAGGCAGGGCACCTCAGCAACATTTGGGGATTGATTGTATTGATTCTATCATTCGTCAAGCAAATGTTTATGTTGATAATCTTGAAGTATGTGACACAGTTTAGAAGCTTCAGAATGGAGTACTGTGACACTTTGAGGGGTGTGTACACAAAGGCTACAGTCAGGTTGATATGCCCTGCAGGATAGGTATCCATACAATTAAGTGCACGCTATATGCCACATGATCACACCAGCCAGTTGAAAAACATTTTTCAACACCTGATTTCACTCATGTCTAGCTCTCCTTCACTGTAAGACGTTTTGCAGTCATCAGAAGTGACCAGGGAAAGGAACCTATGAGCCTGCTCAATGTGGAACTGACAACCTGGTACCAACCACAGGTAAACGGACTGGATGAGAGATAACAATCACACACCACATGTGTAATGCACAGGAGGATTGCACCACCTGGGACAGGAACCGAAAGGGAATTCTGTCCTGCATTCACCAGGCCATGGCATTGGTGCAGCTGCTGTGTGAATGTCATACCGGAAACTACAATCAGATGGCTAGAACAGTGCTCAGCCAACAGCAGTAAACAACAGAGGTCGACACACAAGTGTGAATGGGTAGTTAGCAGAAAGCATTGTATCCCACCATGTGTGTGATTATTGTTAAGCATAAAATTCCTGGCACTCTGATAAACATTACTCCTGTTAACACTAAGCTGTTCCAATTAAGACTATGTACATGTGTCACCCACTAATTAATCAATTAAGGATGAATATACTGTACAGCAATAAATGATAGTCATTTCTTCAGATGTTAATGGAGATGTCGGCAACTCTTGGTTCATCATTTTCAAGCCACAGCGTAAATGGAAGTCACAAAAGAGGAGATGTACGTAACTCCAATTGTAAAACTGTCAACTCACTACACAATTTTATAGTGATAGGAGCTTTGAGGAAGAAGAAATCAAAGGTCACCAACGTATAAAACCAAGGACATGGTCTGATAAACCCGCTACAATGTCGCATACAGTAGATGGGAGTGCTAACAGTGACCATGCATGCACACTGCAGCTGCAGCTCAGGCAGGGTACACAGCAAGCAGCACCAAATGCAGTTTGTGCCAGACAATAAATATTTTCTATTTTATGTTGTATATTTGTTCACTATTGCGTTGATTTCTGTCCATTTGTATGTACATACAGTACTTGGGCTGTGCTAATAACCATACTATGTACTAAGCACAGGTAGAATTTCATAAAATTTAAAGCTGTGCCCGTTCATTTATGGACTGCATTTCCACCAAACGCTCTGATATGAAGGCGAGTAGTTCTCAAGTGTACCGTTTTCACTGCCATCTTCAATCAGGTCACCCATTGCAAAAATTTACATTGCTGAAGTGGTGCGTGGTTTAACAATGCGAAGACGACATTTCCACTAGAGTTGACAACACTGCTTAAAAGCCATTCTGTTCTGTCTCTATACCCGAACAACGAGTGCAACATCAGGACATGATTCTTTGCTCCAAAAACGTAACCCCGTGGCCACGGGAACGTATCCCAGAATGCAGTCATTGGCATGAACACTCCCTGTCCTGTCACTACCTTTTTTCCTTCACTATGCACTCCTGGCACCAGGTAGGACTGGGACTGTATAGAATGACTCATTGACGCGGTGATTGCATTTAATATATTCACACTTCATCTGCACATGTGCCTTTGAATTTCTGTCTATAATCTTTCACAAGGAATCATGCAGAATATCCGAGTGCAACCATCAGATATCCATGTCTGCCTGCACCAAAGAATCTTTGAAAGAATATATGTAGAACTACGACTTAGTGGAGATTGACCCATTTACTACATACATCATATCGGGGCAATAGCCTCAATCAGATAAAAACATTGTCACTAAGGTGGACTACTATCATGCAGCATTGCTTAAAAGCCATTCTGTTCTGTCCAATTTATAACTCCACGCCCCACATCCACTATGCACCCCTGGCACCAGGTAGAACTGTGACTGTATGGACTGACTCGTGTACAACATACATCTTCAGGGGTGGATGAAGACTTTGCACAGGGTGAAGCCAGGCAGTGGATAAGAAAGGCGGGTCTATGGGTAAAACCCCTTAATTTCATGGGCACTCTAATGTAGGCAAGTTGTACCATTGCCATTACAAGTAATACACTCTATCCACTCATGGGATTTCAATTGCTGTTGATAAAATCTTTCACAAGGAATCATGCAGAATATCTGAGCGCAACCACCAGATAAACAGGTCTGCCTGCACCAAACAATCAAGGAATTCTTTGAAAAAAATGTAGGCAGGACTGTTTCTTAGTGGAGATTGACCAGATTATAGCATACATTTTATTGTAGCAATAAATTTACAATTGTGTTGGACATAAAAGCTACGTACTAAAAAACTGCCAAGAATTGGTTAGAATTGAACCGTGTTATACAACACCCACACAGTGCATACATGCAGCATGCCGTGTGAGGGAGTTGTAGAACAGGAGTACTCAGCCAGTGTAGTAGAGCACTCACCCAATAATGAAAGCTCAGTCAGTGCCAGGCGCAATGAGATCAAAGGATTAGAAGTAGCCACTGATGCTATACACGAGATGGCATCTGTTGTCTCTTGTGTATAGTGAGTATGAAAGTCGAGTTCGGTCAGATGAACAGCCTTGCTCAGGCAGTGCCCAGTGACATAGAAATCGTATGAAGACATCTTCAATCCAAATTTAAGAGCTCTATCCAGTTGACTGGCGATGGCTGCAGTGAGATGGGTGTTGCCGCTTTCATGGAGGGCGTAAAACAGGAACAGCAGGCGACGGTCACCATCATCACACTCGCTTGGCAGTTCCTGCCCCTTGACAATATCCTGCACTTCCTTGATCTCTAGCTGTGACAAGCCGCAGTAGAATCGAAACACCATGGCATATCGAGGGTTGCTAATGTACTTCTTCCAAAAAGCTGTCTGCTGTTCCTTACTCATTCCGTGAATGTGCTTTGCACACAGGTACTCCTGGTAAGTGCTGTGCAGGAAGTTGAAGGTCAGATGGTCCATATCACCGTGCTGCTTGGGATGAACACTGAGGAGACTCATGCCGTCAAACGTATGCTTGAGTTCAGCGCGAGAAGATAGGCATGTGTGGATTACAACTTCTTCGTCAAACACCAGCTCTTGTTTCAGAAAGCAGACATAGGACAGCTTAGATAGACAGTCCAGTGTAGTCTGCACGGATTCAGGTAGGCTGTCCAAAGTATGTCCAGTGAAAAGCTCAATTCCTTCCTTCTTGGCTTGGCGTTGCAGCAGCCGAGCAAAGAGTGCTGTGTAGCACTGCGTCAGAGTGTCAGGCAGTGTGCAGTCCTTGAAGGAGAAGACGGAACAGAGCAGCCACAAGTTGAGAGGGATGTAGGTGGAGCCGGTGAGGTCAGGCCTGTTGGCGAGGGCTGAGAGGAATTTGGAAGCTGCAGAGGGGTCTCCCTTTTTACAGAAAAAGGATTCCACATACTCATTCACCTCCTCTGGACCGAAGCCCTGCACTTCATACAAGCTGGCCATGTGCCACAGATCAGACAGCTGTGTCACAATTCCGGGGCGAGAAGTGACCACAATCTGGGCCTCAGCCAGCTGTCCTTTAAGTAGCTTTGTCACAATGGCCTCATCATCCTTGAGCAGGCCTGGGCGCTCGTCAAGGCCATCAAAGATGATCTGGAGGCCCTTTCCCTTGCTCTTCACTATCAGTCGTGCCAGCTCATTGTGGTCCAAGTCATCGTCTGGTAGGCCATAGCACGACAGGAGGTCAGCAAGGGTCTTTGCTTCTGCTACTCTTTTCTCCCTCACATAAAAGAGGAGAACAAGAGAGAATGAGGAGGATTTGGGGGTGGAGTTAAACTGGGAGCAGATTTGTCGGGAGAAGGAGGTCTTGCCCACGCCAGGTGGGCCAAATATGATGTGGAGTTGCTTCTCCTGCTGCTGTAGAAAGTCGTCATGGGTCAGAAGACAACTTGTCGCCTGATCCTTTTGTGTGATACGAGGGCTATGTCCATCCCGCTGACTGATGAAATCCACTGTAGCCTTCTGAAAGTTCCTCAGAAATTGTGCAGTATCCTCTTTCTTGTGCTTCGATGGATGACTTCTAATAACTTTCAATCCGACATAGTCCACATCAGGATAGCCCTGAGTGATTGGCATTTTGCTATAAGTTCGTGTAACCGATTCTATGTACTCCAGAGCCAGTGGGCTGTCATAGAGACAGTTCTGTAGAGGAGGACAGAGAAAGCAAACTCAACAACATAATACAGAACAATAGTAGCATTGAAGTGGACAGCATGAATATTACTGTGTGGACTGGGGAATATGAATTGATCACAGCCAGGAGTCTGATGGTCGGGATACCAATTCATCTAGTCCGAGTACTAATTGACCAAGTTGATTAAGCTTATTGGTGTTGCTTCATTGATTTTCACATTTGTGGCAGAGATTAGATGTACTGTAAAGTGAAACGTGTACATAACATTGGTATGGTCGCATAGGATCACACCGAGACAAAAACAACTACCACTGTCACTGGACTTGGTATGCACTACTACTACTTACTTATCCTGCATCATCATCCTGCATTCTGAATTATACAAATGTTCAACAGTTTGGAAAGTAACCCTATAAAACACACACCAGCTAGGTTATTAAAGCTCAAGTAGACCCTGTTCTTGAAGCATACTTCAAGGTAGCAGAGGACACA
The DNA here is from genome assembly GCA_949841015.1 of Aplysina aerophoba. Classification (NCBI taxonomy): domain Eukaryota; kingdom Metazoa; phylum Porifera; class Demospongiae; order Verongiida; family Aplysinidae; genus Aplysina; species Aplysina aerophoba. The sequence continues at coordinate 3,298,235 of OX465037.1, read as the reverse complement.
AAACTAGGGCCATTGCCACTACTTGAAGGGAGAGGGTGCTCTTCACGACGTTTTACTGTAGCAGATACCGTATGCGCTTTACTTTTTGTGGGGTTTATATTTCGCGGATTTGGAATTTTTGCATTTTTCGCGTTTTTAAATTCGCGGTTGCTGGGTACAGTGGTGTTGAAATATTCGCGGGTGAAATATTCGCGGATATACGGAGTGAGTCCGTATACCATAATAGTATACGGTACCTGCAGAGATGCAAAACTTGTTGGACTCGTTATTAGATTCGCTTAAAGATGTCATCATATTGAGTGGAGAGCTGCATCTGAGGATTTCACATCTACGAGGAGGTATGGACACCTTTCATTGGAGAAAGGCTTGGTTGCGCCGGCGAGAGAAGCAACAGAGAAGATCCGTTCGCAATTGCAATGAAGAGAGGCACGAAACGGTTGGCCATGTACCGCGCACGATCTCGTGCGTCTTTACGCTCTTCCTGCAGCAGCGTGGGTCCATATCTTGTAAAGTTACAGGGAGCAGCAGACCGAGCGTCGACTTATAGCCATTTTAGTTACACATGACATCATCGATTGGCTGTAGCTGTTTACGTGTCCATTTACAGTGACGTTCAAATATTCGTGGACGAAATATTCGCAGATGGCTGCTGATCCGCGAAAACCACAAAATCAAACCCCGCAAAAACTAAAGCGCATATGGTAGCTGGCACATACACCATTTAACCCATCATGACAACCCCACTGCAACATGAGGACTTCCACTCCCTTGTGCAGGATTAGATTAACAATACCAATGTTTAATGTATATATCAGATGACTTGAAATGCTCTGTACAACATTGCCAAGGATGACCAGTAAGACAACGTGGACTAAATGCCATCTATAAGTATAACATACGTAGGTAACCAAGTTACACAAACCATACCAGTTAGTCAGCCCAACTAATATCATACCTTAACTTATGTCATCATTAATTTTGCTTCTTTGTCAGTGAGTGATTGCAAGACGGTGTGGTGTGTAACTTGTACAAGTTCACAGATTGATGAAAGTGGCAACTGGAGAAAAAGAGCTGACCCGCCGACTATACTGTATCTATCTCAATTAGAGACAAAGAATCTTGAACATGATCGGTGGCTTGCATGGCGGAAACTCCTCATTAGAGTGTGGGTCATGGGTTTGGGTGCCAGTTCTTGGTTATTTTTCTCCAGTCACCACTTCTGCAAGCTGTGAAGTTAGCAACTTGTACAAGTTACACACTACGTAGCTTGCAAACACTCACTGACAACGTACAGAAAGATAGGAGTTACCACCATCCACCAGCGGCGTGAGAAGTAAGTGGTCACAGCATTTGCATACGCTGATACACTTATCCTGCAGTAGTCCCCCCTTACACACATGCACAATAGCGGTTGTTGTAGTGTGACCACTGCACTGATCAGATCAGGACCTCTAAGTCTCTTGGCGACCATCTCAACTGGGTTGACTACATCCACTATACCCTAAGCAAAGTGGCACATTGGCCCTAATGGTGCCTACCAAAGAACAAAAGGACGCCATCATAGTTCCCGGCCAAGCCTACATTCTGCAACAGTTTCGACTACTGCGACTTACTCTAGCACCAGTGCACTGCTGAGGAAGTTTGATCTAAATAGCTGATGTCTTTCTTGATGTATTTCTTGATCCTTCAGGATAGATGCACATGCTTCTGCATACACATTCTACACTACATACTATGAATTTACTATTGCCAGCTTCTGTCATCTTTCATCCAATCAGTGTTCATCCTCATGCACAGATTATCCATGCCTGCCACATGAAAGATGCACGTCAGAACATTCAACTATTCAGATGCCTGTGCAAAACAAACATAATTCCTCAGAAAGATTTCCATGTCTTGTGTGTTCTAAAATAATCCTCCCACAATATCAGAGCATATCACAGTCGTTGCAGGGCATTACAGCTCAGGAGGCAAAGGTGGGACAGAACAAAACAATCATCAACTTTGGACCTATTCCTTTCAGCCAAACAACCCAGGTCATGATCTTCGGTCTCCCATAGCCTTTATGCACTGGTTAGGGATGGGCGATATACCGGTGCCACAATATAATCGTGATAATTGAGATAGTCGATTATCATATTGCCAGTATTGTCTTTGTCACGATAAATTCTTTTACCAGTATTTTGGACAGAAACAAAACTAAATATACACGTAGGTGAAGCGATTCTACAGCTGACAAGGCAGCTAGTCATGTGTGATCCAGAACTTTCCCTTCGAAGAGAAATGGCCGAATTGCATCCTACCTTGCTCAAGAAGAAAACGCCAAGAGCATGGTGTGGGTGTACTTTGGTCTCACAGCTGACGAGAAGGGTGCCAGTTCCTGGTAAAGAGCACAGACCAGTGTGCAGAACGTGTAAGAAAGCCGTGATGTGCAAAGGAGGGAACACCACCAACCCCTTTGAGACACTCACCCCGATCTTCGCAAAGAAGCAACACAAGGTGAGACGGACACGTCTAAGGGGAAAGAGCCCACAGCAACTCAGCCTACACTCACTTCCATCATAGAAAAGGGAAGGCAGTACGACCCAAAGAGCTTGCCAGCGATCGCGCAGGCGCATACTATATTGCGAAGGATATGCAGCCTTATTCCATCGTCGAGAGTCCAGGCTTTAGAGCGCTAGTCAGTAAGTTAGCCCTTTATTATGGAAAACTTCCGCGCGCGAATAGTTGCGTAATCATGGATAAGCCACTATAGTGACTCAACCAGTGGTTGTGGACAATTCGAGTACTATAGCGGATTTTATTAAAAAACTATACAGAGGTAACACATAGTGAGTACTCATTGAATCTGCAGTAAGACAGTCATACAATACGTTACAACAATGATATAACCGATATAAACTCTGTGTACAAGACAAAGTATACGGTATTATGCGCCAGTTATACAATGGTATGCGATAGAATCCTAAGTATATGGAAGTAAAAATGTCTTCTGCGATGGCTTTTAGTGTCATAGAGTCGTAAGCCAGGAACTACACAAAGAGGAACTGACTCGCTCGCGTTGTATTGTGTGCAGAAGCACAGCGTACGCTTCCTGCTTACGTTTGAAGAGCAGCAACGGCAGTTGAGGATGCCTGGCAGCAGAGCTGAGACATGACGCTCACCAAACCTTGCTGAAAAAGGTACGCTGTCCATCAACAGTTGCTTTTAGTACCTTTTCACTTCCTAGAATAGATATGACAATTTTGGAGGGTGTTTATAATGCGTGGGCGTTTCCTTTGATGTGGTGAGGTGTGTATATCACTAAGACACCTCATTAAATATTCATGCAGCTGCAAAACCATTGTTTCCAGGTGTCTAACTATAGTGACCTTATAAGGTCAGTAGTTACACACCTGCACTAGCCCGAAGCGAAGTGTAGTAGTTGCTACTCGCTTGCCGCTTGCTGCTGTCGTCCCCGCCGTCGCTGCTGCTGTGTTCGCCGCCGCTCTTTCCTAGTCGCTCGCTGCTGTCGTCTTCTCCGTCCTCCTCGTCGCTAAGGGAATGAAGCTGTTGTTAAGCATAACAGCTATTGTTGATCTCGATTTAGCGTAGATGGTCATTGCGCATTTAAAATCTACAGACGGTACGGTGGCGTTCTCGTGACAGCCATTTTCGCGGATTAATTACATTGGACAGTTCGGGATGAACCAATAGGAAACGGAAACGCCTCCGCATTCTGGTACAAGCCGGTTATACAATTCAAATTCGAGTCATCGAATATACACGTCATCGGGCTTCGCTCTCGGTCGTGTATATTCGATAACCCCTCATCCTCATTGTATAACCTATACTTATCGACCTTCCGATTCAGCGAGCTACCACCAATCATAAATTGCACAATGCAGACAAACGCAAAGCAATTTTGTCTGAGTAAACTTCTTATTGTACTCAATAATAAGTATATCTAACGAAAAGGTATAAATTACGCTAGGGAAGTGTGCATTCGTTTGTAAATGTGCTCAAATAAATGAGCCACTATAGTGGCTTGTCCACCATAACGATTACGCAATTGCTATGTCTATTCCACACCACGGTGTTGTCACACGCGAGCCACTATAGTGGCTCATCCACGATAAAGGGTTAAACTGGCGATACAAGCTACCTTGGCGAAAGTACTTCACCCAACACGAAACCCCAAGCCTGTACACTAGTGTTAAGAAGTCAATGGTGTAGCCCAAGCTGGCAGAAATCGAGTTCTTCGCTGTAATGACGGATTTGTGAACCAGTAGGGCAACCCATCCCTACCTCAGCTGCACAGTGCACTTCATTGATCGTAGCTGGGAGTTGCAGTCACTGTGCATTGAAACAGATCCTCTCTTGAAGACCACACTGGAGAGAACATCACTGACTCTCTGTTGCATATCATGACAAACTGAAACCTTTCCCCAGATCAGTTAATTGTAACCACCACTGACAATGGTGCTAGTATTGTTGTAGGCTTCCGTGACCGTGGCTGGATGCGCCTTAGCTGCTTTAGTCACAATCTAGACCTGGCCATTCAAAAGGGCCTGAACATGCAACAACACCATCCACAAATAGAGAAAGTACTAAGCCGCTGTACGTTCTCTAGTAGCTGCTTTCAGCTGGAGCTGGAAGAAATAGGGACCTTAGAGAGAAGCAGGCTCAGCTTGGTCTAGTTGAAGCAGTAGCTACATGATGGGGCTCAACTTATGATATGGTGACACGAATCATGAGCAGCAGGCCATCTGAGCTGTTCTTGCGGAGGACCAAAACTCATGGCACCTCATGCCAAGCACTGCTGAATTCACTGTACTGGGGGCCCTTGGTGAGGTCTTAGAGGGGAGAAAGAAGTGAGCAGCTCAGCGCTTCGGCCTATTCTTAAGCATATCCTGGATAATTGTCTTGCTGTTAAGCTGGACAATGGCCATCTGGTAACAGAAATAAGGTCAGCAATAGCTAGAGATCTCTGCACATGCTACGAATCTGCTCTCATTTCGCAGCGTCTTGACAAGTGAAGTTTTTAACCCTAGATTCAAAGCTACCTACATTGCTGACGGAGAGCTGAAAGAATTTGAATTGCAAGCCGAAGTCATCCATCCCAGTGATACGTCAAATGCCCAGTGTGACCCAGTTAGCCCTTCTGCCTCAAATTCTGCCACGTCCTCAGGAGGTGCAGCTCCTCCAAAGAACAAGAAAGCAAAGGTCTAGGAGCCTTTTTAGCTGCAATACCAAATAAGAATCCAGCCAGGAAGAGTTTGTCATTGGGTGAGCAATTCAGCAAGGTAATGAGCATGTACGTACCCTTAACAGCCATGTGAAGAATCAGCCTGCTGCAGAAAACTCACTAAACTGCTTTCCCCCTAAAATGGTAAAAGTGGCAAGGAAGTACCTTTGTGTACCTGCTACAAGTGTGCCATCAGAGCGGGTGTTCAGTAAGGGGGGAATTATTGTTGACCTCCTTCGTAGACGCTTGGCACCTGAGCATGTTAACACTCTTGTTTTCTTATCAAGGAACATGCAATAGTCCCATGGGTTATGTATATATGGACATGTAGTTAAATGCTGCACAGTTTGAGTTCATATGTAGCAACACACACATCACATTGCTTCTGCTTTAAATGATGTCATTTTACCAAATTATCGCGATAATACTGAATATCATGATAAAATGTGGGATGATAATTGTAGTGGTGATAATTCATTATCGCCCATCCCTAGTACTGGTCATGGGCATGTCGCTGTCTGTAACCGCTTAGAACCCACATCTCGAGGCTGGTACTTGCGCAGTGTAATGGTAGTCAGTGCTTATACGGTATCTTCTAAAAGCTTTCAGAAAAATGGCTGGAAAATGTACCTTTGTCATCTACTGAGCAGTCAAGCACAAAATTAACCGTTTAGCCGCGGATGACGCATAAAGTGGTCATGAGTAATTTGCACGTAACCGCGAATGACAACTTTATACGTCATGACGAAAGGCATGACTTACGAATGTTTTTCTCAGCGCAAGAGTCTCCACAAGAGCAATGTCACTTTCAGTGCACACGCACTAGTGCCAGAACCTTCCGTTAGCCGCGTCACTTGGTCTTCTGGACCCGTCTGTGGCGCGCAAGCTGCTTGTAAACTGTACGCAAGTTTACGCAGTGTCTTCTTCGACGAAAGGTACAGCTGACTCCACGTTAGCGTGTCCATATTAACTTTGAAAGTGCACAAGAGCAATTCAGCCTTGTGGAAGTGCCTTCACCTGGTCTTCAAGTCATGCTAGCCACTTCTAAAGCGTACACAATTTACCTGAGCGTCTTCTTCGACGGAAGGTAGGGCTGACTCCACGTTAGCGTGTCCGGAATAACTTTGAGAAGGCACAAGCGTATTCACAGTATTCATGAATCATCCCTGCTGGCTGCAACCAATTCTTCGCCGCCGTTTCTAGCGAAGGAAAGCTGTATAAGTAGCGAACGTACGTGCGCCTAATTCTCACTATGAACGGCCATGTTAATTTCGCCACTCGAGCAACGCACGCAATAAAATATCCGCGTGTAATGGGTTAAACAATGAATTTTTATATTAACACCTTAACATCTAAACTAAAAAAATAGTGTACTTAGACTACATCATTCCTCCTAACTTTTAGTTCTCTTTTCTACTTGCTGATCACTGCCTTTTGCCTCATCTCCATCTATTCCTTTCCTACTGTACATGATCAGGAGTGTATAGCAGTGTAGATGCTGGTGGATGGAGTGTGTTTGCATAGCCAACTGAATGATCTGTTGCTTCTACGTCCTGGGGCACATGGTTTGGTTAATGGTAGTAAAATTCCCTAATACTGTTTAAAATCATGTATTTCTTCTTTGGCCTGTTTGGCACACATTTGACAATTCAGCCTTTTTCAGCCTACTTTCCTGTGCCATTGCCACTGAATCTAGACTGCATGCTCTCTGGCCAAAGTCTCCTCCAATTCAGTTTTGATATTCTGTCTAGTCTTTGCCCAGTAAAAATCAAAACCATTTTAACTGTACAGACGCACCTTCCAAACCTCCTGAATCAATACAACGTCCCCTAGTAACAATGCCGTACTATTTTAAGTCGTTGGGAGGCACAATTCCTTAGCAAAGTCTGAGCTGTCCTTGTCAAAATAGCTGTCTCTCTCAACAGTAACTTTGTAACCAACATTGTCAACTTCTCACTTCCAGTAACCACTTGCTAGATACGTATATGCATGCATATGTGTACTGGAATGAACATACACATGCCACAAGATGGGGACTTGCATACTATCACCACATATCATCATCATTGCATGCATATACAAGACATGCACAGAGGAGATATAAGCTGTTACAGTTGACTACATAGTTGAGACCATCGATCTCTGTCTTGGGCTAGAGTTCTCAGTTCGCAGTTGTGACTCTCAGCCCAGGAAGCTAGCTCCAATCGTCTCCATCTGGATGTCAGACTTCTGACATTGAAAGTCGCCAGCTTCGAAAAGCGTCTCTGTGCAATCGCACCAGTAACAGCAATTTTTCTTCTCTTGGCTTCGAGTTGACCAAATCCATGCACTGGACTGGTCTTCCTACCTACTGGCTACAAGGTCACCAGCCCCAATGCCAGGGTGGTCCACATGCTGCTGTCGCCGCTTCTCACGATGGATGACCATTTGGACAATCGGAGCAAGCTCCGTCGAATCCTGACCTCACTAGATCTCCGACTGCGGAGTGTCCTCTTTCGCCTGACCTCCGCATTGCCTCCTCCCCCCCCCTCCCCCCCCCATGCAAGACTGTTAGGCTGGGTGAGACTCTCCATTGTTAGAGCGCAGAGCAGTTGTGGATGCGCTGGGCACTTCTTAGTTCACTGCTGCCAGTTTTCTCACCTTCGGACCATCATCACCATATAATAGTGTACCAGAAAATGAGAGTTAATTAAGTACATTGCAAGTGTACAGTGTCTCTCAGCCTTCACAGCAGTGTTTCATCATACAGATCTGGGGTGTTATAAACCTTGTATTCGTAACCGGAACTGGCAATATGTTATATCACCAGTAGTATTGCTTACTTTCATCACCTAACAAAGACTCCACAACTGTGTAGAAGAAACCTGACATCTGTAGTCTGCAAAACTTACAACGATTTGTACACTGCTCCAATCCTGAAGGTTCCACAACAAAATAGCATCACTACGCAATTAAAATTGTGATATTCTGACACAAACGACCTACTTTATATACGAACCTCCCTTCGCTGTCGAAGTTGAACCCAAAATAACTCAGGTATGCCTTTTTTGGGAAATTACATACCTAAGAATAGGTGAAATGCGCCATTTTAGAAACGAATGAATGGCTTGGAATGTGCTCTGCCGTCAACGATTGGTAGTCGATCTCCTAAGATAAGGAGGAATACAGCGCGATCTTCTTGTTCACCGCCTGGTAGGCTGCAGTGGCGTGTGTAGTGTCAAGTATGAGTCGCTGGAATGTGGGCGGTCTGTCCATGTAGCTGTCTGATCTGCTTGGTCGACTGCAGTGGACGCTTGAAGTTGGAAGGTGGGTGCTCCATCACCAAAGATGTCCTGTTTGGGTACTCTGCCATCCGCAAATTGTGAAAATTTAGAATGTACTTCGCCGTCAACACTCAAAGTCAATCATAGAATGCAAAGCATTCGTAGAGAAGCAAGCATCAAGTGAAACGCTGCACGACCAATCTTTTAAAGCAGTAAAGACACAGGTAAAACGGCTGCAAAAGGTCAGCTACATGATATATATTAATTATACCACATTCAGTGTGATGCAAAGTGATCACTTATGCATCACACCTGAGTGTGGTATAACTAGTACATGGTTTGTCGTTCATGCAACCAGTGACTGAGCAGTACTGATGGCCATCAAACATGCACAGTTTGCTAAAGTCTATAATACAGGCGTGGCTTCACTGGAGGCAAAGAAATTCACACATGCGCATTGATTTGTCCTCACACAGCTCTGCAGCACCTACCATATCACACTTCAGTCTAGTGTCAGGTACGTACTGAGCACTTTTGTCAGAATACAACATACTGTACATTGATCGGCTGCTACTCTACAAATGGTATCATGGAAGTTAAGACATCCCATCATTAAAACTGTCAAACAGGTCATCCTAGTCCCATGCATGCAAGGCAGCAATGATCCTATACAGCAACACACAAGTACTTCTTGCTGCAGGTGAGCAGCTCTTACCTGTTTCTTATCTCTTAAGCCAGAGGTAAGCCCTTCATCAGGCCCTGCAGAATGCAGTGGTTGAGAGTGACATATATTCAGTGCAAAGTGTTATGAAAACAACGTGGCCACATGTCAACAAATAGAGTAGCTTCTTTCAGCCACACTCAGTCTACACAGAAAGTGGGTCTAATGCTGTCACTGTGTTGCATAGTTATGTTTCCAAACAACTCTCAGCATTCATTCTTCCCAAGGTAGCCCTCAGAAATAAAGCATCAATGCTGGCAGAAACACTAGTATAGTTCACACCTCCTTGATATTGGTGTGTGGCACGCATTCCCAACTGGAACATGCACTGCCAGAGCCAAGCAGCATGCAGACTGTCACAAAAGCCAGTCAGTCATTGGAAAGGCTGTGAGAAGACTATGTCATAAAATGGAATACAGATCTCAGGTAAACTGTGACTGTCACTTTGGCAAAATTTCAAGGTGTCACGTAACATACATTGCAGTCTCAGTACCCTCTTCATCATACAATGGAGGACATGATGAAGCATTAATTGTTGAGAAATGCACCTTTGAGAATTTCCTCCTTCAGTTTATTGACATCCTGTACTGCTATTTCTGCATAGGATATAGCTCTCAAGAGCACGTCCCATGTGGGGCTGTACCCGTGACCATTCTTCCACTGTAGTAATCCACACTGAATGGCTTCTTCCACATTTGAGGAGTTGTTCTCGAAGCACATCTTCCTCATCCCTTCAGGTAGGCCTAAACCCTCTAGGACTGCCCGCCCTTTGCCAGCTGCCACTCTGCTCACAAATGTTCTCAACATCATGTCACATTTCTGATCACCTGCAACAACAAATGAAAGGACAAACAGTGCACTGCATAAGCCCAGCTTTAAGAAGACCAAAACCATGGAGAGGTTTGTGGTTATCTGGCCTTAACAGAGCTTGTGGTGGTAAGGAGGTCAATCAAAAGGACATCCCACTGCCTTTGGGTAGGCACAAAATCAGCTTGTCCTTGTCAATTAAAACTGTATGTGTCTAAGCCAAAGAAAGCATATTTGGTATGTATGGTTGACTATTGTGGAAAAAATGATATATGCCTTCCCCCCCCTACCCCATATTCCTGCTTGCCTCTATATGGTCTCGGTATGTTGCACACAGGACCACACAAGAATGTGTGATAACAGGCCAGAAAGGTAGCATACTGCCATGTCCATTGAGCATTTCCACTCAGACAGCTAGGCTACTTTTAAACCATTAAATGGTGATCGGAAGTGAGCTTGGGATAAGAAGTAATGAAAGAGGTTCATTTGAGGATAGGAATAACTTGCGTGACTCACCTACTAAAACAACAGGCTGCGAGAAAGGAAAATGTTCTCTCTTCAGTTGGCCGGCTAGTTCACTCTGCCCACTTGTCTCCAGGGCCTCTAAAACAGAATGCCAAGTCCTCTCTGTCTCACCTGTGCCAGGTGCTTGCAGCAGCCATCTGCGGAGAACTCCTTGACACACCTTGTCAGGGTTTTCATGGTTATCCCATTTCTCTGTCTCTAGCACATAGGACTGCACCCCAAGGCAAAGTGCTGTCTGTTCCCACCCACAGCAGCGACCCACAATGAGCTTGTCCAGGTCCTTCAGTGTGGGCTTGGAGCCAGCGTCAAGGAGACAGCTTGCTCCTGAAAAATGACAAGATGACAGAATGAGGATGGCATGTGAAACAATAGTTATAGTACATGAAAGGGAGCAATATGTTCACCCACTGCTTCTGGCAAAGTTTAATAACAGTTATGGTCTGGCACCACCACAACACTGACATTGGCACTTGTTACTACTCATGCAGAGTGCCCCAACAGTCTCATGCTCACATGGTTAACTGAGGCTAATATGTTATTACAGCACTGAAGTGGTGTCCTGAGGTCCAGCACAGTAAAACGTATTCCGAGTTAAAAAAAACTTATGGGGCGCTGATGGGGTGCTCCAAACTCGAACTACTTGCTAGTAATAGCTTCCATATTTGTCATTTCCCTAGGGTGCACTACGTCGTAAGTCGCTGTTACCTTGTTTCATCTTTACATATTGATATTCTTCTTATTCGCCTTCCCACCAAATTTTTGCACACTTCTAACGCTTGACACAGGAAACCTACGGATCTCACCCATACACGAGGATGCATGGAAATATGTGAACCTCTAGGAATTCAGCACTGGTGGCATTCCGACTTGTACAGCGTTTGGGGGAATGGGAAGTTTGTTTCCTCAATGTATAAAGATACCCTAATGCCACCATTTTGTTACGAGACTGTATATGTATGCGTTTAGCCCGCGTTGCCAGCCGCATTCTCCAGAACGGCGGGACGTTTTCTACGTCATACATAAGCATCACCTCGTAGCCAAACCCAGCATAGCTAGCTAAATAGAGAAATGTTTCTCAATAAATTAGCTAGCTGCACAAAGACGGTCCAGTCCCTACAGATTCAGCGTATATCAGCATAGCTATCTAAAATGGAAACAAACTAGAATATAAAAGCTTTTCCCTACAGTGCACAAAGGACCACTCTGCAAGGGATTTTGGACTTCTGATCCTCAAGGAAATGTGATGGATCAAAGTAATGAGATGTCACCACTTGTTTCTATGCTTTTTCAGACATTTCTAAATCCCTTAAAATTTTTAATGGAATTTTTTATATTCTAGTATATATATTTAGATATACACACACACACGAACATGAATCCATACAAAAGCCTAAATGTGAAAACAATATAGGGGTATTTTGGCGCCCCTAAAACTTGCTATTGTACATATTTAGTACAAGTAAGAAAGCATAGTCACAATGCAATAGCACACAATACTAACTGCAGGGGGAGGTCACAGTATGAATTTAAGTGCAAGTACAGCTCCATTCCCACGTCTGATACATCCACTATGGGACATGGCACAGAGATAGGAATCATATACACTTGTGTCAATTCAGACACGATCAAGTGTTTTGAGTGCTTTGAAGTGACTCACATCACACAGCACTGCCCAACTATAGCCACCACACAGGCAAACTAGCCATCAGCTATGCTGGGCTCGAGAAGTCCATCAATTTGGAACCATGGCATATGCAGGCAGGGACAATTTTACAAATTCGGGGTATCATTGTGACATATCAAACAAAGTTTAACTGACTAGTAAATGGCTGCTACTCGTGGAGAAGTCCAGTCTTGGGCAATGTGTAGGAATGCCAACCACCACTGAGAGCCCACACACATTGACTTGTCTCGGTCACTCGTAGCAATGCATCTAAGATCAGAATGTCTGATAAATGAAATCTCTATACCACATTTTCTTTGCTTCCAGTCTCAGGATGTACAGTACCTCCTATAAAAAGTTAGCATACTCCATGAAGATCATTGAAGGTAGCATACGCTGAAGAGATCATTGTGGAGCAGTTGATAGATGATGGCGAAACGACAGGAGTTGAATTACAGAAGCTGCTGGCTAAAGGCGATGCTAGCGTGGCTGTGTCAACTGCATGAGGTGGCAAACTGAGTTGAAACAGATGGACTTGCCATGTAGGCCAGTTGCATAACAGCAAAATGCCCGTATACATACATATGTGTACTAAATACGTAATTTACTGAACACCCGTTGTACGCTAACTGTTTTCTAAGAGGTACTGGACACATGAAACGTGGTGATTGGCCAGAAAGGTACTGACTAGCCTATTGCCTCTCCACACAAACAAACCATGTTCAGGCCATCCAAATGGTGATTAGAGGCAGCTGGGAATAAGAGACTAGCCATAGCAGTTCCACTTTGGACAAGAATGACTCACATGACTCACCTACGGACATAACAGGAATGGGTCTTCCTTCAGAGCTCTCTGCAAAGTGATCTCTCTTCAGTTGCTCTGCTAGTTGACTGTGCCCACTTGTCTTCAGGGCCTTTAAAACAGAATGCCAAGTCCTCTCTGTCTCACCTGTACCAGGTGCATGCAGCAGCCATCTGCGGAGAACACCTCGATAAGCCTCCTCGGCATTACTGGGGTTATTCCAATTTTCTGTCTCTATCACTAACGACTGCACCCCGAGGCAAAGTGCTGCCTGTTCCCACCCACTGCAGCGACCCACAATGTGCTTGTCCAGCTCCTCCAGTGTGGGTTTGGAGCCAACGTCAAGCAGAGAGCTTGCTCCTGAGAAATGACAAGACGCCAGAAAGAGGTATGAAAAATGGCACTTATTTGCCGCATCTTATGTACGTAAGAGTCAAATCAGATGTTTTGACCCCAATCTCGGGGTCCTCCTCAAACACGGCAGGGCAGCTCCAATGTACAGGGGAAGCAAAGTGAGAATGCAACAAGCAATTTGCACCCTACTCCCTACGTATTGTATAATGGAGCTAGGCCAATTTTTAGTCTGCACTAATCTTCAAAACTGACCGGAGAATTTGCAGCGGATGCAAATCTCCAAAACTGACCGAAGAATTCGCAGCGGATGCAAATGATATTAAGATTGTTAGGTTGCAAAATGAAGGTTTTTGGACGTAACTATGGAACGCCATGTTAGTTTTATGGAGAAATGTGATGTAAATTAGGGAGGCAAAAATTGTTCACAAATTCCCCCTTGGGGCAATGCTGTGCGATGTATTTCTTAGTGTTGATTTTTAATGTATGCGACTGTGGGAGCATTGTCCCGGGAAAAGGAAAGCGGCACACGGTGGTGAAATAGTGGAGATTCAATAATTGCACAATACGTGAATGGCATTCCATTGGTGTGGGTCGGGATGCATCTATTCATGCTCAGAACAACCACTGCAATCCAAGTACGTATGTATCTAAGCAAAATCATTATGACGTAGGAGTAATATAGGCATGCCTAGCAGTGTAGCCCTGAGTTGGCCAAAAGTTGTGAGATTTCACTGTAGCCTCACTTTATAGGCATCACTTGAGTGCTGTCGTGGAACTACCATCATTAAAGCACCCTTGTGAGAGTGCCATAGCAGAGAACCCTGTCAAATTCAGGTGTCGCTGCTAGTGTAACAAACAATGTCTCTCATGTATACCACATTTCCTTTGCTTCTAGTCTCAGGGTGCTCGGGTATCACAAAAATGTGTGCTGATAGAATGGTAGCCTAGTGCCATGTCATTTTCACTCTGATTGCCAGACTACTTCAGGACAACCAAATGGTGGCAAATATTCGGCTGGGAATAAGAGGCTAGTCAAAGTGGTTGAATCACATGACTCACCTGCCGAAGTTACAGTCTGCAAGAGAGGAGAAATAGGGCCTTTAGAACTATCCACAAAGTGTTCTCTCTTCAGTTGCTCTGCTAGTTGACTGTGCCCACTTGTCTCCAGGGCCTCTAAAACAGAATTCCAAGTCCTCTCTGTCTCACCTGTACCAGGTGCACGCTGCAACCATCTGCGGAGAACTCCTCGATAAGCCTCCTCGGCATTACTGGGGTTATTCCAATTCTCTGTCTCTATCACTAAGGACTGCACCCCGAGGCGAAGTGCTGTCTGCTCCCACCCACTGCAGCGACCCACAATGAGCTTGTCCAGCTCCTCCAGTGTGGGCTTGGAGCCAACGTCAAGCAGAGAGCTTGCTCCTGAGAAATGACAAGATTGCACAAAGAGGTATGTGAAATAGCAATTATACCAGAATTATAGTATGTACACAGGAATGAATATACAGCATGCGTGCTCACGCATCTTTCACTGGCATGGTATATGCAAAGAAAAGAACAAAACAGTTCTACAACAATGGTTAAGGATGTAGGGATGGTAAAAAGGACAGAACATACCCTTGTATGCGGAGACCACACACAGCAAATTTCACCACATAATATCCCTTCTTGTTTCTGTGCTTTTTGTACCATCCCTACAACCTTAATTATTCTTTCTATAATTTTTTCTTCTTTTCTAGTTTCTATAGTTTTTATAGGCTGAATCAGGAGACAGGATCACTTATAACCACTGTAGAAGAAAGCGGGCAATTTTGAATCCTTATCTGACAGCGGGACACACCTGCTTGCCTTCAAAGTCAGTTTACTGTATGACTGTTACACATTTAGCTGTGCAATCGTCACGTTTCTGCTTCTTCTAGTTTTCACTCCAATCCTGTTCATAGGGACTACTAATAACCAGTATCATCTTTACATAGAGAGTGCTACCAAACTCTACGATATTGCTAGCTATGGCAGGATAAATATACACACATACCTGAGAACCTGTGGCACGCACACACAAATACTATGCCTACTTCGGTAGTAACTAAAGGTTGTGACCGTAACTCCATACCAACGCAAGTGACAACAAAGCTAGAGTATTTAAGATCAGGACCGAGCACCTAAAACTTGTGACTCTTACCAATGCGAGTGACAACGAAGATGGAGAACTTAAGAGCACTGTTAAGATGAACACTTAGACTGTCGCCATTTTGCTTCACAATTTCAGTGTCGTTGCTATGATGATGATGATGATGACGTCATAACATTGGTGGATTTACTAACGTTCGTTGATGGTAGACACCAAAACAGCCATGTTTAATGACATAACATCTACAAAAGAATACAGCGCGTAGCATTTGTTAATTCAATAGATTATTTATTCATTTAATTATAGCGAGCGAAGAATATGAATAAGAATATGAAGAAAGGTAGCATACGCTGAAGAGATCATTGTGGAGCAGTTGAAAAATGATTACGACACGACAGGAGTTGAATTACAGAAGCTGCTGGCTAAAGGTGATGCTAAAGTGGCTGTGTCAACTGCATGAGGTGGCAAACTGAGTTGAAACAGACGGACTTGCCATGTAGGCCAGCTGCATATTAGCAAAATGCCCATATGCATATATACGTATGCGTACTAAATACGCAATTTACTGAACACCCGTTGTACGCTAACTGTTTTCTAAGAGGTACTGGACACATGAAACATGGTGATTGGCCAGAAAGGTACTGACTAGCCTATTGCCTCTCCGCACAAACAGACCACATTCAGGCCATCCAAATGGTGATCAGAGGCAGCTGGGGATAAGAGACTAGCCATAGCAGTTCCACTCTGGACAAGAATGACTCACATGACTCACCTACAGACATGACAGGAATGGGTTTTCCTTCAGAGCTCTCTGCAAAGTGATCTCTCTTTAGTTGCTCTGCTAGTTGACTGTGCCCACTTGTCTCCAGGGCCTCTAAAACGGAATGCCAAGTCCTCTCTGTCTCACCTGTACCAGGTGCATGCAGCAGCCATCTGCGGAGAACACCTCGACATGCCTCCTCGGCATTACTGGGGTTATTCCAATTCTCTGTCTCTATCACTAAGGACTGCACCCCGAGGCAAAGTGCTGCCTGTTCCCACCCACTGCAGCGACCCACAATGAGCTTGTCCAGCTCCTCCAGTGTGGGCTTGGAGCCAACGTCAAGCAGAGAGCTTGCTCCTGAGAAATGACAAAACGCCAGAAAGAGGTATGAAAAATGGCACTTATTTGCCGCATCTTATGTACTAAAGAGTCAAATCAGATGTTTTGACCCCAATCTTGGGGTCCTCCTCAAACATGGCAGGGCAGCTCCAATGTACAGGGGAAGCAAAGTGAGAATGCAACATTATCACTGAGGAGGAACCCTACAATACATGGTATGCAATGATTTCTTCACGAGGACCTGTCAGATATACACATGCATCACCTGATAATGTTTTAGCAGCAATGGCAACAAGCACTTTGTGCCCTACTCCCTATGTATTGTATAATGGAGCTAGGCCAATTCTAAGTCCGCACTAATCTCCAAAACTGACCGGAGAATTCACAGCGGATGCAAATGATATTAAGATTGTTAGGTTGCAAAATGAAGGTTTTTGAACGTAACTATGGGATGCCATCTTAGTTTTATGGAGAAATGTGCCATAAATTACGGAATTAGGGAGGCAGAAATTGTTCACAAATTCCCCCTTGGGGCAATGCTGTGCGACCTTTTTCTTAGTGTTGATGTTTAATGTATGCGGCTGTGGGAGCATTGTCCCGGGAAAAGGAAAGCAGCACACGGTGGTGAAATAGTGGATTTCAAGATTTAACAATTGCACGATACATGAATGACATTCCATTGGTGTGGGTCGGGATGCATCTATTCATGCTCAGAACAACCACTGCAATCCAAGTACGTATGTATCTAAGCAAAATCATTATGACGTAGGAGTAATATAGGCATGCCTAGCAGTGTAGCCCTGAGTTGGCCGAAAGTTGTGAGATTTCACTGTAGTCTCAGTTTATAGGCATCACTTGAGTGCTGTCATGGAACTACCATCATTAAAGCACCCTCGTGAGAGTGCCATAGCAGAGAACCCTGTCAAATTCAGGTGTCTCTGCTAGTGTAACAAACGATGTCTCTCATGTATACCACATTTCCTTTGCTTCTAGTCTCGAGGTGCTCAGGTATCACAAAAATGTGTGCTGATAGAACGGCAGCCTAGTGCCATGTCATTTTCACTCTGATTGCCAGACTACTTCAGGACAACCAAATGGTGGCAAATATTTGGCTGGGAATATAGTGCCTGCCACCATAAATGCCCCCTAGAAAAATCGTCTGTAAATAGGTTTAAAAAATCCCCATACATTCAAATTTGGTATCAAAATACTCTGTTCGACGCGCTGAAGCCGAATATGGCAAAATAAACGTGTTTCTACGCGCTTGCAAATATGAGCCACTTTCCAGCCAATGGGATGTTGCAACGTCACTGTTGCCAGATGCGTTGCTATGCGCTACGATAATTTGCGGTTGATGTTGCGCAATAGTATACCCACGCTGAAGTCGATCTATTAAGTCTAAAACTGCCGTTTTCGTTCATTTCTCGCTGAGTTTTGGCTTGTAGATTGGTGTTTCCTTATTATAACACCGTGTACAAAGCGTAGAAAGGTTTTGGAATGAATAAAGGCCATAACATGGCAAGAGGAAGAAATTGATTATTATGTAGTCTTCCGCAATCCAGATCTAATTCTAGCTTTAGTATATGCAAATTTGACTCTGAACGTTTTGTTAGCATGCGAATGTAGTTCCTTTTGGTGCACTTGAAATTAATTAATTATTTTGATTATGCATAAAATTCTCATTAATAAAGTTTCATTACATTGCTGTAATGTAAGAATTAAGCAGAAATTAAAAAATCTGTTCTTGCCATTTTATACATTCCAACACTGCACATAAGTAAGCATGAGTATATACAGTTACCTATAAAGACAGCCACAAAAAGTCTAATATTGAATTTTCTGCAATTTGCATTATTGCTAGGCAACCGTTGCCATAGTAACGTTGTTTAAACTTGCATTCTGCAGACTTTCATGCACTCGACATACATACCAAACCTGGTAGCTATAGCCTATGCCATTTTTAAATTACACGCATTTAAAATTATAAACTCCCAGGGGACATTTATACTGGCAGGCACTATACGAGGCTAGTCAAAGTGGTTGAATCGCATGACTCACCTGCCGAATTAACAGGACCTTTAGAACTATCCACAAAGTGTTCTCTCTTCAGTTGCTCTGCTAGTTGACTGTGCCCACTTGTCTCCAGGGCCTCTAAAACAGAATGCCAAGTCCTCTCTGTATCACCTGTACCAGGTGCATGCAGCAGCCATCTGCGGAGAACTCCTCGATAAGCCTCCTCAGCATTACTGGGGTTATTCCAATTCTCTGTCTCTATCACTAAGGACTGCACCCCGAGGCAAAGTACTGCCTGTTCCCACCCACTGCAGCAACCCACTAGGAGCTTGTCCAGCTCCTCCAGTGTGGGTTTGGAGCCAACGTCAAGCAGAGAGCTTGCTCCTGAGAAATGACAAGATTGCACAAAGAGGTATGTGAAATAGCAATTATACCAGAATTATAGTATGTACACAGGAATGAATATACAGCATGCGTGCTCACGCATCTTTCACTGGCATGATATATGCAAAGAAAAGAACAAAACATTTCTACAACAATGGTTAAGGATGTAGGGACGGTAAAAAAGGACAGAACATACCCTTGTATGCGGAGACCACACACAGCAAATTTCACCACATAATATCCCTTCTTGTTTCTGTGCTTTTTGTACCATTCCTACAACCTTAATTATTCTTTCTATAATTTTTTCTTCTTTTCTAGTTTCTATAGTTTTTATAGGCTGACAGGGTCACTTATAACCACTGTAGAATAAAGCAGGCAATTTTGAATCCTTATCTGACAGCGGGACACATGTGCTTGCCTTCGAAGTCAGTTTACTGTATGACTGTTACACATTTAGCTGTGCAATCGTCACGTTTCTGCTTCTTCTAGTTTTCGCTCCAATCCTGTTCATAGGGACTACTAATAACCAGTATCATCTTTACATAGAGAGTGCTACCAAACTCTACGATATTGCTAGCTATGGCAGGATAAATATACACACATACCTGAGAACCTGTGGCACGCACACACAAATACTATGCCTACTTTGGTAGTAAATAGACACATTAAGGTAGTAGGAGGGGCTAGAGTGACCTGTATAAATTTGTTTGATTTCATTTTCTGACCAGACATACAGATGCAAGAACTCTTTTGAACTGCGCAGTTATTATCCCGAAATGTTCGATAGTTTTTGAGTTATACAGAAGAGAAAGTTGTTGGTAATAAATACATCGCACCCACGATGTTATGATAGGACGCCCACAATGTTATGATACGGAAGGTGTCACTAAGTAAGTATACTGCACGCTTAGAAGCAGCACGAATGGAAGGTTTCCTGAATAAGTATGTTGCGCGTGTAGAGGCAGCGGATGGGCGAGACAACAATGAGGATGGCTGTGGCTGCCTTCGTGCGCGCAGTTTAGTGAGAATGGGTAAGAAATCTGTTTTCATAACACCTCAATGTGCTAATGAGGTGCTAAATTCCAAGGGGCGCCTCCAGGATTAGACAGATCAGCATCTAAGCAGGAATTGAGCAGCGCGAAAGCCTTTTCTGGTTGCTACGCTCGTCAATATGAAGTAGAAGCACTTCACCAACAATGTGGAAGGGAAACAACCTGTTACTATATTTCTCAAGTGTTGTGAAGGGCGATTTTCGTGCTTCGTTGATTTGTTCGAGGTGTTGCGCACGGAACTACTATGTTTCGTTATACACGAATCGTCCCGCGTTTGTTCCAATGCGAAGCATATGGTGTGCACTAAAATCATATGGGAGCGACTAGCGTTACACGCAGCGGTTAGAGCGTTGCAGCCATTTTCATAAACTTTCGATTCAAAACACTGTAATAGCTCCATAGTACCTGTTACTCCTAGTCGCTCCCATAAGATTGTAGGCACATGCCCTATCCTCCTCTGCACCAGGTGTGATAGCTCTAGGCCACTCTGGTCAGAAGTAGCTTCACTTTTGCTGATGGTCATTGGAATCACAGTGGATCTAATTAATTGCTTACATGACGGGATCAAATTAAGCAATTAATTAGTTAGTCACACCAAAATACACGGAAAGGGTAGGTCTACGTACCTTGAAAGAATCAAGTTTATATTTGAAATGGTTACAAAGTTATGTGTATTCAAACATAGCCCTCTAGTTTTGAAAATAGCCCCTACTACTACCTTAATATTCGCGCTTTTGCCTTATGCGTAACATGCAACGTGTGGGAAAGTCACGTGCGCGACCATAAACTGCAAGTTACACGTTCGCGTTACACGTTCTCAACCTGTAGATCAGCTTCTACACGTAGCGCATCTCCTTGTGTGTCCCACTGGCATACAGTGCTGTGTTCCCACGTTTGGTGAGTTACAAATTGTAACGAAGCATCTGCTCTCGACCTTCTATCTGTAATAAGTGGTCATTGAAGCTGATCTTCCACTCTTCGGCAGCTTTTACAATGGTACTGCAAGAACGCCCCAGTAAGCTGGCCAAATGTCACTCACAACGTAGCCCTTGCTCAAGAGGTGATCTCTAATCAACCTAGCAGGCCACAGGCTTGGGGACACATCACAGGAAGGCTCAGTACTGCTTTTGCGACGGAAGACAAGCTGTTCAGCTAGGACAGAGGTTGCAAGGAGTGCATGAATTGCCTGCTGGGTAGAGACAAACGACGAAAGTTCAGAGTGTGCTGAATCATCTAATGCATCACACCTGCAAACACTAAGCCTTGCAGACCAAGTTAAACAAGCTGTTGTTGGTTGCTTGCTTTTGTGCGGCGGCCATTTTCCAACCATATCTTTGCACGTTACAGGTTTCACGTACGTAAATCTTAAGCGCAGTGAGATGAATTTGCGTGAACGCATAACTTGTGGCTGCGCGGTTACAAGTTAGGCATTATGCATTCCTAAAATCTTAAGGTCTCTACTAAAGGTTGTGAGTGTGACTCCATACCAACGCAAGTGACAACAAAGCTGGAGCATTTAAATTCACCTGAGTACCCAAAACTTGTGAGCGTGACTCCACGCCAATGCAAGTGACAACAAAGATGGAGTATTCAAAATCAGGACCGAGCATCTAAAACTTGTGACTCTTACCAATGCAAGTGACAACGAAGATGGAGCACTTAAAAGCGCTGTTAAGATGAGCAGATAGACTGTCGCCATTTTGTTTCACAATCTCTGTGTCGTTGCTGTGATGATGATGATGATGACATCATAACATTGGTGGATTTACTGACGTCCGTTGATGGTAGGCACCAAAACCGCCATGATTAATGACATAACATCTACAAAAGAATACAGTGCGTAGCATTTGTTAATTCGATAGATTACTTATTCATTCAATTATAGTGAGCAAAGAATATGAAGAAAATATGAAGAATGGAAAAGCAAACAAGTATTTCGAGTTTAAAAACTTGTGGGACTACCGCCCTAACTCGAACTACTTGCTGTCGTCAGTCGCAAGTTAAGACGTGACAACATGTCAGAGCAATGCAACAACATATGCCCATACAGCATGGGCACACAGACACAGACAGACTGTGCATGCATTTTCCTTTATTTGAATCCCTCCTCATTTGGAGTTGTATCAAACAATCTGGCTAGCTAGTCATGCACATGCTATACCGCCTAGCCACATTGATTGTATTTCTGCGTTTCAAGACGTAAACACAATTAAGAATGCAGGACATGCACACACACTCGTCACAGGGACTCAGTAGCAGGTGTTTAGTCAAGGCAGAAGTGAATTCATTCGAGTACAAACAGCACGCACTGCCGCAGACATTATTCGTATACGTTTTCAGTGCATCCTAAGCTTTCCTACGTGAAACATAGCTAGCAAAGTTTAGAATAGACGTTTAACATCCTCACCAAGCTTGGCGTTAAGCCTGTCTATTGTTCTCGGAATTGCTGCGAAGATTGTTTGTAAGTCAGGAAGTCACAAACCAAACACGCTGCAAACGATACAGCACGTTTCTCAAGGTAAGCGTCGCTCCTGTCCCTTGTCCGAGGCAGTAGTGCGGACAACCTTGATGTCGACATCCAACTAACACAGCGTGGTGTTCAGAACGACGACAAACGGCGGCTTGTGCAACTTTCTGAGGTCTGTCCTCCACCATTGTGTAAACACAACAGTGGTATCGTATGGGGTGCTATTTGTAAAAATATTTCATTAAAAGTGGATGTATCATAGATCACGCGATGTATCCATAAGTCACTTATTGTATGCATAGATCATACATGATGTATAACAAATTATGTGCCATAGATCACGCGATGTATGCATAGATCACGCGATGTATGCATAGATCACACGATGTATGCATAGATCACACAATGTATGCATAGATCACGCAATGTACGGTACATGTCACAAGTAACTTGAATTTTTCCGCAGGCTTGCCGCGTCGGGAATCCGCAAATGGCCACACGGCAGGTTGTTAATTTCTGCGCACGGTCTGCGGATCGGTCGCGTGGCATCCGCGGCAAGAGAAATATTCCGCGTGGAAGTTGGCACCATCTACACGTTAGTTGCTACTCGTCACTTGTAGTCGCTAGCTACCGATCTTGGGACTCCAAATCGTGAGCTAAGTATCGCTTCTGTATCTACGTACAGCGCCGCCATGTTTTTGACTTCGCGCCGAACACGTTTCAAACCACTCGAGTTGGTAGTAAGGCGTTAGGTAGTGTGGCTCACCGCTCATCATTTGCTGAGGCGTGTCTAACACTTTCTCTTCCTTCTGTGTGTGCAGAAGGAAAGAACAGAATATCGTACGTACGTGATTACGTGGCACGTTCTGCGTGCTCCCCCAGCTGCGGACGGCCTCTGCGTTTGTAGATCGCTACTTACATATATAGCGTAACGCGTACCCCTCGTTCACACCACTCTGTGTCTTCCTAATCTCGCGTAGCTATAGGTTGCCTTCACTAGGACGGTGAAAACGGTCTCGCTGCCTACGCGAGACAACCGTATTCCAAGGAAAGTGTCCTGCAGTTGGTACGTTCCCGCGGCCAGTTTGCAGAGCGGGTGCGGACGCTCTGCGGAAATTTTGCGAAGATTCACGGAATTTCGTGATGGAAAACCGTAGATTTCGGCGGAAGAATTCAAGTAATTTGTGACATGTACTGTATGCATAGATCACGCGATCTATGCATAGATCATACGATGTATGAATAGATCATGTGATGTATGCATAGATCACGCGATGTATACATAGATCATGCAATGTATGCATAGATCCTGTGATGTATGCCTAGATCAGATAATGCAGCAAAAATACTTGTGGACCTTGATGTCATCCATGGTCATATGGTCACAATGTGATGTCCATGTGACAAGCAGTATGACATAAGTGTACAGATCTAATGACCACATGGTCTGAAGGAGCAGACGTTTTATTCTCGTGCAGATCTAAAGTTCTCCAATATAGCTATCTTTCTGAAATGGCTGAACTCCCAACATTTCAGCGAGTTTGCTTTCGGAAACCTTTTGGACATGAGAAATTCAACGTCATCTGAGTCCATTTTAATAGAGGGCCTTCCTCTTTGTCTCCCCTTCAAACAACTTTCACCTTCAGCCATTTCAGAAAGATAGCTATATTGGAGAACTTTAGATCTGCACGAGTATAAGACGTCTGCTCCTTCAGACCATGTGGTCAGTAGATCTGTACACTTATGTCATACTGTTTGTCACATGGACATCACATTGTGACCATATGACCATGGATGGCATCCAGGTCCACAAGCATCTTTGCTGCATTATCTGATCTATATATGTATACATCGCGTGATCTAGGCATCATCGCATAATCTATGCATACATCGCATGATCTATGCAAACATCAAGTGACTTATGGATACATCGGGTGATCTATGATACATCCACTTTTAATCGAATATTTTTAAACGGCTCTACACTCCGACCCACACACAAACCACATACATGCCACACTACTTAGCATGCCTGCAAGTATTGTATAATTACTGTCAGTGCTGTATTCAAAAATGTCTTCAAGAAGGGGGGAGTAAGGTTTAGGCTTAAATAAAAAGAGGAGCAGGCCTAACTGGATATGAAAGACATGAGGCTTGATTGATTTCCAAGTGGAGGCAAGAATATAGCAAGCAGGAGTGAATGCGTCTTGTACCCCCTCCCCTATATCCACCCCACCGTGTAAAGAGCGACACACTTAGCTGGATTGACAAACATGAAGTCAGACTATTCATCTGTCCCGCAATTCAGTGGTATCATTACTTAGAATATACTCGGAGGCCTGTTACTCCCACTCCTCCAGAGTATCTATGCTCCTACAATGTCCCTGCAGCACTGGTGAGGGCAAATCACTTGGAAACTCCCAAATGGTCATCAATTGGCTAGAGGTTGACTTTCAGTGCTGAAGGCATGAGTGTCAGCTTCAACAATAAAAATACTCAGCAGGTCGACTGTTGGTAACTGGAAATTTGCAGCTCAATTTAAACTGTCCCCCAACCCATTGCAGGGAACACTATTTGTTACTTATGAGCGAGTGCAGAGACCAATGACCTTCACCACTGAGGTGCACTTAGCAAGCCTAGGTCTCAGGTTCTTCAACCAATAGCAGATCCCACACCATTACTCCATACCCCATACTCAACCTCATTACCAGAGGTACCAAGTGAATCAATGCAAGAAAGGGATCAGCCGGTAGTTGTGCGTGTGAGTAGTTTAATTAGTTTCTTTCCGTATCATACCCTCTTGGGGATGTGCATTTGTTACAAAGGTAGCAACCTTTGCTCTAAAACAATGTAGCAATATGTTTGTGTTAGTAGGTGTATCCCTTACTATAGTGTTGTCAACAATGATGTCAGATTTACTTTCCACACCCACTTCCGTCGCGTGTACACACACTGAAGCATGCACAGTTAGCTATAAATTCAAAGCCTGAGTCTTACCATCTTACAGTATTAATTTTGCAGTTCCTTTCCAAGTCTACGTAGGAGCTGTTACTGGGTACAACGTCGAGATGCCATCATGAAACATACGTATTTTACCTGATTGGGTTTGAAGCGTGGAGTGTGGAGTGCTCGTGTCTCCTACATACATAGACTATGTAGAATAAACATTCTAATCGTAGTAATTCATCCTGGACCATGGAGGTGGCCTGATGTACCTTTGTTAATACATGAAAGAGCAACACTTGGTCAAATAAACAGGCAGTTACATGCAATAAATTTATTCAAACTTATTCAAACAAAATTAGGGAGCTTGGGACGCATACAAGAAAGTACAAATTGGCTGGAATAACCAGCACCCACCAAACCAGACATAGAACCAGAGAGATATTGAGCTAACACGTAGCAATAGTTCCAACAAGTAAGACGTTTCGACCGCGAAGGTCTTCGTCAGTTACAAAGTCAGTTTTGTAACTGACGAAGACCTTCGCGGTCGAAACGTCTTACTTGTTGGAACTATTGCTATGTGTTAGCTCAATATCTCTCTGGTTCTATGTATTCCGTAGCATGAGCCTCTACGACATCATCAAACCAGACATAGTTCTCTCCCAATGAGTCAGCTATGCAGTAAGGACACCCACCGACTGATAGCACATTCTGAGACATCACAGACTGCAGCTGGCTGTCAGCAGTTTTCTGACGTTTTGCAGGGGGTACATCTGTGTGCAAGACAAGAAAAAGGCAATGGGAGCATACGTAAATGTATCCATCAGTCTTGCATTGAAATCAAATAGTGTACACATCAGTGAGAGAGGATCTAAAAGCGTATATAGGGTACAATGCCAATTACTGGCCAGTAAACAACTAGTTTCCAAAGCCAAACAAAGTAGGTTTAAGACTGTGCCAGATGAACATGGCTGCATAGCAGATGAAAATGTCATTCAAGTAGCTACCTAGTCTGTTTTAAGTAGGACTGCTTCAGAAGATGAGTGAAGGCCCTTTCACAAGCTTCACGTAATGTTTGTGTTTTAAAGACTTCGGAGCTTGTTTCTTTAGGTAGGTACAAAATTCCATGAAATATCATGCGATACGAGCTTGCCTTTACTTCTGTTTGCAATTCTATGTTTGTAGACGTCCGAGAGTAGTTTTTTGCAGCTTCCATTGTCAAAGAGAAGAAGGAAAGAGTTATGAGGTGCACAATTGTGTATATAGGAATAGATTTGTGCAGGCATGTACTCGTAGAGAATGCTGTGCACATTAGCTACACTTATTCAGGGCTTTCAGATCTTCAAGCCAATATCAACCACAGCTTGAGGGAGTTTCCACAGCTGACATATAAAGGAAACTTTGAATATCGATCTATAATTTGTGTAGGGATTTATACAGGTCAATTACTGCCTCGACTGCTTTGATCCTCGCATTTCAAAATACTTGCATCATCCTTTCTGAAATTAAGAGTGTAGAACTGGCACTTCACCATACTTTTTATCAGTGCAAGAGTGAAGCTTGTAGGATCTTTTTTGGCCGAGATGCATTTTAATGTTTGAAAGGTGGTCAATGACTGGCAGCCTACGCTATAGTAACAAAGAGAAATTGTAGAGCCCAAAATATCACCATTTTTAGATGATTTCTTGTATTACCTTCGACTTCCTCTGCAGTTAAGTCAACAATGTCGTCAATTTCCTCTTCCACCACATGCCCGCAGACTAGAGCATGCACAGTTAGCTACAACTGCACAGCCAAAGTCTTGCCATCTTATGGTATTGCAATTTCTTCAATGACTAGGAGCTGTTACTGGGTACAATCAGGATGTCATTCCATTGCAAAAATGTATTGTCACCTGGTTGCGATTGAAAACAGGCATTACATACGCAACTGGTGAGCCACCATTTTTAATGAAATTCCGCATTCCATATTTTGTTCCAATTCCGCATTTTAGAGAGACCTCACAGGAAGCAACACCTCAGTAAGACACATCTCCATAAGCAGTTATAGGCTATAACCCTAAATGACTGCAGACTGACAGTATAAGGAAGCTGTCACTAGATTGGTGTAAGGCATTAACACATGCAACAACTTCAATCTTCATTCAAAAATGCGAATGTTTGTGAAGGTGAGTGTTTACTGTACTTTAGAACACACTTTATACAAATAAGTACAGCAGAGACCTGTCACATTCCTGAAATTGGCCTTATTTAGCAGAGACTGCAAAATAGACAATCGCCAAACATACTATTAAACCTTATAAAATCAGCAACTCATTTCCTTCAATGTGTGAATGGTTGTTGCAGAAGTGGACCAGGAGCCATTACTTACCAAGCGTAAGCATCATTTACTACCCTATAGTTGGTGTGGGACCAGACCCTATTGTCAACGGAAGAAATCAAGGTAAAAAACTGCTATACTGAAACTGTGCAAAGTAGGTGGTGTCAACGCTTACTCAGACTACTGAACACATGTACGGTACGGTGCATAAAATACATTATACTACCCAAAAACCGTTACGATAATTGTCATTTCGAACGGATAATGAACGGTGAACCACATAAGGATAACCATTAGCGAGTGACGGTTAATCGTTAGCAGATAACGTAATACTGTATAGTGAGAAAATTTGATGAGGACTTAAATTTGGCCATTTGGCAAGTAGTTTGAAGCTTGCCAAATGCTCCGCCATTTACATACACTAGCCTGCTATCTATTGCACTGCGCAAGTACCTAAGAAGATCTAACCCCTGAGGACAAGCATCAGAGCGGTAAAGACTCTAAATCTTTATCCAGGGAGGACATCGATATGGCAGGCAGGGGTGTGCGCATGGCGCATACAAGATTCAAAGAATCCGCAACAGTTGCATGTCACCACGTATAGGTCCTCTGTATTGCCGATCCTGTAGTTCGCAGCTGATGTGTACCCTTCAGTGGGCATACAAATCACTTTGTATGCCTTCCGCCAATGCCGTTACGATTATCCATCAAAAGTAACATTTTTGTCATCCATTTTGTCATTTAAGACAGTGACTGCATCATAGTTTCAGGCAATTCGCTAAATAATTATATAACTTGCCAAATGTTAAAATTGGGGCATTCACCAAATATATGGCACGCCAAATTTTCCTGCCATATGGTATATATATACCTATATAGTTCACATAAGGGCGCACGCTGTTACATACAGCTCCATTTTCAGTGCTGGCAAAAAGAGTGACAAAATGGTGTTACCAGCGTATCGCAAACAACGGATCGTGCAACAACGGCCTTCCATAGTCACGACTTCTACTTAATACTACCAACTCATCGATCTGCAGGCTCCAATTTGCGTTACAGTTCTCCTTCCTGTGTAGCTTGGAGACGAACTCCAGGAACACCTTCCCATTGTAGCGCGATAAGTTGTTGTTGCCATACGACACAATGGCCTTGTCCAGCTCTGCAAGCGAACATTTTCAACAATCGCTACTTACAGTTCAACGTAGATAGCGTGCGTTGCTGTGCTCACTATGTTTAGGTGCAAACTGGAACTATTAACCGTTACCGTTAAGCCTAACCCTAACCCTAACGGATAACTGCTACTTGTTAACCAAATATATTCACGAATAACCGAGGGAAATCGCTGAGAAGCATTAAACAGCAAATGGAATTTTAGTAAGGTTTTTATACTGTACACGTGCATGAAAGTGACTCCAGGTGCAGACAATTTATTCTAAACTAGCTTTAAACTGAACTCAACTACATAGGAAAAGAGTGCCTCTTCTCATCTTAAGGCAAAGTTGAAATTCAACAACAATAACAATAATGTGCAGTCATTGTCAGACCACCATTGTGCAGCGATCCTAGTACTTAACACGTGTCATCCACATCACGAGTCACTAGCTGCAGCACAATAGCATGCTGTATACATATTACCACATTGTTTACCATCCAGGCCTGGTTTACATTAAATGTTTTTGAATTAAAGTTATTTAACGTTAAAACATTCTCACACAAAAAGGTTCTAATGTAAACCATGATTACATAAGAAATGCAAGTGTACAACTGTGTATCGTCGTGTGTAACATCATTGTTCCAAATAAACATTATTAGTAACACATCATGTGTAGGCATGGCAACTACACACATAGTCCTACATGTCATGGACCAGCAACCAATGATACACGTGTGGAACCTAGCAAAGATGTTTATGCAGACGGTATGCGCCTCACTTCATTATGCGATTCAGGGCAGTTTGTGGAGTGCTCATGTCACCTACATACGTAGATACACTATGTAGCATAAACATTCTAATTGTAATAATTCATCCTGGACCGTGGAGGTGGCCTGATGTAGCCAGTCTACATAGCCACACTGGCAGCTACAGAACTGCTAACAGCCTCAATTTACAAAAGCAGTGTACATACAATGTTCTAAAACAGAAAACATGAGGGGTGACAATATGTCTGCACTTCACACAACAACCAGTTTTATGGATGGCTAACACGACCTCAGCTACTGCCCAAACATGCTCATTAATCAACTAAACTGTCCAGTATGCACACAGCTACCCACCTCCCTCCACAGGACCAGGGTTACTTTCCACGTCGCCACTTCGGAGGAGGAGCATCATAATGACAAGAAGAGCACCCAACACACTGCACTCTAACAGCTCCAGCAACGGGGCTACAGGACTCCTGAATGAACCATCGCCACATTCATTTTCTCCAGAACACATTGTAGTCGAAGCTCCAAGAACAATCAGGGCATTACAAAAATTGTCAGTTGCGACAACTGGATGAACAAAAGTGTCATCTTTGTGTTTCTTTCTTGCTTTTTTCTTTGTTTTGAACATCTTTTCCCCACTGTGGGATTGCAGTGATGTAGAAGGTGACCCTTCCTGACAGGACGGTGCCCGCTTTACTCCTCTCCTGATGATGAGTGTCCACTGGATGCGGGCATTCCACAACCCAATTGCCAAGCGCCACTGCTCCAATGAAATAGGCATGTCACCTGCACAGAGAGAGTGGGGAAACACAATAATATTTCAATAACAATAATTTCCTACACATATTTTCACTACACATCCCAAACCAACAATAATCAGGTGGGCCAAGTCCACTTTCATCAGATGTTCAACTGTGAGCAATATGTCCTGGCACATTCTACACTAAGCTACCCCCAACATACAAGACACAGCAAGAGTGATGCAGCTCCCGTGGCCATAGACTGGCAGGACCAGAGCCTGCCCCGAGGATCCTTATTCAGGCAGTGCATAGGGTAGCTCTGCACTGAACTGTGGAGAGTGTTTGTCCAAAGAACCAGACGCACACAGGTACGTAGCTAGCTACAGAGCGGTCTCTAAGCCAGTCAACCTCCCACTTGGCAGCCATCGCCGTATCGACCCATTGTTCAGCGTCTTGCAAGTGGCCCGTGAAATCGGTGAGTCGGAAAATGAAGTGAAAACGGCAAGGAATATAGCTTGCTGGCTCAGAGGAACGGGAAGCCTGAGTTCGTTCAAGATGAGTAGAAATACGTACGCTCCCATCAAATGAATGTTCACTCTTCCGCAGACACTGCATCGGTCGCATTCGAGCAAACCTCACAAGAGACACTGTTCACAAGAATTTGCCGTACACTCTACGTACACTGTCCCAGTAGCTCCTCCAGCTAGCTCCACAGAGATAGTTAGCCACATTGTAGACTCGGGACCTAGCTAGCTATAGGGTCACGGCCACTACTAGTCAGAAAGTAGCAAACTCACCTCAGTTCTACTAATTATGGAGAACTCCTGTCTGAGGAAAACACTTCAATGAATGACGACCACAGGCAAATTCTTTCTCGCACTACGCGCACCCACACTTCCACAGAAGAATTTCCCCTGGAATCCTGCCCGCCCCTCCCCCGCACGCAAAATGGCTGCCTCTGTGAAATGCAGCCTTCAACAGTCTCAGGCTTGATAGCATTCTGAATAAACTGCGTTTGATTGAATGTAGTTACCCCGCCGACCCTGCCAACCCCTGTTGATCGACACTAATGGCTCCACAATGCCGGCCCACTACTGGAGACGATGACCACTCAGGGAGTTCAGAGGGTGACTTGGGAGTACGCTAGAAAGAAGCCCTTTCCTCTGTCTGCAGCACTAACAGTAAGGAGTGCATGCGGGGCAGCAGTACGTCACTATACATTCCATTTAATGCATGCTGCGTGAAACATGCGATGAAGTTCAATTGTGTTATTAACATGTAGCTAGCTAGCCAAGAGCCAACCGAATGTAGCTAGACTTTCACTAGCCTAGGTGAGTCAGACCGTCCTTATCACAACTATGCAGTGCCTCAGAATGCCCATCTTAGCAGCCAAATCACCTTCCTTTTCTCCCCAAAAAGTGCTTATATTTCACGAGAATAGCAATCTGCTCCGTGGTTGGACTCATCAGTAAGCTATATACGTAGGCTCCTCCCTCTGCAGCAGACCACTGTAATTACAGATTGTTTGGCTATCCCCTCTAGGTATGTGTCTATGGTAGTGTGGACATCCAGGTCATTAAACCAGGAGATTGGTTTAGAAAGAGGTAGCCAGCACTTATATATGTACGTAGGCTCCTCCCTCTCCGAGCAGACCACTGTAATTACAGACCATGACCATGAGCTCTTTGTAGGCAAAGAGTGTTGTAATGGTATTACATAAGTATTCTGATTTCCATTTGCTTGTAACTACTCGATGTGTGGCGTTTTAATGCATTATTCTCAGTCTCTTATACATTATACATAGACATATACATATGCATAAATGCGTATGTATATGTCCGTATGTGTATTTGTGATAAACATTCTACTGTGGTAAACCTACTCTGATGAGAAATGGGTTGAGCCTGGTGGAACTTGGGCTGTATGTGACAAGTGCATGGATGGCACTGTGGGTCCAGTCCATTAACCCACCATGAATGTTATTGCATGTGTGTCATCCTGTGCAGTTGATGTGACGGTGTACCATAATGGTTACCATGGTGACCTGAAGGAGACTGTTGGCAAGGTGGAGATTGGTTTCAGCAGTAACACTGAGCTGCAATAACACTCCAATAATTTGCCACACATCTTTTCACTACACATCTCAAACTAACAATATAATGAGGCGGGCCAAGTCCCCTTTCATCAAATGTTCAACTGTGTGCTATGTGTCTTGGCCTATCTTCGCAGTTTACCACACAAGCCAACATAGTTCAATAAGCACATGTACACAGCTAGCTAGCCAAAACTCCAACCAGTCTGCGTAGCTACCACAGATCGACGGTGGAAACAACTACTTGACCGAGGGAGACAACTGATAGGCTAGCTACATTGAGCTAGGAAGTCTCACAGCTAACTACTAGAGGGTTCTAGTACCATCTCGTACCACCTATAGAAACCTATATACTATATTCTGTAAATCTCATATAATTATAAGCATTGCAGCACACTTCCGCTCTCCGCTTGGAATGTTCACCGTTGATCTAAAAAAGGGCGCGAGCGGATGTCTCCTAAGGACACGCCCCGTGATAGAGTTGGGGGCTTCCTCTGCTAGTTTCGGCGGGTTCAGTGGGTGCGCGGCGATGCCTCGCAGCAAGGCTCAGTCCTTGCCAGTCAAGGAGATATCCTCCAAGCTATCCAAAGATGAGTTGTTACGAAGACTACAGGTGGGTATGTGGTATGTGTCCACCGGATTGTCTGTAACTCTAATGTAAAGCTTAGCGGCTGTTGCAGCTTGTGCTCCATTCGTCAGACGACGCGTCTTCACTAGTTCGCTTTCCTCGGTTCAGCTTGCTGTCAGTGGATGACACATCAACCCAGGAGGAGTGACAGCTAGTGCCGCACACTCTGCTTATTGATCAGTTGTGTTGCACTTTGTCATATCGCATCATACAAAGTGCATTGTCGTGTGCATGCTTCCTGATGGGGAGGGGTGTGCCAGATTTGGGTGGATTTGAGTTAGGACTTTGTATGGCATTCGTCCGGTGGCTCCAAACAAAACTGGTATAGCCTGTTCACCAGGCCCTGCATGCCTCCGGCAGTGATATCGTTGTATATGAAATGGGGAGAGAGGTGGAGGTCTGGCTCCGCAGCAGGGCAGCTCAGTGTTATTGCTGGAACCGAAATGAAATGCTACATTTAATGTGCATATTAACGCACATGGTTTATGTGCAGATCTGCAGGACCTGCAGGTACACACACACACACACACACACACACACACACACACACACACACACACACACACACACACACACACACACACACACAATTCGCTCTAGCCTACGTAACTGTGTTGGGCAATATGCCCTTTGGAGATCCTCTGTGACCACTTGTATTCCATTCATACCCTTTCCTTCTACATATATACATACATATGTAGTATATAACCTTTGCACTAGTCACAGTGTAGAAGTGCTTGTAAACCTGTTCATAGCCTATGCAAGCATATTTGAAGGGCCATCATGTATGGACCTGATCAGCAGATCACCAATCAATCACCAGTGCAAAGGAAAGTCTGGGGCAGCTTTAGCCACTGCACTTTTGATTGATCACAATATCTAATGGCAAGATTACGTATAATCAAAAAGTAATACAGCTTACATTTGCGAATTTACACAATACGCAAACGACGAAACGCCGCATAGCGGAGGTAACTGAAGAGCGTGCTGTGCGGCTGTAGAGCTATATAATTTTATATACCACAAGGTGAAGCCCTCTTCAAAGCTTGCGTAACTGCAGCACCCGCTTGCGTAGTCTGCCTGTTTCTACCATCGCCGTTCGTATTG
This sequence comes from Aplysina aerophoba, assembly GCA_949841015.1. NCBI lineage: Eukaryota > Metazoa > Porifera > Demospongiae > Verongiida > Aplysinidae > Aplysina > Aplysina aerophoba. The sequence goes on along the minus strand of OX465037.1, from coordinate 3,263,972 downwards.
TGGACATACAGATATATATATATATATATATATACATATATATACATAGCAAAATCTCGAATAGAACACGATCATTGGCCTCGCTTCGCTCGCTCACGCTCACCACTCGGCAATAACCTTTGCACTAGTCACAGTGTTGAAGTGCTTGTAAACCACACCTGTTCATAGCCTGTGCAAGCATATTTGGAAGGCCATCTCGATGGACCTGATCCAAGAGAGAAAGCACACTATGTAGGTGCTGTGTCAACAGCTAAGTCTATCACCAGTTCAAAGGAAAGTCTGGGGCTGCTTTAGCCACTGCTCTTTTGATTGTTCCTTTTATTGTTGTTTTTACAGATATCAAATGGCAAGATTGGGTATAATCAAAAACCAATACAACTTACATTTGCGAAAGTTATAGATAATTTTCAACTGCATTGAGTAAATCCCTAAATACTGGAGTGATGGATGGTTAATGTGTAATATGTGATGAGTAGCTTACATTGAGCTTACACTGTAATACTGTTAGTACCTCGTAACCCTATTGCCTATAGAACAGTGATTGCAATATCTACAATTTGTTCATATTAAAAACACATCTGCCACACACTGTAGCAAGCTTCAGAATGGCCTGTCCACTTGTAAAGGGCTCCCAGCTCTTCTCTAGTGTGGTACATTGTCTACAGTCTAGTACATTGGCTACAATATGGAACATTGGCTACATGCAGTGTTAGGTACAATGTCTATAGTGTGGTACATTGTCTATAGTGTAGTACATTGTCTATAGTGTAGTACATTGTCTATAGTGTAGTACATTGTCTATAGTGTAGTATATTGTCTATAGTGTGGCACATTGTCAATAGTGTGGTACATTGTCTATAGTGTGGTACACTGTCTATAGTGTGGTACATTGTCTATAGTGTGGTACATTGTCTATAGTGTGGTACACTGTCTATAGTGTGGTACATTGTCTATAGTGTAGTACATTGTCTATAGTGTAGTACATTGTCTATAGTGTAGTATATTGTCTATAGTGTGGCACATTGTCAATAGTGTGGTACATTGTCTATAGTGTGGTACACTGTCTATAGTGTGGTACATTGTCTATAGTGTGGTACACTGTCTATAGTGTGGTACATTGTCTATAGTGTAGTACATTGTCTATAGTGTAGTACATTGTCTATAGTGTAGTATATTGTCTATAGTGTGGCACATTGTCAATAGTGTGGTACATTGTCTATAGTGTGGTACACTGTCTATAGTGTGGTACATTGTCTATAGTGTGGTACACTGTCTATAGTGTGGTGCACTGTCTATAGTGTAGTACACTGTCTATAGTGTAGTACATTGTCTATAGTGTGGTACATTGTCTATAGTGTAGTACATTGTCTATAGTATGGCACATTTGTGTATGGTGTGGTACACTTGGTTGTGCTGTAGGAGATCCTGTCACTCTTTGTGAGTCAGCTGCAGTGTTTGGAGGAGACGGAAGGACCCTTCTATGAACAGTACCTGTCGCTATTACAGGTGGGTGTGGCTAGGGTGGGGTGTGTTTGCTGTTGACCAGACGCGCGACCCCTGGGTGGTGTGTACTCATATAGAACCAGGCAAAATTCAACACCTTCCTTGTGCAGACAGACAGTGGAGTGGCAGAGGTCCTGTCCAGACTCTTCCAGACCTTCTTTGAAGTAGTGAGGTTAGTGTACTAATGTACGTGGGAGGAGATGGAGGGTCCTCATTCGTTGCTTATGGAGTTAGCAGCGGGTAGTGTGTGGCTGTGATGTGTTGAGGTTGAGTTGTCATGTACTGCGTAGTGTGTATTAACAGGGCAAGTCTCCTGGCTTGTCTCGCTTGTTGGTTGTGCTGCTGCTGATGTGTGCTGCAGTGAAGCCCATGACATCTCAGTGCGCCACCTCATGCTGGACATCATGGCAGTCATTTTGAGGGAGGCAGAGCACATCCCGAAGGACCTTGTGGAGGGAATACTTCAACAACTGCTGGCTTCAGATGAGGTGAGAGGGACTAGCAATCCATACAACAGCACTCTGTGAATGAGGTACACAGACCCACTGTTCTACCTGTAGGCGGCAGCCTGCCGGCAGCTGGCAAAGGCGCTTATCAAGAGGACTGCAGCTGACCTAGAGCCGTACATTCGACAGGTGAGAATGTCTAAGAGCTTTTAAGTTTCTGTACATACAGTATACATATGCTGACTTTGCTGTTGTGTGGAGTGAGTTGGGCTGCTCTATACCATCCCTGCCTGGCCCTGCCTTGCAGTCCTTTGTGAGTGTGCTCCTGGTTGGGCAGCAGTCGGACAGTGAGATAGCAGAGAAGGTGTATGAGCTGATGCTGGAGCTGAGCAAGGTTGACCCGTCCACCCTCACTGCTGTTCTTCCACAGTTGGAGTTCAAACTCAAAGTGTGTGTGTGTGTGTGTGTGTGTGTGTGTGTGTGTGTGTGTGTGTGTGTGTGTGTGTGTGTGTGTGTGTGTGTGTGTGTGTGTGTGTGTGTGTGTGTGTGTGTGTGCGTGTGCATGTGTGACTGTGTCCTAAGCACTAATATGGCTTCTGTGATGGTCATGAACCCTGACCCTAATTGCACCCAGGGCTCTGTTGTCATTAGTGTACAGCTGACTCAACCCTTTTTCAAGTAAAATGTCATTCCTTGAGCATCTGCATCAGCTGCTTTATGACACAATCATTTGCCAACTTGAGTACGACAAAGTGCATTCTGCAGGAAGTGCTGGAAGGCAATGTTGTTGTTGTATGTTTGAGCAGCCTCCAATACCAGTACTGTATGTAGTGCAACCAAAAAGGACTGAAAACATTGGTCTTGTCGTACCACCGCAGTATTTGCCTCGTCACCTCTACTGTAACACGTGCCTTTTGACTTTATTCACATCTTCCATGCAGAGAAGGAGCGACTGGTGCCAATATTCAGATGTATGCCTATCTTAGTCCCCTAAACCAACTTCTTTACCAAATTCATGCAAGTTTCTTTCATCGCTTGAGCCTTCCCTACTATTTAATACAGTGTTACCTGGTTTGAGAGACCACCTCATGGTTCGGAAATAAGTGGTCTCTCAAGACAGGTGGTCTCTTATCACAGGTCAACTAACACATTGAAACATTAAACGGTGCTTGAAAAAAAGTCTTTTAAAACAGGTGGTCTCTCTTGACAGTGGTCTCTCAAACCAAGTAGCACTGTATTGTACTATTCCTGAGTGTTGGTTGCACGTAGAAGTAGAAGTGTGATGGGTGTATTCTTCCATCCTCAGAGCTTGGACCGATCAGAGAGGCTCCAGGTCACCAAACTCCTTGGGAGCATGTTCTCTGCTGAAGGGTCCTCACTCGCCCAGCACAACCCAGCACTCTGGAAGGCCTACTTGGGCAGGTCAGCAGCTGTCAACAATCAGATGCATACGCTCATACATACATACATGCATACATACATGCATATGTGCAGACCATGCATTGAGTCCTTAGATGTAAATTGGAAGCAAACAAACAAATTCTAACTTCTGAAGATTGCATTGAAACATATGAATTGTACATAATTTGACAACGACATCATTTAACAACTTTTGGCTAGTGGAGCTCTCCGATTCACATAATGCAGCTACGTACCTAGCCACGCAGAAGCCCTCCGAAATTTCTGAATACAATGCATGCAACGATATTTTCACATATAGACAAAGTGCAGAGGGTGAATCATTTTTGCACCATCCCTGCTGTAATAACTGTGGGTATTGTAGTCTGCTGCTGTCCACTACAGGTTTGAGGACATTGATCTGTCTGTGCAGTTGGAGACAGTCAAGATGTGTTCTTACTTTTTCCAACACCAACCTGCTCTTATAGATGACGTGTCAGGTAAGGGGAGGAGAGAGCTGCAGGGAAGGAGAGTGTACAATAAATCTAAAACTATGTACAGTACATATGGTACCTGACATAAGTTACTTACGTGGCTCCGAAGTTTTTCCGCAGTTTTCTCGAGCAGGTTTCTGTGAAAGTTCACGAAGACATCTGCAGCGTGACCGCACCCCTTCCACGTACTACCCGCGCGGATTCCGCGGAAGGCTTTTCAATGGGTTTGTGAACTTCGGACTGCGTTGATTCCAGATGATGTTGGGAAAGTCTTTCGGATTTTGGAGCGTTAAGAGACACAGTTTGTTGAAGCCGATTTTTAATCTCAATCTAACGTTTGAGATGAAGAATCGTCTTCGACAGACAAAGTTGAAAGGATTTCCCAAAAACCTTAGAACGTACAGGCAGGCAAGTGGAGACGGCTAACACAATGAATTCATCGCTACGTACGCAATCATTTTGAACGACTTGCTAGCTATTCTCGACAGAAGCGTACGTACGAAGTAGTACGTAGGTGTACATGGGATCTGCAGTGCGGAAGTCCGTGGGAAGCCTTCGAGCGCTCAGCGGTCGGCTATTGATAATCCCCATTATACCGCGCGGTATTCTGCGGAAAATATACTCGGCAATTCCGCATAAAAATGTAAGTAACTTGTGTCAGGTACCGTATGAGGGAAGGCCTCATAATATTTGTGCATTTCAACATTGACTATTATGGACCGTTAGAGTCTGACATATGTTCATATGTGTATGCATGCATGTGGACAGCTTTGCTCAGATACGCACATGAACACAGCCACTGTAATGAATGATTATACCCTTGGTTTTACCCACATTTCCAACTGTCCCACTATTTCTAATGAAAAAATGTGTGCTATTCTGTATAATACTCTTGGCACACATAAATTTGTGTGTACGTACGTAACTAACCACGTACTGTATAATAGGAAATATTGTGTGTAATGTTTCACAATTTACAGGATACTGAACACGTACATAAGCTGCACGCCCTATTCAGCGTTTAGTGAAAGCCATCAAGGAATACATATTCTTAGTGGTACAGTGTTGTGTGCTGCTCGAGTATCTCTCTTGTCGTCTGTCTGTGCAGCTGCTCTCCACAGCCGTTGCCATGACATTGAGGAGAGGGTTCGCCTGCAGGCAGTGCAGACGGTCCACGAGGTGGCTGCCCAGCACATGGACCTCACTCTAGCACAGGTTGGCCCTGGTGAAGCCATTCTGTGGCTTTGTGTGTGTGTGTGTGTGTGTGTGTGTGTGTGTGTGTGTGTGTGTGTGTGTGTGTGTGTGTGTGTGTGTGTGTGTGTGTGTGTGTGTGTGTGTGTGTGTGTGTGTGTGTGTGTGTGTGTGTGTGTCTGTGTGTGTGTGTGTGTGTGTGTGTGTGTGTGTGTGTGTGCGTATGTGTGTGTGTTATCGGTTGACGTTTTGCCACACTACCTCGAGCTTTGTAGTCAATGTCTGTGTAGCAGCGAAAGGACTGCGAAGGCTTGCTGCACCGAACGTGAAGCAGAGAAGTCACTCATATGTAAACCATAAAGCCATGGTAATGGTCGGCCTCATACACACCTGCGCATGAAAGATCCGTGATTTGTTGCTAAGCCGCCCACATTTTGGCGCAAGGCCACCTGCGCTATTCCTTCGTGAACGTCTTAGGAAAAAGTTATCCATGTCGTGTACCATACGTGTATGCGTCACAGAATGTTCGCAGTCACTATTTTTGCCAATGAAGCAAGTACTAATTTGTTATTGCAAGCATTTATACTTGTATATTCTTAGGCATGGTCTCATAGTATGTACTGTATGTAAGACGGTGGATTAGTGAAGTAGACTCTTAATTACTCAGTGTCCAAAGCCCTTGCTCCTGCTACCATTGGCAGATGTCCTGTGGTCTCATCTGAGAGAGCCTCCTTTACATTAAGTTATATCCATAAACTTAGCACCCAATTTGAAGGGGATTCGTGAAATTTTGCAATGTGGCATACAGTACGTAGTATGTATAATGTACACTGTCCAGGCAGCCCTTGTGATAGTCTTGTGCATCAGACGCACTCGCGTCACTCCCCAAGAATGGCTCTTGTAACAATTGAACATTCCGCCCTATTGCACAATACCACCTGACGATGACACCATGCAAGGCCAGCGATCCCCATGCTCAACCAAGTGAATAGTTGAGCCAGATGAGGTGAAATGAAGAGAAACAAGACACTCAACGATTTTGTTTTGCGTGTGGAGTATTGTTGATGTCAGTGCAAGGAACGCTACAACCGCCAATCCCAACAAACCGGGAAGCGAAATCACTCTTCCTAAAATTTGTCACTTTGCAAGCACACAGTGTTTTAAGTGGGCAACACAAAAACAAAAACTGTCGACTGTCTGATAAATATATGTAAGAAGTGTAAGTTGGCGGCACAAGTCCCTCCCTGAATACTCATGTAGGTTGTGTTTTGGGAAACTCAAGAAACCAAGTACCGCACCACTGAACAACCTGTTCACTCATTAGTGAGCTGAGAATATTGATACAGGCTTTAGGAAGGATTTCCATCGCTGGACTATTGGGCTACTATACTCCATCCACTCGGAGCAATTGAAAGAGGCCTGATCAGGAGAGGGAACATGTGGAATCCAGTCCTAGGCTGGAAGAGCCACAGCAGCAGCTGAACAAAGATGAAAGAGCAGCATTCCAACTGACTGTTTATTACTGTAAATGTGATACATTATGTTTATGTATATTCAACGGCAATGATGTCATTTCTGTAATTAATACGTGTAATTTTATGGACTCCTGCCTGCATGGATTTTTAATAATGAAATCCAATACAAGCAGTGTGTACACAATAGCTTGGTGGTGGACAGTGAAATTGAATGGTGGTGATTGGGTCAAACCATCTGGTGGACCATATAGAAGTGTGTGTGTTCTGGAGTTATTGTGCTGTGTCACTCACCTGCTTGCTAGTCCAAGGATTGGCAGTGGTGGCATGTTTGTTGCACTCTGTCTGTTGACTCCTTGCAGCTCCTGAGTGACCTGAAGGACAGGATGTGGGACAAGAAAGTGTGTGCACCAGTGCATACCTGTGCATGTGGCGTCAGTTTGAGTGTGCATGACCAGAGCAACAGTAGCTGTAGCTGAATAGCATGCAAAGTGCCACCGCCACCAGGAGCACATTGTCAGCATGTGGTGGTATGACGTGTCATGTGTGTCACCAGCTATATTCCCACTGTAGTGGACTGTGCGTGAGGTGGCAACAGTCAGCTTGTCAAAGCTCTGTGAGAAGTGTGCCAGCGAGTGAGTTGTGGCACTGTGTGCATTTTCACTTGAATGCACACACAGTCTGTTTTACTCAGCGTACAGTATATTTTTATATTGTACGTTTTAATCTATGTACATTTATTCATACGTATGTTATGTGTTTGTATAGAGTTACAACGTTAGAGGATTTAGATGAGGACAAGGTGGCATGGATCCCTAGCAAGGTCCTTCACGGGTACTTCAGGGACAGCTTGGAAGACAGGTCAGTGTAGTCAGTTGTGCGTCTTGTTCTGTGATGTGCTACATTGAGTGTGTGCGCACCACTGTGCCTGGGGCATGTGCAGCAGTGATGGGTGACGTGGGCTCTTGCTGCATGGAGTTAGTGGAGATGTGCTGGTCAAGGAAAGTGGTCCCAGAGACAATGGACACCAGGAAAAGGATGGCGAGACTGTTGCAGGTGTTCACATGGCTTGATGAGAATGGGAAAAGGTGTGTGTGTGTGTGTGTGTGTGTGTGTGTGTGTGTGTGTGTGTGTGTGTGCGTGCGTGCGTGCGTGCGTGCGTGCGTGCGTGCGTGCGTGCGTGCGTGCGTGCGTGCGTGCGTGTGTGTTTACCTTTTCCCTTGGCAGCTTAAGCTGGCTGTAGGTACATAGCCTTGTACCAAGTCCCAATAGCCATTCCAATATTTGTTCAGGGAGAATAGCACCTAGTGACACTGGGGTGTCGAAGCTGTTGGCTTCCTTTGACAGAATGGTGTGGCACCAATCAAAGAGTTATGACAATGTCTGCCTCTGACAGCAGATCAATGTGAGTCAAGAGATGACAGAATCCAGTATAAATTAGCGCAGATGAAAGAATCTAGAGATCAGAGCGTAAGAACAAAGGCATTTTCACAGCGCATTATACCTCCATGACAAAATTTCTAAGGAACTGATATGCATTAAACCATTGAATGATATGAAATGTAAAGTACATAAAGGAACTCGATGGTTTCAGCATCCCAATGTCATCTTGCCCTATTCCTTCAAAAGGAGAATTGAAATGGAAATTGGGACTGGGCAGAAGGCTGCTGAATGCTGCATATCATGTAGTGTTAGCAGTGAGGTACGTATGTAGGTATGGTGCTGTGGGTAGAGCTATTGTGGCTCATATACCATGTGCACACAGACTGGTGTGCAAAGTACGTATGTCTGCACAATACGATAAAGGGTAGGTGAGTAGCTAGAGTAGAAAGATCCATCTGCACACCCGCTGTATACATATGTACTGTAGACAGTGCTGTTGTTTCATGGTAGTTAACATGCCTCGGTGGTGCTACAGGCTGCAGCATTAGTGCTAGCACCCCAAACCTCTTGCATCCCCTCCCAACAGAGTACTCAGTGACATTCTCAAGTGTCAGCAGCAGTGAGTTGTGTGTAGTGTGTGCAGGCAAAACGCCTGTTACCTGCAGCTGCCTGTGATGTGATGTGATGTCCTGTGCTGTGCTGTGATGTGATGTGATATCCTGTGCTGTGATGCGATGTGATGTGATGTGATATGTAGGCTTCGTCAATATGTGGAGTGCCTCTTGAGACTGTTTGATGAGGTGAGCTTGCTTGTGTGGGGAATGGGGATGTGCAAGGGAGGGTGTTTCCATGGAGTGCCCACAAAGAGGAAGATGAGACAGACAAGGATGAGATGACTGGCTGTTTGTTCCTTTGTGGTATGCGTTCATTAGAGTGAGCCGAACCAGTCAGCTACGGAGAGGGGCATGACAGCCATTCTTAGTGAGTCCAACCACCTCAACACGATCGTTCATTGAATAGACCACTAACAATAACAAGGACTGTGGTCCTCTTTCATGGGCCATGAACGCTGTATCCGTACGCACATACTGAGTGTGTATCAGTGCTCGAGACACTAGCAGTGTCAAGCTGACAACTGTGAACTTCCAACTTGAATCTGTCACGTTACACCTCTTCCATCTCTTGCAGATGTTATGCCTGAATCTTTAAAGCTTGGTAACGTAGCAGAGGACATGCCGTCAAAGCTGATGGAAGATGAGGAGCTGAGATCAGCTGTCAGGAAGGCAGTCAGCTTGGAGTCAGGATGTGCAAAGGCACTGGCAGCCAAGGTGAGCCGGCATGGACCACGAGTGAGTGCTAGACCCAACTTCTGCGACAATAAGTGGTGATGTGAAGTTGGGTGTAGCAGGCCAGACTACAATGTTACCGTCCATCTGTAGCCGCACAGAGCCAGACCCCTCCTTCCAGTATTGTGCAAGCACTTGCGCAATACTGGAAAGGGTCTGGCCACACGAGACTAGTCCATCTGTGGCTGACTATGCAATTCAATTTGTCTATTTGCCCTCCTACGTGTCCCTCCATCTGTCTGTCTGTCTGTCTGTATGTCTGTATGTCTCTGTCTGTCTGTCTGTCTGTCTGTCTGTATATTTTTCTTCCCTGGTATGTACCCCTGTACAACTCCCTGGAAGAGCATGCTGTGAGGTGTGCCCTGTCCAGCCTTCCCGAGGTAGCAAGAAGGGCTGTGCAGTGCATTGGCAAGCTCACCATTAGGAACATGTCAATAGAGAAACTCTTTGAGGTACATTTGTAGATGCGTGCAACTGATCAATCGCTTTCACCGTACTCGGTGACATTTTAGTATTGCTTGCATTTGATTGGTCAGTTTGGTTTTGTTTTTCTGCGATGGGATAAGCAACCTGAAATCGACTGTAGTACGTACTCAAGTGTGCATGGTTGCATCATTCGCTGATGTACGTACCGTCCTCAAAGTTATACATATCTACGTATAATGTTATTGTTTTCTGCAGTGCTGTGTGATCATCTATTGCTTCATACTTTTCTTTTGTAATGTGTTAGCCCGTTTGTTGCAGCTGTCACGACCAGTCTCTTTGTTTGCACTCATCATGACTTACATGGTGAAATCCATCCGATTTCACCATGTATGTCGATGTAAGAGTAAGAGCGAGCGAGCGAGAGAAGTAAGAGCGATGTCCACGTTCGCAGCTTTCAATGGTGAAAGATTTGGATTGCCTTCCTCGCGTTGACAGACAAGGCAACTCTTCTCCTTTGCTGTACAAAACTTTTTAGACAAGCAATGTCCTCGCACGCAGCTTTCAATGGTGAAATCCATGCCGATGATTAGACTGGCGCGTCTAGTACACAAGCTATGCAATAATGATGACATCACACTGTGAAGTTTTTGGCGGATGAAATATTGGCGGATTGCTCTCAAAATTGCCAATCTGCCAAAATATATCCCCGCCAAACTTTCCGGCTATACGGACGGTATAATGTTATGTTTTCTGCGTTGCTGTTTGATCATCTATTGCTTCACACTTTTCTTTTGTAATGTGTCAGCCCGTTGTTGCAGCTGTCACAACCAGTCTCTTTGTTTGCACTCATCATGACTTGCATTGCATATGTACATACGTAGGTTTGCTTTGTGACCTGAACTGTCTTGTCATGGTGCTCCCTTTGTATGTGGTGTCTTCACTTTACACTTCCAGAAGTTAGCGAGTGGCCTCAATGTGGAGAACCCTCTGCTGCGCACCATCCTGTCGTCACTGAAGAATGTGGTCAAGATCAATGCAGAAGTGTTTGAAGAAGATGTAGATTCTGTCATTAAAGAATTTGCAGTGAAAAAAGTTCTCAGGAGGGATGAAACAGTAAGTGACACAATGTAGGATACATTTAATGAAGCATTTGTGCGTATACAGACATACGTACAGTACGTATGCAGATCCAATAGTGACAGTGTTCCCTCTGCTTCAGTCAGTAAAAGTCAGTTTGATGGGAATCTAGACAAATGGTGTGGAGAAGACAGTCTGCCACAAGAGGTCATCAGGAAGGTGAGTACAACAAGGACAATCCAATGTACGTATCTCCAGATGTGCATACATACGTACATACGTACATATGTGGTAATTGTTTGGGCTGTCACCAGATGTTGTTTACTGTAAGTACATACTTCCTGCCATAATGCCTAGTCACATGCTAATGCAGTGCATACTGCAGCCCTTTTGCTCTTTTATGCACAAAGCCTGCATGCCCAGTGTCAGCAAACTGGTGATTGCATGGACTCTCCTCCCTCTTTCACCACACGCCATGTCCCCCTTCACTTTTCCTTCTGCCCTCTCTCTTGTCACCAGTAAGTGGTTATTGTTTGGGTTGTCACCAGATGTTGTGTACTGTGTTCACCACACGCCATGTCCCCCTTCACCTCTCCCGCCCCTCTCCCTGTACCGCTCTCCTCTTTGCAGATCTTGTGTGTGAACTGGCTGCTAGGTCAGGATTGCATGACCCGAGAGAGAGTAGAGCTAGTGCTGACCTTACTGCACGGGATGCTGGCACGGAATGGGGACCTCAACACCACACGGAGGATGGAGTGAGTGTGGGTGGGAGGGGTGAGTGTGGGGTGGGATGGGAGGGGGTGAGTGAGGGGTGGGAGGGGGTGAGGGAGGGAGGGTAGCCTCACGTGCCAGCCCCTATCCTTCGCAATTTTGCAATAATAGCAATGCAAAGGTAGAGACTGACGGGCAAAACTAAGTGGTAAGAGGTGTGAATTAGGTTGGGAGGTGGGTGAGTCACAGACGGGAGGTGGTGACCCACTCTGTACTGTACAGCATTTAACAGTGCTGATTTCATAGAATGCATCCGAGATTTAATGGTACTGCTCATCCACTGTGTATTTCTATACTGCCTACTGTACATTTGCATCATATTGATAATATGCTTTATAACTTTTCTTTGTGTGTCCTATTGACCCTGCTCTGTGCACCACCCACTCCAGCTCCTGTTCCCTGGCCCACCTGCGGCTGGCAGCAGGCAACGCCTTCCTCAAACTGGTCAAGGACAGGAAAGAGCTTTCCCTAGCCTTCTCAGGCTTCCTTCAAGTCAGCCTTGTCTCACAGGTGGGTACGTACATACGTACGTACATGCAGGTCAGAGCCAAGACCTCAGCCAGGTTTCTGCAATCATCCTCAACCGAACTGTTCCCTCCTCTCCCACACCTCACCCACACCCCACCTACACCTTACCCACACCTCATCCACACCCTGCCAACACCTCACCAGGCTCACCCACACCTCACCCACATTCCACCCACACCTCACCCACATTCCACCCACACCTCACCCACATTCCACCCACACCTCACCCACATTCCACCCACACCTCACCCACATTCCACCCACACCTCACCCACACCCACCCCACCTTGTACGCTCCCTTTCCCTCCAGGAAGGTAGGGGCTGGTGAGCAAGACTATCCTCTGCCAGTACCACTTCTCCCCAACTCTGCCCAACTTCTTGATCTCTTTCTCCCTCTTTTCACCTCCCCTCCCTCTGCAGGTGCATGTGGTTGCTGCTGGGGCCACTGCTGAAGGAGAGGGAGAGCCATGGACTGCTGTACTGCATCCTCACCACCATGAAGCAGAGCAAGGATGCACGAGAGCCAGATAATATAGAGGCCAGCAAGGTGAGGGAGGGAAGGGCTAGTGGGAAGGGCTGAGTGAGGTGAGGGAGGACTGGTGGAAGATGCTGAGTGAGGTGAGGGAGGGATGGGCTAGTGGGAGGGGCTGAGTGAGGTGACACAGGAAAGATTGGTAGGAGATGCTGAGTGAGGTGAGAGAGGGAAGGGCTAGTGGGAGGGGCTGAGTGAGGTGACACAGGGAAGACTGGTGGGAGAGGCTGAGTGAGGTGAGAGAGTGAGTGTGTGTGTGTGTGTGTCATACAAACTCACTGCAGTCCCACTTGTGAATCCCTTCTGTCTGCAGAACCCTTTCCATGTGACTGATGTGGCAAACCTGGAGAAGGTGACGAACCCACACTGACACACACAGCGTCCCCTGCCCTATACTCCTGCTCTCTCCCCCGCCCCCAACAGTCAATGCGCCACACACTGCAGTGTCTCTGAAGCCCCTTCCAATGGACGAGTTGAGTGTGATTACAGAGGTCCGTGTGAGTGGTCACTCCACACACACCACCTACGACAGCGGTAGTGGAGGGAAGGAGGGAGGGGCAGCAGAGGAGGCAGTGGCGAGAAAGAGGTGGGTGGAGAGTGGGGTGGGGAAATGGTTAGAGCAGGGCCATAGAAGTATTGTGTCCCACAAAGTACTACTTTGCAGTCCATGACCATGAGTCCTTTATAGGCAAGGTGGACGAAGCTGGCCGGAACCTAGTGCAAGTGGCCTACGAGTGCTTGATGAAGGGGATTGACACAGGCAGGCTGTGTGGGGTGGGACTGTCGGGTGCTGTGGAGATAGTGCCTAGGTTGAGTGTAGTAGATGCTTGTGAGTGTAGTGCATGTACTGTAGGTGCATTGGTGAACGGTATAGTGAGTCGTAAATAGTATCTTTTATAAGGGGAAAACTTAGCCCTAGTTTCCCTAGCTTTTAGGCTGGATTCACATAAGAATAGAGCAAGCAGCCAAGACATTCTAGCTGCAAATACAGTAACTCTGTTATCCGTCAGATGAGTTTCCAGTAGTATAATTGTGCATAGCAATGCACTCTTACGTACATATGTATGCACTCCTTCCTTTGTACGTAGTTGCTGTGACCTGTGTACATATCTGCCCATAAATGGCATGGATGTTCTAACCGTATACTTCCACATGCACACTACGTTTGCTGTGACACTCACCCAGTGACCACGTACCGTACACACACCCCTAGCCCATTGACAACCATGGCACATGCACACACCATGGTCTGGAATGCTGGCCACCAGGCTGTACTGTATTTGTGAGAGGGGTAGAATGCCAGGCAGTAACTGCCAAGTGCCCAAGCTGGCCACTGGATGTCCTGGTATGTGTGGGTAGATGTGCCTGTGATGTGCCACTGCCACCTTTGGAGGAGCAGATAACCAGGGAATGGGGAGCATGGGAATCTGTGTGCATGGCTTCATGCCCGTCGAGGCTACCTGCGTACATGGGAATGAATGGTGGGAGCACTTGGCAGTAGAGCAAGCAGTGTACCAGTCTGTAGAGAGGTAGAGAAGGGAATGCTACTTTATGTACAGAATGGGAAATGTGTGATTATTACTGTATATCAGATTTGCACCTAACACTTTAGGGGTGTTCACACAGGCATGCCAAACCGATTTTCGAAGCGCTTTGAAACCGGTTTCGAGCATTCACACTGAAATCAGTTTGGCACAAACCGATTTAGACCCAACTCACCTCGCGATGTGAGTTGAAATCGGTTTGGCCTAGCGCGACAGACAAAAAATGGCGGCAGTAGCGCGGACGGACGCGGAGACGAAGACGCTTGACTATAGCTAACTTATAGCACTCGCGCACTGCTAACCGTCGAAGACGTATACGTTTTTGTCTCATGTAGCGGCGAATCCTTCTCTTCCTGGCCTGTTTCGCCTTGCGCTGTCTTATTCTCATGTAGCGGCGATTCTTAGCGCGACGAAATAGCATAATCTTAACCCACAGTAGAGCACACACCACCAAGAACGGGTCCATGTCGTCGCAGCCGCTGCACAACTTGCTGCTGCTCCTGGCAACACTTGTGTAATCACGTGCAAACTAAACCGGTTCCAAATTACGAGTATGAACGCGAGCACAAATCGTCGAAACCGAGTTCAGTAAACCGATTCCAAATGATCCAGTTCGGAACCGGTTTCAGTGTGAACACCCTATTTAACCCATGGATGTACATGACCCATGTACAAACCATGTACAGAGCCTCCATGCTGTGAGGGGTGTTTTGCAGTAGTCAGTCTGGGATGATGAACCAGCTGTGAACGCTGTCTCCAAACAAACAGTACATAAATATTCTCTAATGTGATTTCAGTTAGCTTGTGATTACGCACTAGATGTGTGATGTTTACTAAATGCATTACTCTCAATCACATATGTATGTATATATAATATTATATGTATTTGTGATGAACTTTGACCTTGAGTGATGTTGAGTTTACATGTAGCAACAAATTCAGTGAAAGTACGTAGAACATTTTGACCACATACGTAGGTCTTTGTCAGTTTGTAACTGATGAAGCCCTTTGCGGTCGAAATGTCTCACTCTCGTTCACTGAAATTGCTGCTACATGTAAACTCGTAAACTTTTTACTGAGATGAGTCCTTTGATGAATCCTTCTCCTGTGATGAATCCTTCTCCTGTGGTGATTCCTTCTGCTGCATGAATGCTGCAGGTCAGTGAACGAGGTGATTTGCCATGGTATACCAGACATGAGGCCACTGGAGGATGGAGACATCTGCAACAGTGAGTTGGAGATGGGTTGAGCCTGGTGGACCTTGGGCTGTATGTGACAAGTGTATGGATGGCACTGGGGTCCAGTCCATTTTAACCAACCATGAATGTTATTGCATGTGTGTCATCCTGTGCAGTTGATGTGACGGTGTACCATGATGGTTACCATGGTGACCTGAATGAGACTGTGTTTGTTGGCAAGGTGGACGAAGCTGGCCGGAACCTGGTGCAAGTGGCCTACGAGTGCTTGATGAAGGGGATTGACATAGGTAGATAGGCTGTGTGGGGTGGGACTGTCAGGTGGTGTTGCAGGTAGTGTCCGGGTTCAGTGTAGATGCTTGTGAGTGTAGTGCATGTACTGTACGTAGGTGCATGGATGAATGGTACCTTTTAAGTTGGAAATAAAACACTATGAGGATGTTTACCCTTGCTAAGCCACCCGTACATGTGGAGCTATGATACACCTACACCATGGCAGCACACACCACGTGTTGCACTACGTGTTTCACTGACATACGTACATGTGTAGAATAAAGCTACATGTGAAGTTGAGTACTAACACTTCACAAGGCCATGAGTGTGAGTCCTGTAGACAGGGAGTGATGTAGTGATGAGTAAATCTATGTCCATCCCCTCCAGTCAAACCAGGTGTCAAGTATCGCGACATTGGTAATGAGATTCATAGACATGCCAGTGCAAGTGGCTACTCAGTGGTGCGCACCTACTGCGGACACGGCATCAACGAGTGAGCACTGTGTGTGTATGTGTGTGCGTGTGTGTGTGTGTGTTTGTGTGTGTGTGCGTGCGTGCGTGCGTGCGTGCGTGTGCTTGTGTGTGTGCTTGTGTCAATGTGCTGTATTGTTTGCTTGCATTATCACACACTACCTGGGAGTGGCTCCTCCTTTGTCCTTCCACATGTGCAGCCTGTTCCACTGCACCCCATCTGTGCCACACTACAGCAGTGAGTGCATCAGACACACACACACACACATGCACACACACACACACACACACACACACACACACACACACACACACACACACACACACACACACACACACACTTCTTGAATATACACTACCATGGCCTGCAAGCAACCTCACAGTGGCAGCCCTACACCTGCACCACTGCTGCCTGCAGAGAACAAGACCATTGGAGTGATGAAGCCCGGACACACCTTCACTATTGAGCCCATGATCTCTGAAGGCACTTGGAAGGATGTCACCTGGCCGGACAGCTGGAGTGCCTCCACCATGGTGCGTACGTGGGCGGTATCTGATGCATGTACTCGCACCTGGTGTCTGTGCAGCACTGCATGGTCAGGAGTGCATGGGTAATGAATATCGTATAGCGGGAAATTTCGTGGGAGAACAGTTTTTGCAAATTTCGCAGATAGATTACAATTCACAAAATTTTTTCTGCAAACATATTACTATTGTCAAGCACACGGTTCACAGTCAAAGCTAACGTAAGAGTCTACCATTGCAGCTGTTAATTGAGCAGCAGATGGTGGGCTTGGGGTTGCTGTGTATATTATATTATACAGTCATGAGTGAGCAGGACCAGTCATTCGTATAATTATGGTAGCCAGTGTCTCCTGTTAGCTGTCCCCTCCCTCCCTCCCTCATGCAGGATGGTTTGCGTTCTGCTCAGTTTGAGCACACCCTGTTGGTGACAGAGACTGGCTGTGATCATGACATACTCACACTGCGACCAGAGGAGGATGGCAAGCCTCACTTTATGACCAGTCAAACATAGCTAGCTAGCTTCCATTCAAACACACATCTCTTGTGCGTGTCGTTTTTTTATACAGAATAAAATAACATTGTAATAATATAATTGTATGCATGTGATCAATGTTGTTGCTATAGTAACAAAGTGCATGGGTACAATGTGAAGAAATATAATATTTATACACACTCCACGGTAACTATAACTAGACTCTGTGCACAGACAGCAGCTCTTGTACATGTACATGTGTGGCTGCACATGTAAAAGGAACAGATCTAGAGCTTGTGGGTCTAATAGTGATGAGTACATTCATGTCTACAAAATTTAACACACCAGATAATGCATGCATGCATGCATGTATATATGCTTTTGTGCAATGTTGTAGTATATGTTCAGTGAAGACCGTGTTGGTGTTCTTTAATTGAAGATCAATCTGCAATTAGAAAGGGAATGAACACTCACTCAGCGACATGTCTTGTAGTAGTTGTACTGTGTACAGAAGGCACTAATATATTCAGTGAACACTTCAACTACATGTCATTCTCACACACACGTATATATGTACAGTGCAAGGGGTTTCTCGCAAGGTGTGACACCATTTTACCTACACTGTCAGCTACACTAGTAGTCTTGTTCCTATCCTATCATGATCACTTCTGCTAATAAAATGGCCGCAGAAAGGGTGGTCTGGTGACTTTGGGCCGATTCCTTGATTCTCGCCATCCCAAATAATTCTGGCCAATTGGATCGCTGCATGGTCACGTATCTACCAAAATCAAATGCGAAATGTGTAGGGGACGAGTCTGAAGCTCCCTCGTACAAAGTTTTGAAAATGGTTGTTGGAAGAATGCTCCGCAGAGATACTGTGAGTCATTCATCAAAATAATATCTCCGCAGGTGCAGAACAGAACTTGATCTCAAATGTGGAATATAAACAAGAACGTTTACACGTGAGACTTGTCCCTACAAGGTTCGCACATGTTTTTGGATGTACATGTGACCAAGTGGAAATCTGATTGGCCAGAATTATTTGAGATGGCGAGAACCAAGGAACCACCCCAAATATACCAGACCACCATTTTTGAGACCATTCATTTTGTTAGCGGAAGTGGTAGGATGGGAACGAGACTACTACACTAGATTGTGAGTTTATAAAGACACATACAGACATCTTTATTGTTGCAGCTACTTCACTACAGCACATGAAGCAATTGTAGGAGTTGTAACTCCATTTAACACTGTGTGATTATTGTACATGTGAAAACATGGCCTGCCAACATCTATACACATGTATAAGGTTAGTATATTGTGCATGAACTGAGCATGAGCTGCAGTGCCAACAGTACCCAGGGCCTAATGCAAGTGGGGTCTGTACAAAGCTCTACCCAACATGTGAGTGCAGGTAACACACAACTAATGCCTAGCTTGTCTGCAGTCACCACACACCCACCACTGCTCACTGTTTGCCTCCCTTATGATCACCACTGACCCCGGCCCACCTCACAGACTCAATCCCCAACCCTCCCCCCCTCAGCCAAGATGCAGCACACAGCAGCCCTCCCAGCACTGCTCCGCAGAGTGAGTGAGGCAGAGACAGCAAGTGTCGGCTACTACCAATGACCAGCACCGCCTGGACTGGACTGGGCCACCCACATGACATGCACTGCAGTGTACAGTGCACACACACTCACTGAACTCAGTCCACACCAAGTTCATAAGGGACTTGGTCCTCCTCAGTGGGTCTGTGTGTAATCGAGTGGAAGAGACAGTGTGTGATCAGGATCTCACAGGAATAACACATGGACGTGTACAGTGCAATGTACTGCATACACACACTACACAGACTAGCCTCATTCCCTGACTGAACTAATTATTGCCAGATGGCCTGGGAACGAGGCTGTACACAAACGTACAAATACAGTTGCTCCATACACAAGTATGCCCCCTCCATAAACACGTGCGCACACACACACACACACACACAGTGAACTACACAGAGTGGTCCCTGACTCACTTGTGAAGAACCCCTTGTCCTAAACGACCTCTCTGCAGCAAGCTCCTTGAGGGAAATCCCCCAGTAGGCAGCATCCTCAGAGCGGGGGACAGCTCTCTGCAGTACATACAGACAAACAGGAGTGGACTACAGGCACACACACACTACACCATGTTCCTCAGGTACTTACGGTTTGGGTGCTGTGAATGGCTCCACTTAATGTACTGTCTCTCTGTTAACTGTTACAGAGTGGTAGGAGGCGGTATTGAGCAGACATTGGACCTCTGACACAAGACCAGGAGGGACCCCAGATACTTCAGCCCCCCTAATGTGCGGATTCTCGGACAGGCCTGCGCACATGCACAGGGTCTCTGCCGTACCAAGGGAGAGGTTAGGGCGAATCCATGGGTCATAAGGAAACTGCCACTCTTGTTGAGTAACAACAGACACTTGCCCACTCTTCACTCTTGAGACCAGAGTCCTCAGCCTGACCTGGTCATGTGGTGTCTGCAGACAGTGAAGCACAGACAGATGAGGCAGATGGAACAGATGAGCACTCCACAGAGTGGGACAGTGGCTGACACATCCTTACCATGTGCACCATGTGAGGTGTGACCAGTTCAAAGTGGTCCAAACTGCTATCTTGTAGCACACTCAACACTTCCGTGGGGTCGGGGAGGGATACAGAGAACCTCAACAGGCGACCCACCACATTGGGAAGGAGTTGTGCAACAGCAGGACCTGCACCTGAGGGACACCAGTCAAACAGAACACCTCATTCAAACAGAATGCCTCATTCATCAACACATTGCTGACACTCAATGCCATGAAAGAAGTGCACCAAACTGCACTACACAACAAGAGACCCAGTGCTGGACACCACTGACCTGCGTCCAGACAGCAGATGGAAACGTCCTCAATGGATGGACTCCGGCACAGTCCCTCCAAACAGTGGCTCAGGGCAGTGAGGGCCTCTGGGCCTTTGTTCAGGTACAGCTGAAAGGACCTGATAGTTGTACACTGGCTCAACAGGCCAGACACGCCAACCAGCTGAGGAGAGATGTACAGTACACATTCACAAGAATACAGTTCACAACCACACAGAACTGCAGTGACCCTCTTACTTTTTACCGTATGATAATAGCAGGACGGCACACACACAAACTGTACAAATACACTTGAGGGGGTCTGTGTGTGTGCATGCATGCGTGCATGCGTGTTAAATACTGCAAGGACCCATCGATACACATCTCACCCAATCTGGCTGCTCCTCTAGAGAAATCCCCATACTTGATACAGAGTGGTTGGCATTTTGTGACAAGACTTGAAGAACTGGCATAGGGTTAATATCACAAATGGAGAGTGTCTCCACACCACGCAGCAACAACACATTGTCAGCCAGGGCCTGTCCAGCACCTGAACACCACAAGAGAAGACACACCACAACTTGTCATTAACATGTCTGGAAACCTTAGTTTGGTTACATACGTAAATATCCACTCCACACCTGTACTACAGACACAGACATGAGACAAGACAACACACATCTACTCATACGTACAAGTACAGTCACTTCACTCACAGCACATTGCACTCACTGGGATCGTGACTACAAACTCTGAGTTCCTGCAGAGATGGGCAGCTGCTCAGACTGGCTAAACAAGCCTCAAGAAAGGGGACATCAACCTCCCATAACTCCATCTTCTTTAGCTGCTGTGCAGAGGCCATTGTGACGGCCACTGCTTGCCAGTCCTCTGCGGTGGGCTGCAAGTGCAAGGCAACACAGTACCTAACAGTCACACAGCAGTCATCACAGACACACAAGATCAATGCACCCACATGATGCATACATGCAGCTATTGGCAGCGGTCTGACTGACTATGCAAACTTGAACTCATATCAACTAGTCAAATGCATGTCATTACACATACAAGCATACTACAACAGGCACGCGTTTTGTCCACAGTGTACCAAGACATTCTGATGTCCTGTGGGTATCAGGACATGACAACTCTGGAAAGCACACCTTGCACTGCTCAGGATTAGAGATGATCACCTCATCCAGTTTGGCACACAACCTAACAGACAACAAGATGGGCATGGGGTTGAGGTACCAAACTAGCACCTTCCTTAGATTCTTCAACTTGGGTAGGTGGGAAGCAACGACATCACCAGCATCTGCATGTGAGGAAGTTGGACTTAGAAATAAGTAACAAATACACCGCAGACAGTAAAGCCAACTCACTACACATAACCCACCATATTGTCATATAGGGTATTGTGATTGACTTTGTACTTATCATGCAATCACCAAATGGGAAGAGATGTACTACCACAGGTCAAGACATGGGCAGGAGGGTGTTAGGGCGTGTTAATGTCTTGAACACTATTGTAGCTATTGCCACGGACAACGGGTTATTATATGTATCAACTAGGTGTTGATCAATATAAAATCTGTACATGTACAATCAATCACCTGGAATCAGCATCATAGCTGACACACCTACTGTATATGGCAATGGCACATAATACCTCTGTCTGGCTGTGTCTGTGTGGAATGTTCTACCACCAAGTGCAGAAGAGAGGTGGAGCAGTGATTGACTGGTGATGTGTGAGGAGCATGTGAATCTGGTTTGACAAGCAGTTCTGTGAGTGAGGTGTACAGAATGCCTTCACGTTATGCACATGAGAAGAGATGGTACTAATTACACGCACACAACTTTGTGTGATGATGCACTGGTTCAATTGAGATGAAGCTTTAACTAAACTGCACTCATGAGCTTAGACCCTGTTGACAATCAAAGGTCGGAGGTAGTGGACTTCACTCTGTTGTTTGCTTCACCTGTCCTGATGGGTTACGTAACACACATGACCAATAAAAGGAGACAGGAGATGGCTTTGGACCTCTCCATGGATGTTAGCTACGAACGTTCTGTATAAATGTGCTGTTGGCCTGGTCTGTTCAGGGGACACAGCTGAAGAAGTAGGCCTGTGCCGACATTGCTGACCAGAGGTCAAGCACAAAAGGAGTCGCCCGCATGGACACTGCATCCACCAAACCTGGTAAATGCACCCCTAAACAGATAGATGCAGCACTCATGACCAATCCAAGATGGAGGAGCTGATGGCTCAGACTGTAGCACCTGTTGGACACGACTAAAAAGTCTTCTTACACGAACTCGACAAGAGAAGATAAACCATAACGTGTCATTAACATGACAATGAAAGACTTGGCTAGACTACCCCGTGTTGTCACTACATCTAAGTGCAGGAAACGTCCACCGTAGTGGTGCGAGCTACCATCTGGTCCCACGAAAGGTGTAAACAGAGACAGTGCCGTCCAGTCCCACGAAGGGCGCAAAAGGAGGCAAGAAAAGGCAATTCCGTCTAGCTGGATTGAAAAATACTAAGGAAAATGGCACTCACCTTTGTATTGACTTCGCTGCTGTTTCTCCGAAAGGCCTTCCAGCACAGTGGCAGTAAACAGCAGTCAACTCAATACAAAGGTGAGTACCTTTTGCATTAGTGTCATTAACATGTCTGGAAACCTTAGTTTGGCTACATACGTAAATATTCACTCCACACCTGTACTACACACACAGACAGAAAACAAGACAACACACATCTACTCATACGTACAAGTACAGTCACTTCACTCACAGCACATTGCACTCACTGGGATCGTGACTACAAACTCTGAGTTCCTGCAGAGATGGGCAGCTGCTAAGACTGGCTAAACAAGCCTCAAGAAAGGGGACATCAACCTCCCATAACTCCATCTTCTTTAGCTGCTGTGCAGAGGCCATTGTGACGGCCACTGCTTGCCAGTCCTCTGCGGTGGGCTGCAAGTGCAAGGCAACACAGTACCTAACAGTCACACAGTAGGCATCACAGACACACAAGATGAATGCACCCACATGATGCATACATGCAGCTATTGGCAGCGGTCTGACTGACTATGCAAACTTGAAGTCGTATCAATTAGTCAAATGCATGTCATTACACATACATGCACACTACAACAGACACACGTTTTGTCCACAGTGTACCAGGACATTCTGATGTCCTGTGGGTATCAGGACATGACAACTCTGGAAAGCACACCTTGCACTGCTTGGGACTAGAGATGATCACCTCATCCAGTTTGCCACACAACCTAACAGACAACAAGATGGGCATGGGGTTGAGGTCCTCAACTTCCACCTTCCTTAGATTCTTCAACTTGGGTAGGTGGGAAGCAACGACATCACCAGCATCTGCATGTGAGGAAGTTGGACTTAGAAATAAGTAACAAATACACCGCAGACAGTAAAGCCAATTCACTACACATAACCCACCATATTGTCATATAGGGTAAAGTGATTGGCTTTGTACTTATCATGCAATCACCAAATGGGAAGAGATGTACTACCACAGGTCAAGACATGGGCAAGAGGGTGTTAGGGCGTGTTAATGTCTTGAACACTATTGTAGCTATTGCCACGGACAACGGGTTATTATATGTATCAACTAGGTGTTGATCAATATAAAATCTGTACATGTACAATCAATCACCTGGAATCAGCATCATAGCTGACACACCTACTGTATATGGCAATGGCACATAATACCTCTGTCTGGCTGTGTCTGTGTGGAATGTTCTACCACCAAGTGCAGAAGAGAGGTGGAGCAGTGATTGACTGGTGATGTGTGAGGAGCATGTGAATCTGGTTTGACAAGCAGTTCTGTGAGTGAGGTGTACAGAATGCCTTCACGTTATGCACATGAGAAGAGATGGTACTAATTACACGCACACAACTTTGTGTGATGATGCACTGGTTCAATTGAGATGAAGCTTTAACTAAACTGCACTCATGAGCTTAGACCCTGTTGACAATCAAAGGTCGGAGGTAGTGGACTTCACTCTGTATTTTGCTTCACATGTCCTGATGGGTTACGTAACACACATGACCAATAAAAGGAGACAGGAGATGGCTTTGGACCTCTCCATGGATGTTAGCTACGAACGTTCTGTATAAATGTGCTGTTGGCCTGGTCTGTTCAGGGGACACAGCTGAAGAAGTAGGCCTGTGCCGACATTGCTGACCAGAGGTCAAGCACAAAAGGAGTCGCCCGCATGGACACTGCATCCACCAAACCTGGTAAATGCACCCCTAAACAGATAGATGCAGCACTCATGACCAATCCAAGATGGAGGAGCTGATGGCTCAGACTGTAGCACCTGTTGGACATGACTAGAAAGTCTTCTTACACCAACTCGACAAGAGAAGATAAACCACAACGTGTCATTAACATGACAATGAAAGACTTGGCTAGACTACCCCTGCGTTGTCACTACATCTAAGTGCAGGAAACGTCCACCGTAGTGGTGCGAGCTGCCATCTGGTCCCACGAAAGGTGTAAACAGAGACAGTGCCGTCCAGTCCCACGAAGGGCGCAAAAGGAGGCAATAAAAGGCAATTCCGTCTAGCTGGATTGAAAAATACTAAGGAAAATGGCACTCACCTTTGTATTGACTTCGCTGCTGTTTCTCCGAAAGGCCTTCCAGCACAGTGGCAGTAAACAGCAATCAACTCAATACAAAGGTGAGTACCTTTTGCATTAGTGTCATTAACATGTCTGGAAACCTTAGTTTGGTTACATACGTAAATATCCACTCCACACCTGTACTACACACACAGACAGAAAACAAGACAACACACATCTACTCATACGTACAAGTACAGTCACTTCACTCACAGCACATTGCACTCACTGGGATCTTTACTATCAACTCTGAGTTCCTCCAGAGATGGGCAGCTGCTCAGACTGGGTAAACAAGCCTCAAGAAAGGGGACATCAATCTCCCATAACACCATCTTCTTTAGCTGCTGTGCAGAGGCCATTGTGACGGCCACTGCTTGCCAGTCCTCTGCGGTGGGCTGCAAGTGCAAGGCAACACAGTACCTAACAGTCACACAGCAGTCATCACAGACACACAAGATGAATGCACCCACATGATGCATACGTGCAGCTATTGGCAGCGGTCTGACTGCCTATGCAAACTTGAACTCATATCAATTAGTCAAATGCATGTCATTACACATACATGCACACTACAACAGGCACACGTTTTGTCCACAGTGTACCAGGACATTCTGATGTCCTGTGGGTATCAGGACATGACAACTCTGGAAAGCACACCTTGCACTGCTCGGGATTAGAGATGATCACCTCATCCAGTTTGCCACACAACCTAACAGACAACAAGATGGGCATGGGGTTGAGGTTCCAAACTGTCACCGTCCTTAGATTCTTCAAGTTGGGTAGGTGGGAAGCAACAACATCACCAGCATCTGCATGTGAGGAAGTTGGACTTAGAAATAAGTAACAAATACGCTGCATACAGTAAAGCCAATTCACTACACATAACCCACCATATTGTCATATATAGGGTATTGTGATTGGCTTTGTACTTATCATGCAATCAACAAATGGGAAGAGATGTACTACCACAGGTCAAAACATGGGCAAGAGGGTGTTAGGGCGTGTTAATGTCTTGAACACTATTGTAGCTATTGCCACGGACAACGGGTTATTATATGTATCAACTAGGTGTTGATCAATATAAAATCTGTACATGTATAATCAATCACCTGGAATCAGCATCATAGCTGCCACATCTACTGTATATGGCAATGGCACATAATACCTCTGTCTGGCTGTGTCTGTGTGCATTGAATGTGCTACCACCAAGTGCAGAAGAGTGGTGAAGCAGTGACTGACTGATGATGTGTGAGGAGCATGTGAATCTGGTTGGACAGGCAGTTCTGTGAGCGAGGTGTACAGAATGCCTTCACGTTATGCACATGAGAAGAGATGGTACTACTGAAACACACACAACTTTGTGTGATGATGCACTGCTTCAATTGAGCTGAAGCTGTAACTATACTGCACTCATGAGCTTAGACCCTGTTGACAATCAAAGGTCGGAGGTAGTGGACTTCAATCTGTTGTTTGCTTCACCTGTCCTGATGGGTTACGTAACACACATGACCAATGAAAGGAGCTAGACAGGAGATGGCTTTGGACCTCTCCATGGATGTTAGCTACGGACGTTCTGTATAAATGCGCTGTTGGCCTGGTCTGTTCAGGGGACACAGCTGAAGAAGTAGGCCTGTGCCGACATTGCTGACCAGAGGTCAAGCACAACTGGAGTTGCCCGCATGGACACTGCATCCCCCAAACCTGGTAAATGCACCCCTAAACAGATAGATGCAGCACTCATGACCAATCCAAGGAGGAGGAGCTGATGGCTTAGACTACAACACCTGTTGGACATCACTAGAAAGTCTTCTTACACCAACTCGGCAAGAGAAGATAAACCACAACGTGTCATTAACATGACAATGAAGGACTTGGCTAGACTACCCCTGCGTTGTCACTGCACCTAAGTGCAGGAAACATCCACCGTAGTGGTGCGAGCTGCCATCTGGTCCCACGAAGGGCATAAACAGAGACAGTGCCGTCCAGTCCCACGAAGGGCGCAAAAGGAGGCAAGAAAAGGCAATTTCGTCTAGCTGGAATGAAAAATACTAACTTTGTATATTGAGTTCACTGCTGCTTCTCCGAAAAGGCCTTCCAGCACAGTGGCAGTAAACAGCAGTCAACTCAATACAAAGGTGAGTGCCTTTTTCCTTAGTGTCATTAACATGTCTGAACACCTTAGACTACACACACAGACTACACACACAGACAGAAAACAAGACAACACACATCTACTCATACGTACAAGTACAGTCACTTCACTCACAGCACATTGCACTCACTGGGATCGTCACTATTAACTCCGAGTTCCTGCAGAGATGGGCAGCTGCTAAGACTGGGTAAACAAGCCTCAAGAAAGGGGACATCAATCCCCCATAACACCATCTTCTTTAGCTGCTGTGCAGAGGCCATTGTGACGGCCACTGCTTGCCAGTCCTCTGCGGTGGGCTGCAAGTGCAAGGCAACACAGTACCTAACAGTCACACAGCAGTCATCACAGACACACAATGATGAATGCACCCACATGATGCATACATGCAGCTATTGGCAGCGGTCTGACTGCCTATGCAAACTTGAACTCATATCAATTAGTCAAATGCATGTCATTACACATACATGCACACTACAACAGGCACACGTTTTGTCCACAGTGTACCAGGACATTCTGATGTCCTGTGGGTATCAGGACAAGACAACTCTGGAAAGCACACCTTGCACTGCTCGGGATTAGAGATGATCACCTCATCCAGTTTGCCACACAACCTAACAGACAACAAGATGGGCATGGGGTTGAGCTTCTCAACTGTCACCTTCCTTAGATTCTTCAACTTGGGTAGGTGGGAAGCAATGACATCGCCAGCATCTGCATGTGAGGAAGTTGGACTTAGAAATACGTAACAAATACACTGCATACAGTAAAGCCAATTCACTACACATAACCCACCATATTGTCATATAGGGTATTGTGATTGGCTTTGTACTTATCATGCAATCACCAAATGGGAAGAGATGTACTACCACAGGTCAAGACATGGGCAGGAGGGTGTTAGGGCATGTTAATGTCTTCAACACTATTGTAGCTATTGCCGCGGGCAATAAGTTATTATATGCATCAACTAGGTGTTGATCAATATAAAATCTGTACATGTATAATCAATCACCTGGAATCAGCATCATAGCTGACACACCTACTGTATATGGCAATGGCACATAATACCTCTGTCTGGCTGTGTCTGTGTGGAATGTTCTACCACCAAGTGCAGAAGAGTGGTAGAGCAGTGATTGACTGATGATGTGTGAGGAGCATGTGAATCTGGTTGGACAGGCAGTTCTGTGAGTGAGATGTACAGAATGCCTTCACGTTATGCGCATGAGAATAGATGGTACTAATTACACGCACACAACTTTGTGTGATGATGCACTGGTTCAATTTAGCTGGAATCAGCATCATAGCTGACACACCTACTGTATATGGCAATGGCACATAATACCTCTGTCTCGCTGTATCTGTGTGGAATTTGGCTACTATATCAACGCAACCATGAGCCACTACAGCATCATCAACTGATAGTTCCTGGTGAATCTTCCAGTGTCCAAGAAAGAAGGACAATGCCAGAGCATGGAAAGGCGTACCATTCAGCAGCTGGAGTTATCTTCCCCTAAGTACACTGCTGGAGTTGAAGAAGTCACCCACTCAGATTGGCTCTACCATGCACCTCCTGACCAAGTTCTCATCAGCTTCTACTTCTACTAAGCTCAGCAGTGGGAGGAGAGTGGATGATGTCCTCAGACCACAGAACTTAACTTGCACCAGCCTCCATGTCAGTAAGAATGTGCTACAGTTCCTTGCAGAGCTAGGCTGCTCTGCTGGGTATGTACCTCAACCACAAACAAGCTGACAGAGCTGACCTGTAATTAAGGAACTCGTTAGTGATCAGCTATTGCATGTGGTCCCTGACCACTGCATGGTCAACCCCCAGGGATACTGTACATTCACAGGTCACTTGAAACATTGATGCAGCCATCACCACCAAGGTGTGGACACCCAGAAGACCTTGGTATGCAGGCGGACATATGCACTCTCTGAAGCACAACGCCCTTTTGTCGCTATGGCATTCATTTGCCATTCCAAGATGCAACCTGCACACTACAGCATGCTTTTCCCTGCCTTACTAAGATATTCTCAATACTAATTAGTTGGTTAAAGAGTTGTTTGTGCATGCTCCTTAACTTCAGTTTAAAAACTGACTTTAGCTTATGGGTGGTTGAATTTCAGTGTAGGTGTCCCCTGGTTATGCAATATAGCAGCTACTGAGAATGAGAACATGCACTGTACATGTGTTCACACGTGACTGCAGTTCTACTATTTTTGTTAACGTCCTTCAAGGTCTCAAAATCTCACGAGCCCGCACAGATTTTGCAAAGAAATCCTTTGCTTTCTGAAGGGCCCACATTATTATACCACTAACCACATTTGAGGAACATGTCTCCATCCTCCACCATGTCAGCTGTCCAGACAAACGTGCTGACAACCAAGCTCTAATTGTTAAATACTTTGTCAAACTTCACCAAAAAACACTCTATCATTACTGCTGTAGTCCCTGCATGTGTAGGATGCCAATGCCTGCACTTGTCAATTACTGTATACATGGGCGACTACAGTCCCTCATAGACAGCTCATTTGTATTATACATTATTCAATTACCATCTCAGGTCTCAGTTGGTTTGCTTGTCTTGAAGCCTAGTCTTTTGTGGTATAGCAGAACTGACTAATGGTATACGGGCAAAAACAATGGAATGTCTCAAGTACTAAACAGTAGTAGGCTTGCACTGAAGGTAGCAGTACACCTCCAGGGTGTCACTGATGCTGTGCACCTTTCATGTACCTATCCAAGTACACAGCTGTGAATTGCTCTGTAGAGAAGGGAACTGCAGAAGACAACTAAAATGAGAGTCTTTAATGCTATGGTGGTGCCCACGCTACTCTACGGGCGTGAAACATGGACAATACTGAAGAGGCATGAAAGCAAGCTGCAAGCCTTCGATATGATGTGTCTGAGAAGGGTTGAAGGGGTGACAAGGAAGGACAGAGTACGAAATGAGGAGGTGAACAAGACACTTGGACAAGAAGCAGTGATGGACATAGTGAATAAGAAGCAAAGGAAGTGGAAGGATAAAGTGGAGGCAATGAGTGAGGGCAGATTGGTGAAGAAAGCGTACATGGATGAAGCGAGAGGTAGCAGACCACGTGGATGACCCAAGAAAAGATGGCAGGATAATTTTTCGAATTAACTCAGGACCATAATATTTCCTATAAATATTATGACAAAAGTGTTTATTTGTACCTTAAGCTTTGTGTTCCCTGAACATGCACTATACAAACGTATAGAAAACTATTTCGTTAAGCTAATGTCTTTGAATATCACAGAAGTTTCCATCTGTGTCCGACCACGTCATCATCTACCAGGACTGCTACCGCACATTTCACCACGGGATTCCTAGTTTCTGTCTTAGTAGCTAGTCTGTGCCCAAAATACAAAGTCCAGAGATCTTTGCATTCCTTCAGACATACGTATATACGACGCCAAGGAGAGCTCATCTGCACTAGAGTTGGCCATTATTCACGCGACATGCACTACATGTACCACAAAATGTAGCGTACAGAGCATATGTACTGTATTCTGATGTCGAAGCACAGCACCCACAAGTCTGTGTCAATTTTTGGAGAGGTTTTTGTTAGGGCTACTAAGACAGTAACTGTCACTGTTAGGATGTTGTGGTTGGGTTAACATACACGGTCTACCTAATACTTATTGAATTTCAGTATTTTAAAAAATCGAACTCTCAATAAATTGTAACTTTCCCAAGGAGGTTCCAATTAATGACATTCCACTGTATGTACATATACTGTATGTAAAGGTACAGTTGGTCACAACAAGTGAATTCAATGAAGGCTTTGTGATCTACTGAGGTAGCCATGACATTAGGATTGAGCAGCTATGCTAGTCTCTGAACTGACACCTGTCACCTTCAATCCTGCTACAGCCAACAGTTGAAAGGATATCAGCCTTTGAACTGTAGACTGTGGCTAGGTGTGGACATGATTGAGAGTTGAGAACTTCACTAGCCAGAATTGGGGACTGATATCGAAAGTCAAAGAACTTACCAGATGTTTCGGCCCAATCTAGGGCCTTCATCAATGGTAGATCAAATACATGGCATGGTGACTTATATACACAAACACAGGGAGAAAAGGTGGGCAAGAAAGTGGCTGTTAGGGTGTTTCTCATAAAGAAACCAATGAAAATGAATATCTCACATTCCTGTCTATCTGTTGAGTTAAACAAAACAAAACTGCAGTGCTAGCCACTCAAAGACGATAATGCCCACTGGTGTAAAGGAGCAACATGCACTGCATGGGGACTCAGCTACAAGAGAGTGCTCACCTGGTGTGTCACAGCGCACGTTCACCTCTTCCAGAGAGGAGTAACTGCTCACAATTGAGAAGCAGGTCTTTAGCACTTCACTGTCAACTCTACCCCACCCCTGCAGCTCCAGACGTCTCAAGTGACGAGCACTAAGGTCTGCTGACACCTCACTCCCATCATCTGCTGGGACCTAGGCAGAGTCAACAGATTCGTTTGGGAGACGACGAATACAATATGAAAAGGTGCATTAGAGGTGCGACTTTAGACATGTTCCTGAGGCAGTTGAAGCTATCATTGGACATGAGTGGACTGGTTTAGAGAAAGTGCCATTGCCATACACCCACTGCTTCAGTAACAGAACACATTGTACAAGTGGCTCAAGTAGACCAGTTTCAGACAAAGAAGGAAGATTGTAAGAATGTTCAAAAACAATTAGAGAAGCCAAGGGTATCTGCTCAAACACAAAGAAACACAGGGAGGAGTAAACCATGGTAAGGTTGTGTGGAAGAACAAGACATCCAAAAATAGAGGAGAGATCAAGTGCCAGTGAATACAAGGAGTGTAAGGGACGAGGAGGGACACACCTGCAACATCCATCAGCAACAGCATGATCGATGGCAGAGGTGATTCATCCCAACCTTCTAAACATTGTGAGTGAAATAGGCGTGAATGAGGTAAACAGCCTACCGTGCAATGCTTGGGATCCCAGATGACCACCTCAGCCACTTTGTCACATGATCTGACGGACATGAGGATTGGCACAGGGTTCATGTACTTCACTTGCACCTTCCTTAGATTCTTCCACTTGGGCAGGTGGGCAGCAATGACATCACCAGCGTCTGCATGTGAGGAAGTTGCACGTGTGAGTTGGGCACTCAAGAAAGATTACTACTGCACTACAGAAATGCAGTCTTGGCATGCAAAGATAGCTGTGTGTGTACTTGCTGGATTGGACTACTGGACTCACGTTTATGCAATAAAGTTATGGTGACATCATAATCAATACCTCACAATCTGACTGATGTCTTGTTCGTGCAAAAGAAGTCAAGGTTATTACGTTCTGTGAGTTTTATGCATTGGTAATAAGTTGTTAATTGCCATGGAACTACTTCTTGCTGTACATAGCTACATTCCTCAGATATACACTAAGTAAACACTATGGGTCTCTCCGTTCCATTACACTCCAAAAGGGAGTTATTGTTCAAAATCTAGAAGTAGTAACATTTGACTGTTACAAAGGACATCACTATGCTCTGTGCAAATGGACCTGCTCAAGCTCCCAAGCATTACTGTATGCACTCAAAATACTTATGGACTAAACGTTCGTGGTTTTTGCTGTTTGATTAGCCATCTGCAAATATTTTCATCTAAAAATTGGGCGAAAGTGTTGCATAACTGTTGTAAAAATGGACGTTGAATATGATGAACAATCCTTTGTTCTATTGTTGCCCTTGTGGCGTATCTGGGTACAAACATGAAGGTGCTTTGTTGCGCATCAGTTTAGCATTTGTTTACCCTGTGTGGAGACTTCAAGAATGTCGATACTTGAGTTGAACGGGGAAAGGATGCCTAACAGGAACGTGAAGGCTTCAGGGATCGATGGTGCGGTGAATTGAGAAAGCAGAACGATACCACTACTTTACTGGGCTCTAGTTTGCCGATGCACACTGTACACGGTAGATTCTCTTCGTTGTTCTACTTCTGCAAAGATAGTGTATGTGTACTATAATATTAGTGACATATCTTTCATTCCACAACTGTTCTGAACCTTCTGACGCCGCTAATCAGTTCATGCACAACACAATTACAACCTGTCAGTCACACTCCTCTAAGAATGGAATGAAATGGGACAGAACAGTCACAGTTGTCACTATTAATGGTATACTGCAATACGGTACACATCCCAAGTAACTTATGCAAGTCCGGCAAATTCTGAGGAATTCTGTTGCATATTTCAGTGAATTGCCACGCAGTGAACCGTGTATCATTCATGCCATGTGCTGCTGTGGCTGAACTAATGTACTGATGGTACGTATATGTAGTTGAATGTTGAGGAGGGTTGAGGCAACTGGGAAGCAACAACACAAAACAAACGGCTATAGCAAGGAAATCTGCCTTGACATGTTCAGCTACCGTGCATCCATGACGGCCCCTGTGTGCTGTGTATGTTTGCAGGTACTTGCTATGTGTACTTGCATATGTGCTAGAAATGTCTCACTACACAGAAGAACACATGTACACCCATACCTCCCTGGTCACACACATCAGCTTGTATTTATACGCATGTACACATAAGTGTTTACCACACACACAACCAATATCTATGCACATGGACTGTAATACATATACGTATACACGGTAGCTGGTGAATCTTATGCCAACACTATGGGGGGTGGGGTGGGGGCATGGGGAAGTTCATCCTTCACCCCCCCCCCCCTCGCAAAGAAGAAAAACAAATCCCAAGTTGTCAATCATAGTCGCAAAGAAGACATTGTAATAGCATTTGTAGGAAAGGCATTTAGACAGAATTCCAGCAAATTTGAAGTGTCAGCTGTTGTTAATTCATAATGTTTAAAATTAACTAAAGTACTTCAATTTCACCTCCCATCATTCCCTAGCCCACAAGATAGCAGTAGAATGAAACCTCCATTCCAGGGCACGCACCCTCACCTCGTCCACAGATTCTAGGTCCCAAGAGGAACTCAATACTCCAGTCTTAGCCCAGAATAGTTACCCTGCCAGGTTCATTCAACATCACACCCAGTCAACACAGCACCACTCTTCCTAGAATCAAAACTCAAACACCACATCACTCCACCACAATACCATACGTACGTAAGGAATACCTCAGGGGCCATTTGAAGAATCCAGACCACTTGATGATGACGATGATGATAATGATGATGATGATTATGATGATGAGGATGATGATGAGGATGATGATGATGATGATGATGATGATGATGATGATGATGATGATGGTGATGATGATGATGATGGATTGCTCTGTAGTTCATGCACACATGTGACTACTGTATATCACAAACACAGATACTGTACAGCAAACCTTGCTACAACATTATGACTCATGGTGCAGTGTGGGCACATAGATTAAGGTTGAATCCTCACAAGGCAAAATACATGAATTGTATTAAACCTAAATCCTGACACCAATTTCAAAGAAATGTGGCACATTTCATGATCCTTATTACAAAATCACAACTCAGAGAACATGTTTACATGGCACCTATGTACTACAGTGAAATCACAGTAATTCAATTGTGGCTTAACTCGAAGATCACACTAAATGGAACAAAGTTCGTGTTCCCTGAACATGCACTATACAAATGTATAGAAAACTATTTTGTTAAGCTAATGTCTTTGAATATCACAGAAGTTTCCATCTGTGTCCGACCACGTCATCATCTACCAGGACTGCTACCGCACATTTCACCACGGGATTCCTAGTTTCTGTCTTAGTAGCTAGACTGTGTCCAAAATACAAAGTCCAGAGATCTTTGCATTCCTTCAGACATACGTATATACGACGCCAAGGAGAGCTCTTCTGCACTAGAATTGGCCATTATTCACGCAACATGCACTACATGTACCACAAAATGTAGCGTACAGAGCATATGTACTGTATGCTGATGTCGAAGCACAGCACCCACAAGTCTGTGTCAAATTTTGGAGAAGTTTTTGTTAGGGCTACTAAGACAGTAACTGTCACTGTTAGGATGTTGTGGTTGGGTTAACATACACGGTCTACCTAATACTTATTGAATTTCAGTATTATAAAAACTGGAACTCTCAAGAAATTGGAACTTTCCCCAGGAGGTTCAAATTAATGAGACTCCAATGTATGTACATATACTGTATGTAAAGATACAGTTGGTCACAACAAGTGATATGAAGGCTTTCTGATCTACTGAGGTAGCCATGACATTTGGATTGGGCAGCTATGCTAGTCTCTGAACTGACACCTGTCACCTTCCATCCTACTACAGCCAACAGTTCAAAGGATGCCAGTCCCTTTGAACTGTAGACTGTGTATATAAACGGTCCCTTGTAGCCTGTAAACATACAAACTCAATAAATGCCATGTACGTAGGCTACTCTGTAAGACTTCATCAAGCATTCAGTGCATGTGGTTCTGTCGACTCACAATAACTGCTACAACACTCATCACATGCCAGATACAGAACTGTGGCCAGTAAAGGTATCTCAAGCTCAAACAATGTGCCACCAATGAGACGCTCACTGAACACAAGACACTCGAGCAAGGCAACCTGCTTGTGACCAAGTGGTGACAGGAAGAGACAGTCATAGAATGGAAGCCCACACAGACTATATGATAGCTAGGTGGTTGACAGTATAGAGGGCCAGCCAAATACCAAGGGCATTCTTACAGACTGGGATTCAGTAAGAGACTCAAACCTAAACACTTGTGATTGGAGAGACACTGCAAGACGTCAGTGCAAAATGTGGTCTCTTATACTGTCAGATAGCTGATGAACAGGATTGTAATGCTGTAATGTAACGTAATGTAAAGTAATGCTGTGACTAATGCATACACTCTGGTAAATGTGACACGCCTCAAAATTAGAGTTTAACGAGTTAAACAAAATTAATGGCGTCCTCGCAAGTGGCTAATCAAAGGCGGTGGGACTCGCGCGTGACCCACGTGAGGACCAACGATAGGTGTAGTAGCTTAACCAGTGTCACTGAGCATGCGCCACCCACCACATCAAACGCAAGGTCCAGCAGTCGGACAAGCAAGCGGCCAAAGTTTTTTATACTTACCCGACACCTTATTTCCTTGATTTTTGTAAGTTGTGTTTCTTCTCCATCCTCCTCGGAAGGCGTGAAAATGTGGTTCAACTTAGCATGTGGACCCCTAGGTCAAAGGTCATGGGATCCTTAGGAGGTCAAAGGGCACGAGACCCTTAGGAGGTCAAAGGTCATGAGACCCTTAGGAGGTCAAAGGTCATGGGGGCGGGCCCAGCCCACTTAAGATCAACCCAGTGCACCAACAGTAGGTTGGCCCACTGGTAATAGTGGTGTAGGAAAATAGGTATGGCTGACTATATTATACATAGGATAGGGAAATGGCGTGACGTGAGCAGCAGACGGACACCCAAACAAGCTGAGGGTGCATGTAAGGTTGGTGCACGAACGGGAGATGTAAGACCTTAACCTTGGAGTAACACAGGTATGACTGTTGCATAGAATGTAAAATTAAAAATCTGGTTTTTATTAAAAGGCATTCTTCCAGATTTTCTGAACATTAGATTAGGTGGATATAAAAAAGAACCATTCCTTTCTATCTGTTGAGTCAACAAAGGAAAACTGCCGTGCTAGCCACTCAAAGACGATAATGCCCACTGGTGTATAAGAACAACATGCACTGCATGAGAGGACTCAGCTACAAGAGAGTGCTCACCTGGTGTGTCACACCACACGTCCAGCTCTTCCAGAGAGGAGTAACTGCTCACAATGGACAAACAGGTCCTCAGCACTTCACTGTCACCACCATTAGTCCACCACAGCTCAAGTCGTCTCACGTGAGCAGCACTAACGTCCACTGACACACTCCCATCACCTGTTGGGACCTAGGCAAGAGTCAGCAGAGTGGTGTGGTATAGGAGACGGCTACATTCAATGAACAAGTGCACTAAAAGTGCCACTGTAGACATGTCCAACACAAAACTGCACTGGTACACCGCACATTGGGACTGTGAAGTCTGACCTTCCACAGTCAACACTAGAAACACAGTTGAGAGTGTGGGGGATGTTGTTGGTGGGCAACTGTGTCAGCTGTCAATGAAAAGCACAGGTTACAAGATGAGGGGCTGGATGAAGATTGGGTTCGTGCTGGGTTGACTATATGCTCTGCTCAGATGTGCTCTCAATGACACTTCACATGTACTTAGGTAGCATGAGTCAGTCAGTGAACGTGTACAGTAACGGTCTCAATAGAGATCCCTGTTCCAGTGGTACATACACACCATTACCTTTAAGAGTACTACTGTTAACAGGTACTACGCAAGTAGTGAATTGTAAATAATACACACTTGGCAGACGATAAATGTTGCAAATTTGAAAAGAAAGGGATGAATATTACTCCTTAAGAATATTACATAACGGACAGGGCTATACAGCAACAAGTTTTACCACTACTTTGGGCACCTTCTCCTTACAAGGAAATCTATACATGGACTCTATATATAGTGCACCAATCAGTACTTCTTAAGAACAGAATACACGGTGCTACTGGAATGCATAACATGGTGGTTTGTGCTACATTGGACCTTAAGTATGTTGTCCTAGTACGTACCTGTTGATACGCACTTAAATTGAATACAACAGGAAATAAATGTGAATGTGTGTACATTGTGTGCATCTGTGTGTCGGTGTGCATAGCACACACACGTGTGCGCACAAAAATGGGGTAGACATGCTCCTGTAGACACAAGAGAACCGTTCTTGTAGACACTAGAGATTTGTGAATGTATAAACTCACTAAATGCAAACTACAAGAAAGCTTATAGCACAGGTGCATGATAAAGGAGATGAAGGCAACTCCCAGTTATCCTAGTGAATATCAATTTTCTAATGTAATCCTGACATTGGGAAGGACCAGAGGAAACACAATGTACTGTATAAGCCTAAAAGGTCATTCTCAGTGGGGGGAGGGGTGGGAGGTGGTAGACAAGTGGTGTAAAATGTGGCAATGCATGCTAAGATAGTTTCACCACCACTCAGGGATAGTGCACAGAAAGAGAGTCCTCTTAATTAATGGAACCTTCAGTAGAACTGACAGTTCTTACGTAGATGCCTTCAGCTTTGCTTGAGCACACAGCATTTCATAAGAAATGGATCGATGCACTGTACTTCTGGGCACCCAATGTCACTGACGTGTGGAACACGTGCTTAGATGGCACTAAGTGGTAAACTTGCTCAAACAGACTTTGAAAGTTATGTGGACGTGGCTGCAATAGTATCAGAGGGAGTGACTAAAGAGATCCTCAATTCTCTCTCATATTCTGTACATCTGACTGTACATGTGGCTAGAGGAACCATTGTAAGGTGTGAGGATCATCAAAGCAAGCGACCGACAAGAGCTGGGAATGACTACTTACTAAACACAAACTGCAAGAAACCTTAAGGCTCAAGTCCGAATCAAAACGACACAGGCAATTCAATAATGTCCCTTCTAGTGGACATCTACCAACTTCTCATTTGGAACTGGAAGGAAAACGTCATTTCACCACTATGTTCTAAAATACGTACAATTCTCCTCATCCATTGGCTTGCCACTAACACTCCTGAGCATGTTCACCACTAAGAAAGAATACCTCAATCAGGCAATTGCATTTTTTAGCTCAGACCTTCCTCCTAGCTCAATAACTGTCCATGCACACTGCACTAGTGTTGTAGGTCTATCCAACAGAATCCCTCTGTGAGTATAGGACATTAAAATTCAGGAAAGC
Organism: Aplysina aerophoba; assembly: GCA_949841015.1. NCBI lineage: Eukaryota > Metazoa > Porifera > Demospongiae > Verongiida > Aplysinidae > Aplysina > Aplysina aerophoba. Next base: position 3,225,472 of record OX465037.1, on the reverse strand, counting down.
TTACCTTGCGATGTTTGGGATCCACGATGACCATCTGCATGATGCATGTCTGTATGTACTGTACATGCTAAACACTTCCATTAGGTGTGTATGGGACAACTCCTGTATGCAGACAGGGCTATACAGCAGCAATGATAGAATTACATCCTACGTAAGTTACTAACATAGTTTAACCACTACTCAGGGATAATGCACAGAAACTAGTGCACTAGTGTTGTTGGCCTATCCAACAGCTTCCCCCTGCAAGTACCAGGACATGGCAAATCAGGAAAGCTTACCTTGCAATGCTTGGGATCCCAAATGATCACCTCAGCCAGTTTGCCACAGGAGACAGTAGACAACAATATCGGCACAGGGTTCATGTCCTTCACTTTCACCTTCCTTAGATTCTTCCACTTGGGCAGGAGGGAAGCAAGGACATCACCAGCATCTGCATGTGAGGAAGTCGGACACTGAGGTAAGATTACTGCTACGTACACTACAGGACCACAGTCTGGCATGCAAACATTGCTCAGTATGCACCATAAGATGTTGATGTTGCCTAGCAGCTCATAAGACAGTGATGGTGAGGGACATGGTCAAGGCCACCCACACAGTGTGGTAAGTAAAAGTAAGAAATGAGTGAAATTCACACCGTCCATTGATTGTGTGAGAGAGAGCATATGAGTAGACTACAGTGTACCTTTGAAAAGAGGTACCTTTCCAGCCTGTTGGCTTTTTATGTCTGGTCCACAGTAGAAATAGCATTAGTTGAAGCAGTGGCAGTCCGGGGGTCATCCTTTGGGAAAATGTTTTTGCAATTTGTAGTGTTGTTACACACTTTCTAATGCCCTAGTCGCCTGATTTCCAACGAGCAGAAAGAGTCATTTTCTGCCTTGATTGAAAACATTAGTCTACAGTGTACTAGATCTCCACCGTATCAGTCTCCAGGGGTGCCACTTCCACTACTGCAGTAGCCATATTGATTGATTTACAGAGGTATTCAAATCAACTACCATGATGCTGCCATTTTATATGATAGCTTGATGATAACATGTTTAATATAATGGCTGTCTTGGTGCTTGCCTAGTTTGAAGATGATCAATGTCTGTGTTACAGTAGTGACTGTTGGGTTGAATGTGGGTTTTTACAAGCAATTGGGCAATAGTTGAATATTTATTTATGTGATGAGGCTTAGCTATAGATATGAAAGAAATAATACACAGAGGGAAGCCCTGCCGCCCAGGCCCTCCCTGGATTGCCACTGATTCAAGTACGTAAGTATATCATACAAAATGTCATGTGTCCAATACAACACAGCAACACAGCTACATACTATGGTGTCACTGATGTACTGACAACCAATGTAACACACGTGCATGCATATACTGTACAAACAACTTGTTCATGCAATGACTGCTGAAAGCAAACACTATGAAGTATGGTTAACTAGAAGACATGTACACTGCCAGATGCTACTGGGGTCACTCTGATGAACGAGGGCTGTGTATTGAATAACAATAACACAGGACAGTTACCTATTGAGTGATTTACATAATGAAGAGCAGAAAATGAAGCTAACACAACTAGAATCCCTCAGCCGTACCAAGCAGGACCTGCACACCTGGCTAGAACACTGTGCACCAGCTGAGGGATTGCATTCAAACTTGATACATGCCATTCTACTTCATGAGACTTATGTGGTCTACGCGTGACTGCATATGCAGCAGGTAAATTAGTCACGATCCTAGAAGGAGCTACTGGGGCAATTGATGTGACCAACTGGATGTTCATGGTGAGGACGACAAAAGGAGAGGGGCCGTGTACCAGATTCTCTGTAACAACTGCGACCATGTGTACACTGGGGAATCAAAGAGAACCCTGAAGATCCATATGGCTGAGGACAGATGGACTGTACAGAAGAGCAACCCCAACAATGACATTGCGGTCCACAAAGCAGAGTCATCACAGCATTGAAGCAAGGGTGGTAAAGTCAGTGCAAGGATACTGGGATACTGGGAACAAAAAACTATGGAAGGCATCGAAATCAAGAAGAGTAAGAGTTCCATGAACCTAGACAAGGGCTTACATATCCCTCGGTCTAGAACCCAGTGCTTGCCTAAACCTGACCTCTCATCCCATACTTTATTGTTTGTTGTAGCTCACCTAGGCCTACGTCATGCATGCTTGTTTCACCATTTATCTCTGTTTAGCTACATAAGGCCTTTATTTTATTTTAACCTACGACACCCTCCCCAAATGTTACTTCTGTTTTTGTACCAGAAGCAATCATAGTGTTTACGTACTTTGTTTATGTTGTGATGTCACCACTTTCTAACCATATATAAATAGCCTTCTCTCACAGCATTTCTCTACTTGTAACCGGTGAAAAAGACCCTCGGGTTGAAACGTCCTGCAGTTGATTTTTGATCAATAGTTGTGTATTGCTCATCAGTGAATTTGGCTACTGTATCAACGCAACCATGAGCCACTAAAGCATCAACTGATAGTTCCTGGTGAACCTTCCAGTGTTCAAGAAAGAAGGACAATGCCAGAGCATTGAAAGGCCTACCATTCAGCAGCTGGAGTTATCTCCCCCTAAGTACACTGCTGGAGTTGAAGAAGTCACCCACTCAGATTGGCTCTATATACCATGCACCTCCTCACCAAGTTCTCATCAGCTTCTACTTCTACTAAGCTCAGCAGTGGGAGGAGAGGGGATGATGTCCTCAGACCACAGAACCAAACTTGCACCAGCCTCCATGTCAGTAAGAATGTGCTACAGTTCCTTGCAGAGCTAGGCTGCTCTGCTGGGTATGTACCTCAACCACAAACAAGCTGACAGAGCTGACCTGTAATTAAGGAACTCGTTAGTGATCAGCTATTGCATGTGGTCCCTGACCACTGCATGGTCAACCCCCAGGGATACTGTACATTCACAGGTCACTTGAAACATTGATGCAGCCATCACCACCAAGGTGTGGACACCCAGAAGACCTTGGTATGCAGGCAGACATATGCACTCTCTGAAGCACAACGCCCTTTTGTCGCTATGGCATTCATTTGCCATTCCAAGATGCAACCTGCACACTACAGCATGCTTTTCCCTGCCTTACTAAGATATTCTCAATACTAATTAGTTGGTTAAAGAGTTCTTTGTGCATGCTCCTTAACTTCAGTTTAAAAACTGACTTTAGCTTAATGAATTTCAGTGTAGGCGTCCCCTGGTTATACAATATAGCAGCTACTGAGAATGAGAACATGCACTGTACATGTGTTCACACGTGACTGCAGTTCTACTATTTTTGTTAACATCCTTCAAGGTCTCAAAATTTCACGAGCCCGCACAGATTTTGCAAAGAAATCCTTTGCTTTCTGAAGGGACCCACATTATTATACCACTAGCCAAATTTGAGGAACATGTCTCCATCCTCCACCATGTCAGCTGTCCAGACAAACGTGCTGACAACCAAGCTCTAATTGTTAAATACTTTGTCAAACTTCACCAAAAAACACTTTATCCCTGCATTACCGCATGTGCATGTACGTAGTCCCTGCACATGTAGGATGCCAATGCCTGCACTTGTCAATTACTGTATACGTGGGCGACTACAGTCCCTCATAGACAGCTCATTTGTATTATACATTATTCCATTACCATCTCAGGTCTCAGTTGGTTTGCTTGTCTTGAAGCCTAGTCTTTTGTGGTATAGCAGAACTGACTAATGGTATACGGGCAAAAACAATGGAATGTCTCAAGTACTAAACAGTAGTAGGCTTGCACTGAAGGTAGCAGTACACCTCCAGGGTGTCACTGATGCTGTGCACCTTTCATGTACCTATCCAAGTACACAGCTGTGAATTGCTCTGTAGAGAAGGGAACTGCAGAAGACAACTAAAATGAGAGTCTTTAATGCTATGGTGGTGCCCACGCTACTCTACGGGCGTGAAACATGGACAATACTGAAGAGGCATGAAAGCAAGCTGCAAGCCTTCGATATGATGTGTCTGAGAAGGGTTGAAGGGGTGACAAGGAAGGACAGAGTACGAAATGAGGAGGTGAACAAGACACTTGGACAAGAAGCAGTGATGGACATAGTGAATAAGAAGCAAAGGAAGTGGAAGGATAAAGTGGAGGCAATGAGTGAGGGCAGATTGGTGAAGAAAGCGTACATGGATGAAGCGAGAGGTAGCAGACCACGTGGACGACCCAAGAAAAGATGGCAGGATAATTTTTCGAATTAACTCAGGACCATAATATTTCCTATAAATATTATGACAAAAGTGTTTATTTGTACCTTAAGCTTTGTGTTCCCTGAACATGCACTATACAAACGTATAGAAAACTATTTCGTTAAGCTAATGTCTTTGAATATCGCAGATGTTTCCATCTGTGTCCGACCACGTCATCATCCACCAGGACTGCTACCACAAATTTCACCACGGGATTCATAGTTTCTGTCTTAGTAGCTAGACTGCGCCCAAAATACAAAGTCCAGAGATCTTTGCATTCCTTCAGACATACGTATATACGACGCCAAGGAGAGCTCTTCTGCACTAGAGTCAGCCATTATTCACGCAACATGCACTACATGTACCACAAAATGTAGTGTACAGAGCATATGTACTGTATGCTGACGTCGAAGCACAGCACCCACAAGTCTGTGTCAAATTTTGGAGAGGTTTTTGTTAGGGCTACTAAGACAGTAACTGTCACTGTTAGGATGTTGTGGTTGTGTTAACATACACGGTCTACCTAATACTTATCTAATTTCAGTATTATAAGAACAGGAACTCTCAAGAAATTGGAACTTTCCCCAGGAGGTTCAAATTAATGACATTCCACTGTATGTACATATACTGTATGGTCACAACAAGTGAAATGAAGGCTTTCTGATCTACTGAGGTAGCCAAGACATTTGGATTGGGCAGCTATGCTAGTCTCTGAACTGACACCTGTAACCTTCAATCCCACTACAGCCAACAGTTGAAAGGATGCCAGTCCCTTTGAACTGTAGACTGGGTATATAAATGGTCCCTTGTAGCCTGTAAACATACAAACTCAATAAAGGCCATGTATGTAGGCTACTCTGTAGACCTCATCAAGCATTCAGTGCATGTGGTTCTGTCGACTCACAATAACTGCTACAACACTCATCACATGCCAGATACAGAACTGTGGCCAGTAAAGTTATCTCAAGCTCAAACTATGTGCCACCAAAGAGACACTCACTGAACACAAGACACTCGAGCAAGGCAACCTGCTTGTGACCAAGTGGTGACAGGAAGAGACAGTCATAGAATGGAAGCCCACACAGACTATATGATAGCTAGGTGGTTGACAGTATAGAGGGCCAGCCAAATACCAAGGGCATTCTCATAGACTGGGATTCAGTAAGAGACTCGAACCTAAACACTTGTGATTGGAGAGACACTGCAAGACGTCAGTGCAAAATGTGGTCTCTTATACTGTCAGATAGCTGATGAACAGGATTGTAATGCTGTAATGTAACGTAATGTAAAGTAATGCTGTGACTAATGCATACACTCTGGTAAATGTGACACACCTCAAAATTAGAGTTTAACGAGTTAACCAAATTAATGGCGTCCTCGCAAGTGGCTAATCAAAGGCGGTGGGACTCGCGCGTGACCCACGTGAGGACCAACGATAGGTGTAGTAGCTTAACCAGTGTCACTGAGCATGCGCCACCCACCACATCAACCGCAAGGTCCAGCAGTCGGACAAGCAAGTGGCCAAAGTTTTTTATACTTAACCCGACACCTTATTTCCTTGATTTTTGTACGTTATGTTTCTTCTCCATCCTCCTCACAAGGCAAAATACATGAATTGAATTAAACCTAAAGCCTGACACTACTTTCAAACAAATGTGGCACATTTCATGATCCCTACTACAAAGTCACAACTCAGAGAACATGTTTACATGGCACTATGTACTACAGTGGAATCACAGTAATTCAATTGTGCTTTAACTCGAAGATCACACTAAATGGAGCAAAGTTCGTGTTCCCTGAACATGCACTATACAAACGTACAGAAAACTATTTCGTTAAGCTAATGTCTTTGAATATCGCAGATGTTTCCATCTGTGTCCGACCACGTCATCATCTACCAGGACTGCTACCGCTAATTTCACCACGGGATTCATAGTTTCTGTCTTAGTAGCTAGACTGTGTACAAAATACAAAGTCCAGAGATCTTTGCATTCCTTCAGACAAACATATATACGACGCCAAGGAGAGCTCTTCTGCACTAGAATCGGCCATTATTCACGCGACATGCACTACATGTACCACAAATGTAGCGTACAGAGCATATGTACTGTATGCTGATGTCGAAGCACAGCACCCACAAGTCTGTGTCAAATTTTGGAGAAGTTTTTGTTAGGGCTACTAAGACAGTAACTGTCACTGTTAGGATGTTGTGGCTGTGTTAACATACACAGTCTACCTAATACTTATTGAATTTCAGTATTATAAAAACTGGAACTCTCAAGAAATTGGAACTTTCCCCAGGAGGTTCAAATTAATGAGATTCCAATGTATGTACATATACTGTATGTAAAGATACAGTTGGTCACAACAAGTGATATGAAGGCTTTCTGATCTACTGAGGTAGCCAAGACATTTGGATTGGGCAGCTATGCTAGTCTCTGAACTGACACCTGTCACCTTCCATCCTACTACAGCCAACAGTTCAAAGGATGCCAGTCCCTTTGAACTGTAGACTGTGTATATAAACGGTCCCTTGTAGCCTGTAAACATACAAACTCAATAAATGCCATGTACGTAGGCTACTCTGTAAGACTTCATCAAGCATTCGGTGCATGTGGTTCTGTCGACTCACAATAACTGCTACAACACTCATCACATGCCAGATACAGAACTGTGGCCAGTAAAGGTATCTCAAGCTCAAACAATGTGCCACCAATGAGACGCTCACTGAACACAAGACACTCGAGCAAGGCAACCTGCTTGTGACCAAGTGGTGACAGGAAGAGACAGTCATAGAATGGAAGCCCACACAGACTATATGATAGCTAGGTGGTTGACAGTATAGAGGGCCAGCCAAATACCAAGGGCATTCTTACAGACTGGGATTCAGTAAGAGACTCAAACCTAAACACTTGTGATTGGAGAGACACTGCAAGACGTTAGTGCAAAATGTGGTCTCTTATACTGTCAGATAGCTGATGAACAGGATTGTAATGCTGTAATGTAACGTAATGTAAAGTAATGCTGTGACTAATGCATACACTCTGGTAAATGTGACACACCTCAAAATTAGAGTTTAACGAGTTAAACAAAATTAATGGCGTGACCCACGTGAGGACCATCGATAGGTGTAGTAGCTTAACCAGTGTCACTGAGCATGCGCCACCCACCACATCAACCGCAAGGTCCAGCAGTCGGACAAGCAAGCGGCCAAAGTTTTTTTATACTTAACCCGACACCTTATTTCCTTGATTTTTGTAAGTTGTGTTTCTTGTCCATCCTCCTTGGAAGGTGTGAAAATGTTGTTCAACTTAGCATGTGGACCTCTAGGTCAAAGGTCATGGGATCCTTAGGAGGTCAAAGGGCACGAGACCCTTAGGAGGTCAAAGGTCATGAGACCCTTAGGAGGTCAAAGGTCATGGGGGCGGGCCCAGCCCACTTAAGATCAACCCAGTGCACCAACAGTAGGTTGGCTCACTGGTAATAGTGGTGTAGGAAAATAGGTATGGCTGACTATATTATACATAGGATAGGGAAATGGCATGACGTGAGCAGCAGACGGACACCCAAACAAGCCGAGGGTGCATGTAAGGTTGGTGCACGAACGGGAGATGTAAGACCTTAACCTTGGAGTAACACAGGTATGACTGTTGCATAGAATGTAAAATTAAAAATTTGTTTTTTATTAAAAGGCATTCTTCCAGATTTTCTGAACATTAGATTAGGTGAAAATAAAAATGAATACACTGTAGTACATTCCTTTCTATCTGTTGGGATAACAAAGCAAAACTGCCGTACCAGCCACTCAAAGACGATAATGCCCACTGGTGTAAAGGAGCAACATGCACTGCATGGGGACACAGCTACAAGAGAGTGCTCACCTGGTGTGTCACAACACACGTCCAGCTCTTCCAGAGAGGAGTAACTGCTCACAATGGACAAACAGGTCCTCAGCACTTCACTGTCATCACCAATAGTCCACCACAGCTCAAGTCGTCTCACGTGAGCAGCACTAATGTCCACTGACACACTTCCATCACCTGTTGGGACCTAGGCAGAGTCAGCAGAGTTGTGTGGTATAGGAGACGGCTACATTCATTGAACACATGCACTAAAAGTGCCACTTAAGACATGTCCAACACAAAACTGCTGGTACATGAGAGGTGGGAGAAGGTGTGAGGACCTAGTACATACATGGATACATTTAAAGCAGACCAACCAAGGATACCCATCTCATCTGTGTCAGCTGTCAATGGAAAGCACAGGTTACAAGATGAGAGGATGGATGAAGATTGGGTTCGTGTTGGGTTGACTATATGCTCTGCTCAGATGTGCTCTCAATGACACTTCACATGTACTGTACGTATGCCTTGACTTAGGTAGCATGAGTCAGTCAGTAAACATGTAAAGTAACAGTCTCAATGGAGATCCCGGTTCCAGTGGTACATACACACCATTACCTTTAAGGGTACTACTATTAACAGGTACTACGCAAGTAGTGAATTGTAAATAATACACATTCGGCAGACGATAAATGTTGCAAATTCTAAAAGAATGGGATGAATATTACTCCTTAAGAATATTACATAACGGACAGGGCTATACAGCAACAAGTTTTACCACTACTTTGGGCACCTTCTCCTTACAAGGAAATCTATATATGGACTCTATATATAGTGCACCAATCAGTACTTCTTAAGAACAGAATACACGGTGCTACTGGAATGCATAACATGGTGGTTTGTGCTACATGGACCTTACGTATGTTGTCCTAGTACCTGTTGATACGCACTTAAATTGAATACAACAGGAAATAAATGTGAATGTGTGTACATTGTGTGTATCTGTGTGTCTGTGTACATAGCACACACACGCGTGCGCACAGAAATGGGGTAGACATGCTCCTGTAGACACAAGAGAACCGTGAACGTCTAAACTCACTAAATGCAAACTGTAAGAAAGCTCATAGCACAGGTGCATGGTGCATGACAGGAGATGAAGGCAATTCCAAGTTCTTTCAGTGAATATCAATTTTCTAATGTAATCCTGACATTGGGAAGGACCAGCGGAAACACAATGTACTACTGTATAAGCCTACATGGTCATTCTTGGTGGGGAAAGGGGTGGGAGGTGGTAGACAAGTGGTGTCAAATGTGGCAATGCATACTAAAGAAGTTTCACCACCACTCAGGGATAGTGCACAGAAAGAGAGTCCTCTTAAGTAATGAAACCTTCAATAAAACTGACAGTTCTTACGTAGATGCCTTCAGCTTTGCTTGAGCACACAGCATTTCATATGAAATGGATTAATTCACTGTACTTCTGGCACCCAATGTCACTGACGTGTGGAACACGTGCTTAGATGGCACTAAGGGGTAAACTTGCTCAAGTAGACTTTGAAAGTTATACGGACATGGCTGCAATAGGATCAGAGGGAATGACTAAAGAGATCCTCAATTCTCTCTTATATTCTGAACATCTGTCTGTACATGTGGCTAGAGGAATCATTGTAAGGTGTGAGGATCATCAAAGCAAGCGACCGACAAGAGCTGGGAATGACTACTTACTAAACACAAACTGCAAGAAACCTTAAGGCTCAAGTCCAATTCAAAACGACACAGGCAATTCAAGAATGCCCCTTCCAGTAGACATCTACCAACTTCTCATTTGGAACTTGGAGGAAAACGTTATTTCGCCACTATGTTCTAAAATACGTACAATTCTCCTCATCCATTGGCTTGCCACTAACACTCCTGAGCATGTTCACCACTAAGAAAGAATACCTCAATCAGGCAATTGCATTTTTTAGCTCAGACCTTCCTCCTAGCTCAATAACTGTCCATGCACACTGCACTAGTGTTGTAGGTCTATCCAACAGAATCCCCCTGTGAGTATAGGACATTACAATTCAGGAAAGCTTACCTTGCGATGTTTGGGATCCACGATGACCATCTGCATGATGCATGTCTGTATGTACTGTACATGCTAAACACTTCCATTAGGTGTGTATGGGACAACTCCTGTATGCAGACAGGGCTATACAGCAGCAATGATAGAATTACATCCTACGTAAGTTAATAACATAGTTTAACCACTACTCAGGGATAGTGCACAGAAACTAGTGCACTAGTGTTGTTGGCCTATCCAACAGCTTCCCCCTGCAAGTACCAGGACATGGCAAATCAGGAAAGCTTACCTTGCAATGCTTGGGATCCCAAACGATCACCTCAGCCAGTTTGCCACAGGAGACAGTAGACAACAATATCGGCACAGGGTTCATGTCCTCCACTTTCACCTTCCTTAGATTCTTCCACTTGGGCAGGTGGGAAGCAAGGACATCACCAGCATCTGCATGTGAGGAAGTCGGACACTGAGGTAAGATTACTGCTACGTACACTACAGGACCACAGTCTGGCATGCAAACATTGCTCAGTATGCACCATAAGATGTTGATGTTGCCTAGCAGCTCATAAGACAGTGATGGTGAGGGACATGGTCAAGGCCACCCACACAGTGTGGTAAGTAAAAGTAAGAAATGAGTGAAATTCACACCGTCCATTGATTGTGTGAGAGAGAGCATATGAGTAGACTACAGTGTACCTTTGGAAAGAGGTACCTTTCCAGCCTGTTGGCTTTTTTTGTCTGGTCCACAGTAGAAATAGTATTAGTTGAAGCAGTGGCAGTCCGGGGGTCATCCTTTGGGAAAATGTTTTTGCAATTTGTAGTGTTGTTACACACTTTCTAATGCCCTAGTCGCCTGATTTCCAACGAGCAGAAAGAGTCATTTTCTGCCTTGATTGAAAACATTAGTCTACAGTGTACTAGATCTCCACCGTATCAGTCTCCAGGGGTGCCACTTCCACTACTGCAGTAGCCATATTGATTGATTTACAGAGGTATTCAAATCAACTACCATGATGCTGCCATTTTATATGATAGCTTGATGATAACATGTTTAATATAATGGCTGTCTTGGTGCTTGCCTAGTTTGAAGATGATCAATGTCTGCGTTAGAGTAGTGACTGTTGGGTTGAATGTGGGTTTTTACAAGCAATTGCATGGGCAATAGTTGAATATTTATTTATGTGATGAGGCTTAGCTATAGATATGAAAGAAATAGTACACAGTATAGTATGCTACACAGAGGGAAGCCCTGCCGCCCAGGCCCTCCCTGGATTGCCACTGATTCAAGTACGTAAGTATATCATACAAAATGTCATGTTTCCAATACAACACAGCAACACAGCTACATACTATGGTGTCACTGATGTACTGACAACCAATGTAACACACGTGCATGCATATACTGTACAAACAACTTGTTCATGCAATGACTGCCCAAAGCAAACACTATGAAGTATGGTTAACTAGAAGACATGTACACTGCCAGATGCTACTGGGGTCACTCTGATGAACGAGGGCTGTGTATTGAATAACAATAACACAGGACAGTTACCTATTGAGTGATTTACATAATGAAGAGCAGAAAATGAAGCTAACACAACTAGAATCCCTCAGCCGTACCAAGCAGGACCTGCACACCTGGCTAGAACACTGTGCACCAGCTGAGGGGTTGTATTCAAACTTGATACATGCCATTCTACTTCATGAGACTTATGTGGTCTACGCGTGACTGCATATGCAGCAGGTAAATTAGTCACGATCCTAGAAGGAGCTACTGGGGCAATTGATGTGACCAACTGGATGTTCGTGGTGAGGACGACAAAAGGAGAGGGGTCGTGTACCAGATTCTCTGTAACAACTGCGACCATGTGTACACTGGGGAATCAAAGAGAACCCTGAAGATCCATATGGCTGAGGACAGATGGACTGTACAGAAGAGCAACCCCAACAATGACATTGCGGTCCACATAGCAAAGAGTCATCACAGCATTGAAGCAAGGGTGGTAAAGTCAGTGCAAGGATACTGGGATACTGGGAACAAAAAACTATGGAAGGCATCGAAATCAAGAAGAGTAAGAGTTCCATGAACCTAGACAAGGGCTTACATCTCCCTCGGTCTAGAACCCAGTGTTTGCCTAAACCTGACCTCTCATCCCATACTTTATTGCTTGTTGTAGCACACCTAGGCCTATGTCATGCATGCTTATTTCACCATTTATCTCCGCCTAGCTACATAAGGCCTTTATTTTATTTTAACCTATGACACCCTCCACAAGTGTTACTTCTGTTTTTGTACCAGAAGAAATCATAGTGCTTACGTACTTTGTTTATGTTGTGATGTCACCACTTTCTAACCATATATAAATAGCCTCCTCTCACAGCATTTCTCTACTTGTAACCAGTGACAAAGACCCTCGGGTTGAAACGTCCTGCAGTTGATTTTTGATCAATAGTTGTGTATTGCTCATCAGTGAATTTGGCTACTGTATCAACGCAACCATGAGCCACTAAAGCATCAACTGATAGTTCCTGGTGAACCTTCCAGTGTTCAAGGAAGAAGGACAATGCCAGAGCATTGAAATGCCTACCATTCAGCAGTTGGAGTTATCTTCCCCTAAGTACACTGCTGGAGTTGAAGAAGTCACCCACTCAGATTGGCTCTACCATGCACCTCCTGACCAAGTTCTCATCAGCTTCTACTTCTACTAAGCTCAGCAGTGGGAGGAGAGGGGATGATGTCCTCAGACCACAGAACCAAACTTGCACCAGCCTCCATGTCAGTAACAATGTGCTACAGTTCCTTGCAGAGCTAGGCTGCTCTGCTGGGTATGTACCTCAACCACAAACAAGCTGACTGAGCTGACCTGTAATTAAGGAACTCGTTAGTGATCAGCTATTGCATGTGGTCCCTGACCACTGCATGGTCAACCCCCAGGGATACTGTACATTCATAGGTCACTTGAAACAGTGATGCAGCCATCACCACCAAGGTGTGGACACCCAGAAGACCTTGGTATGCAGGCGGACATATGCACTCTCTGAAGCACAATGCCCTTTTGTCGCTATGGCATTCATTTGCCATTCCAAGATACATCCTGCACACTAGAACATGCTTTTCCCTGCCTTACTAAGATATTCTCTATACTAAATTAGCTGGTCAAGAGTACTTTGGCATGGTCCTTAACTTCAGTTTAAAAACTCACTTTAGCTCATGGATGGTTGAATTTCAGTGTAGGTGTCCCCTGGTTATGCAATATAGCAGCTACTGAGAATGAGAACATGCACTGTACATGTGTTCACACTCACACTTCTACTATTTTCGTTAACATCCTTCAAGGTCTCAAAATCTCCCGAGCCCGCACAGATTTTGCAAAGAAATCCTTTGCTTTCTGAAAGGACCCACATTATTATACCACTAACCACATTTGAGGAACATGTCTCCATCCTCCACCATGTCAGCTGTCCAGACAAACGTGCTGACAACCAAGCTCTAATTGCTAAATAGTTTGTCAAACTTCACCAAAAAAAAACACTTTATCCCTGCATTACTGCTGTAGTCCCTGTACGTGTAGGATGCTAATGCCTGCACTTGTAAATTACTGTATACGAAGCAACTACAGTCCCTCATAGACAGCTCATTTGTATTATACATTATTCCATTACCATCTCAGGTCTCAGTTGGTGTGCTTGTCTTGAAGCCTAGTCTTTTGTGTTTTCACAGTTGAAATACGATTTCCTGATCCAGAGATCACTCTTCACAGCATCGCAAAAGCAGAACTGACTAATGGAAGGCATATGGGTGAAAAGCAATGGAATTTCTCAAGTACTAAACAGTAGTAGGATTGCACTAAAGGTACCTCCAGGGTGTCACTGAACATGTTTACATGACACCTATATACAATGGAATCACAGTCATTCAATTGTTTAACTTGAAGATCACACTAAATGGAACAAAGTTCGTGTTCCCTTAACATGCACTATACAAACGTATAGAAAACTATTTTGTTAAGCTAATGTCTTTGAACATCACAGATGTTCCATCTGTGTCCGACCACGTCATCATCTACCAGGACTGCTACTGCAAATTTCACCACGGGATTCATAGTTTCTGTCTTAGTAGCTAGACTGTGCCCAAAATACAAAGTCTAGAGATCTTTGCATTCCTTCAGACATACGTATATACGACGCCAAGGAGAGCTCTTCTGCACTAGAATTGGCCATTATTCACGCGACATGCACTACATGTACCATAAAATGTAGTGTACAGAGCATATGTACTGTGTGCTGATGTTGAAGCACAGCACCCACAAGTCTGTGTCAATTTTGGAAAGGTTTTTGTTAGGGCTACTAAGACAGTAACTGTCACTGTTAGGATGTTGTGGCTGTGTTAACATACACGGTCTACCTAATACTTATTGAAATTCAGTATTTTAAAAACTGGAACTCTTTATATATAGGAACTTTCCCCAGGAGGTTCCAATTAATGACATTCCACTGTATGTATATATACTGTACGTAAAGGTACAGTTGGTCACAACAAGTGAAATGAAGGCTGAAAGGAAAGCTGCCGTGCTAGCCACTCAAAGATGATAATGCCCACTGGTGTAAAGCAGCAACATGCACTGCATGGGGACTCGGCTACAAGAGAGTGCTCACCTGGTGTGTTACAGCCCACTTCCAGCTCTTCCAGAGAGGAGTAACTGCTCACAATTGAGAAGCAGGTCTTTAGCACTTCACTGTCAACTCTACCCCACCACTGCAGCTCCAGTCGTCTCAAGTGACGAGCACTAAGGTCTGCTGACACCTCACTCCCATCATCTGCTGGGACCTAGGCAGAGTCAACAGATTCGTGTGGGAGAAGACGAATACAGTATGAAAAGGTGCATTAGAGGTGCGACATTAGACATGTTCCTGAGGCAGTCGAAGCTATCTTTGGACATGAGTGGACTCATTTAGAGAAAGTGCCATTGCCATACACCCACTGCTTCAGTAACAGAACACATTCTACAAGTGGCTCAAGTGGACCAGTTTCTGACAAAGAAGGAAGATTGTAAGAATGTCCAAAAACAATTAGAGAAGCCAAGGGTATCTGCTCAAACACAAAGAAACACAGGGAGGAGTAAACCATGGTAAGGTTGTGTGGAAGAGCAAGACATCCAAAAATAGAGGAGAGATCAGGTGCCAGTGAAGACAAGGAGTGTAAGGGACGAGGAGGGACACACCTGCAACATCCCTCAGCAACAGCATGATCGATGGCAGAGGTGGTTCATCCCAACCTTCTAAACATTGTGAGTGAAAAAGGCGTGACTGAGGTAAACAGCCTACCGTGCAATGGTAGGGATCCCTGATGACCACCTCATCCAGTTTGTCACATGATCTGGCAGACAAGAGGATTGGCACAGGGTTCATGTACTCCACTTGCACCTTCCTTAGATTCTTCCACTTGGGCAGGTGGGCAGCAATGACATCACCAGCACCTGCATGTGAGGAAGTTGCACGTGTGAGGCAGTTGGGCACTCAAGAAAGATTACTACTACACTACAGAAATGCAGTCTTGGGATGCAAAGATGGCTGGCTGTGTGTGTACTTGCTGGAGTGGACTACTGGACTCGCGTTTATGCAATAAAGTTATGGTGACATCATAATCAATACCTCGCAATCTTGCAAGAGGAAATATTTTGAACAGGCTGTAAGGTCTTGTGTTTGTGTGTTCATATATGTGACGTGTAGCCATGTGAGGGTGTAACTCATTAATACTGTTCCCCAACACTTTGTACGCATATCATGCTATTAGTGACAATGGGCAGAAGTAGTGGAGGGGCAGGAGTGGAGGTGTTTTATCATCTACTGGAGATGGCCACTGTCAATGGTCATGCTCTACAAGCACAAATGGCCAGGCAAATTTAGAAGCAATACATCCCTTCATTGTGAGCTGGCACATGCCCTTTGCTGCCCTCTCCAGGCAATTCACAGTGTGATCTTCGTGGTTGTAGACAGACACTGGGATACACTCACTTGGTTGGGAAACACTTCCTACACTGAACAATGCAAAGAGACTGAAGTCTTGGTCATGCAAAGGAAGTCAAGGTTATTATGTTCTGTGAGTGTTATGCATTGGTAATAAGTTGCTCATTGCCATGGAACTACTTTTTGCTGTACATAGCTACATTCCTCAGATATACACTAAGTAAACACTATGGGTCTCTCCTTTCCATTATACTCCAAAAGAGAGTTAATTGTGCAAAATCTAGAAGTAGTAACATTTGGCTGTTACAAAGGACCTCACAATGCTCTGTGCAAATGGACCTGCTCAAGCTCCTGAGAGTTACCATATGTGTTCAAATTACTCGAGGACTAAACTTTCGTGGTTTTCGCTGTTTGAGTAGCCATCCACAAATATTTTCATCCAAAAATTGGGTGAAGTGTTGCATAACTGTTTTAAAAATGGACGTCGAACACGACCAAGAATCCTTTGTTCTATTGTTTTCTTTGTGGCGTCACAAACATGAACGTGCTTTGTTGCACATCAGTCTAGCATTTGCTTGTGTGGAGACTTCAAGAATGTCGATACTCGAGTTGAACAGGGAAAGGATGCCTAACAAGAACGTGAAGGCTTCAGGGATCAATGGTCCGGTGAATTGAGAAAGCAGAACAATACCACTACTTTACTGGGCTCTAGCTTGCCAATGCACACTGTACACGGTAGATTCTCTTCATGGTTCTACTTCCACAGAGATAGAGTATGTGTACTATAATATCAGTGACATATCTTTCATTCCACAACTGTTCTGAGCCTTCTGATGCTGCTAATCAGTTCATGCACAACACAATTACAACCTGTCAGTCACACTCCTCTAAGAATGGAATGAAATGGGACAGAACAGTCACAGTTGTCACTATTAACGGTAGACTACAATACGGTACACATCCCAAGTAACTTATGCAAATTCCGACGATTCTGTTGCAGAGTTCAGTGAACTGCCGCCCAGTGAACCATGTATCATCCATGCCATGTGCTGCGGTGGTTGAACTAATGTACTGATGGTACGTATATGTAGTTGAATGTGGAGGAGGGTTATTATTCTTTAGGTCACTTACATAGAAGATTCACTTTCATGCTCAACTACCTTATTTCAATTTCTTGTGAGCCGTGCAGCTTCTCAAGTGAAGTCAGCAATCAGCATAAGGTATGGGATACTCCACAGAACACACTTCTGTGCCACAATTTATTGCAAAATTGGTCATAAGCTCTTTAATCTACGTATAGTACTGCTTTGAACACTCCACTGTACACTTGAATGACCATCATGACAGTGGGCGGAAGAGTGGTGTATTTATGCACAGGGGAATATTTACATAGAACAGTAAATAGGGTCCTCCCTGCCTCGGTTACACTGTGTGGCATTGGATGCACATGCACATTGCAACAGCTCACCTTTGCTGTCACATTTCAGGGTAAGCTCTTCCAACTTAGCACTTAGTGCTGAAGTGAGCCTTTTGGCATCTATAAAAATGATAAGGAGGTGACAAGACACAAATCTCAGTCAGTACCACTAATTACCACGTGGGGACAACAGGGCATTCAATTTCATCAAGTGTTCAGTTTGAACAAACTTGAAGTAATCCATGTAATTGAAACAGGTGCAGACTAACTTCATGCTGCATCACAGCTCCAAAATTGCTGAGAATGAGGTAAGTACAGAGAAGTACAGTGCTTGGATTCTAGGTGAAAACTAATGGAATAACTGAATAACTACAAATTAAATGTACGTACAAGGGCAAAAGTGGCAAGACAGGTGGCGCTTCTACTCTAGCGAAGTCAGGTATTAGCACCTCTATAAGAGCAGAGGTGTGAACAAGTGGAGAAAACCTTCAAGCTGTGGATGATTAGCTAACGCAAATGGTTAACTGAAACCCTGCGTATTTGTCCACTTGTTAGGAGACGAGATTAGTGAAACCTCACTCCCACCAGTGAAACACAATCCAAGGAAAATGTTATGGCCAATATGCCAGAGACTTATTCATACACTGTTAGCTGCCATCTGTGAACTGTGTACTTGATTTTGTGCCATTGATAAAATGTAAGCTACAGTCGGAGGTGTAACTGCACAGTACAGTGTTCAAAGAATTACATGGCAAACTCCGTACACAACTGCTATTGTCAAACAAGGGAAACAAAAGTATCAGTTGGAGGTGTGAGCAAAATCAAACTGAGATCCTACAAACTGGAAAGTGGATAGAACAACCATAATCTATTATGGCATTCACTGAGTTATGACCAAGTGGGAGTGGCTGTGCTACTGATGGACACGAGATTAAACTTGCAGATCTAGTTGCAGGCTTCCTTCATGAATGTCAGACACAATTTTAGCAATCCAACTAGCGGCAACAGACACCAGCACGACACTGTATATAACAGCCTCTTCCTGTTCTGAGTGACATTCCCATGCAGCGTACCTAACCAGAGCCTGGGTGTATCCAGCGCTTAGGAGTGCTTCTCCCTAAGACGGCCAAACAGCTAGCAAGCATACAATGCAGGTGCGTGCAGTCTCTGTCGGAACAGTCTCATGATTACGATAATGTCCATTTCAATACAGGACGCATGCTGTGCAGCGGTTGGTTTCTCACACCTTATGTGGGGTTCAGCCTAGTACATGTTTTATAACCCGAATGTCTCAGTAGCACATGGGAGTGCTTGAGACATTGGGGTGACAGTTAGACTACCCCAACACACACTCGTCAGTGGGTGATGTGGTACCAACTGACTGAGAGGACAATGTTACCTTACATCTTAACAATACAGCATGTGAGGCTGACCTGTTTCACAGGGTGCCTCAGCATAGTCTGGACTACATTGAGGTTGATTCTGTTTACTCTCAGTCACAATAGATAACAGTATTCGCTCACAAATTAATCATTCTATTACAGTAAGGGAAATATCTGTTGAAGAGCACTCTTAAGACAAATTTCCCGTCTCTTTATAGTTCCCATCATTCAATTCTAATGCTCGTCACATCAAAGTGGACGCAATTTATTACCATTTGTCACAAAAAGGGTGTGAAGATAGGAAGAACACAGGTATGCTCTCATGCCTCTGTTCAACCAACCTGTCTATATTAAGAACATCAATGCCTATCTACAACTTAAATACTTCTTTCTTGGCAGTCAACAATGGACTAGTTAGCATATCACCAGCCTTGAACTGCAGTTCACACGTTTAATTTGTATGACTGTGGCTTTTCAGTGAAAACATTATTTAAAAGCACTTAAATAATTTAGCTTTGCTATAATGCTTCTCTACTGTATTTATTTATGATTCGTCAACTGTCAGCTGTCTTCCCTATGCAATTCTAGCATCAATAGCTAAAAATAACAAATTTTTGCTGCCCAAGAAGAATGCCCCATCGTGGAACTCACAATCATGTGTGTCCCCTAACCCATTTCAGAAAGGACTAGAAGCATGTTTGTGTGCTAGAACCATTGGAGAGGAATAATCAGCGTGATGTTAGAGCACTGGCAACTTTAAACTCAAGACACAGCCTTTTTGTTGTTAGGCAGGGCACCTCAGCAACATTTGGGGATTGATTGTATTGATTCTATCATTCGTCAAGCAAATGTTTATGTTGATAATCTTGAAGTATGTGACACAGTTTAGAAGCTTCAGAATGGAGTACTGTGACACTTTGAGGGGTGTGTACACAAAGGCTACAGTCAGGTTGATATGCCCTGCAGGATAGGTATCCATACAATTAAGTGCACGCTATATGCCACATGATCACACCAGCCAGTTGAAAAACATTTTTCAACACCTGATTTCACTCATGTCTAGCTCTCCTTCACTGTAAGACGTTTTGCAGTCATCAGAAGTGACCAGGGAAAGGAACCTATGAGCCTGCTCAATGTGGAACTGACAACCTGGTACCAACCACAGGTAAACGGACTGGATGAGAGATAACAATCACACACCACATGTGTAATGCACAGGAGGATTGCACCACCTGGGACAGGAACCGAAAGGGAATTCTGTCCTGCATTCACCAGGCCATGGCATTGGTGCAGCTGCTGTGTGAATGT
The DNA here is from genome assembly GCA_949841015.1 of Aplysina aerophoba. Classification (NCBI taxonomy): domain Eukaryota; kingdom Metazoa; phylum Porifera; class Demospongiae; order Verongiida; family Aplysinidae; genus Aplysina; species Aplysina aerophoba. The sequence goes on along the minus strand of OX465037.1, from coordinate 3,205,282 downwards.
CATACCGGAAACTACAATCAGATGGCTAGAACAGTGCTCAGCCAACAGCAGTAAACAACAGAGGTCGACACACAAGTGTGAATGGGTAGTTAGCAGAAAGCATTGTATCCCACCATGTGTGTGATTATTGTTAAGCATAAAATTCCTGGCACTCTGATAAACATTACTCCTGTTAACACTAAGCTGTTCCAATTAAGACTATGTACATGTGTCACCCACTAATTAATCAATTAAGGATGAATATACTGTACAGCAATAAATGATAGTCATTTCTTCAGATGTTAATGGAGATGTCGGCAACTCTTGGTTCATCATTTTCAAGCCACAGCGTAAATGGAAGTCACAAAAGAGGAGATGTACGTAACTCCAATTGTAAAACTGTCAACTCACTACACAATTTTATAGTGATAGGAGCTTTGAGGAAGAAGAAATCAAAGGTCACCAACGTATAAAACCAAGGACATGGTCTGATAAACCCGCTACAATGTCGCATACAGTAGATGGGAGTGCTAACAGTGACCATGCATGCACACTGCAGCTGCAGCTCAGGCAGGGTACACAGCAAGCAGCACCAAATGCAGTTTGTGCCAGACAATAAATATTTTCTATTTTATGTTGTATATTTGTTCACTATTGCGTTGATTTCTGTCCATTTGTATGTACATACAGTACTTGGGCTGTGCTAATAACCATACTATGTACTAAGCACAGGTAGAATTTCATAAAATTTAAAGCTGTGCCCGTTCATTTATGGACTGCATTTCCACCAAACGCTCTGATATGAAGGCGAGTAGTTCTCAAGTGTACCGTTTTCACTGCCATCTTCAATCAGGTCACCCATTGCAAAAATTTACATTGCTGAAGTGGTGCGTGGTTTAACAATGCGAAGACGACATTTCCACTAGAGTTGACAACACTGCTTAAAAGCCATTCTGTTCTGTCTCTATACCCGAACAACGAGTGCAACATCAGGACATGATTCTTTGCTCCAAAAACGTAACCCCGTGGCCACGGGAACGTATCCCAGAATGCAGTCATTGGCATGAACACTCCCTGTCCTGTCACTACCTTTTTTCCTTCACTATGCACTCCTGGCACCAGGTAGGACTGGGACTGTATAGAATGACTCATTGACGCGGTGATTGCATTTAATATATTCACACTTCATCTGCACATGTGCCTTTGAATTTCTGTCTATAATCTTTCACAAGGAATCATGCAGAATATCCGAGTGCAACCATCAGATATCCATGTCTGCCTGCACCAAAGAATCTTTGAAAGAATATATGTAGAACTACGACTTAGTGGAGATTGACCCATTTACTACATACATCATATCGGGGCAATAGCCTCAATCAGATAAAAACATTGTCACTAAGGTGGACTACTATCATGCAGCATTGCTTAAAAGCCATTCTGTTCTGTCCAATTTATAACTCCACGCCCCACATCCACTATGCACCCCTGGCACCAGGTAGAACTGTGACTGTATGGACTGACTCGTGTACAACATACATCTTCAGGGGTGGATGAAGACTTTGCACAGGGTGAAGCCAGGCAGTGGATAAGAAAGGCGGGTCTATGGGTAAAACCCCTTAATTTCATGGGCACTCTAATGTAGGCAAGTTGTACCATTGCCATTACAAGTAATACACTCTATCCACTCATGGGATTTCAATTGCTGTTGATAAAATCTTTCACAAGGAATCATGCAGAATATCTGAGCGCAACCACCAGATAAACAGGTCTGCCTGCACCAAACAATCAAGGAATTCTTTGAAAAAAATGTAGGCAGGACTGTTTCTTAGTGGAGATTGACCAGATTATAGCATACATTTTATTGTAGCAATAAATTTACAATTGTGTTGGACATAAAAGCTACGTACTAAAAAACTGCCAAGAATTGGTTAGAATTGAACCGTGTTATACAACACCCACACAGTGCATACATGCAGCATGCCGTGTGAGGGAGTTGTAGAACAGGAGTACTCAGCCAGTGTAGTAGAGCACTCACCCAATAATGAAAGCTCAGTCAGTGCCAGGCGCAATGAGATCAAAGGATTAGAAGTAGCCACTGATGCTATACACGAGATGGCATCTGTTGTCTCTTGTGTATAGTGAGTATGAAAGTCGAGTTCGGTCAGATGAACAGCCTTGCTCAGGCAGTGCCCAGTGACATAGAAATCGTATGAAGACATCTTCAATCCAAATTTAAGAGCTCTATCCAGTTGACTGGCGATGGCTGCAGTGAGATGGGTGTTGCCGCTTTCATGGAGGGCGTAAAACAGGAACAGCAGGCGACGGTCACCATCATCACACTCGCTTGGCAGTTCCTGCCCCTTGACAATATCCTGCACTTCCTTGATCTCTAGCTGTGACAAGCCGCAGTAGAATCGAAACACCATGGCATATCGAGGGTTGCTAATGTACTTCTTCCAAAAAGCTGTCTGCTGTTCCTTACTCATTCCGTGAATGTGCTTTGCACACAGGTACTCCTGGTAAGTGCTGTGCAGGAAGTTGAAGGTCAGATGGTCCATATCACCGTGCTGCTTGGGATGAACACTGAGGAGACTCATGCCGTCAAACGTATGCTTGAGTTCAGCGCGAGAAGATAGGCATGTGTGGATTACAACTTCTTCGTCAAACACCAGCTCTTGTTTCAGAAAGCAGACATAGGACAGCTTAGATAGACAGTCCAGTGTAGTCTGCACGGATTCAGGTAGGCTGTCCAAAGTATGTCCAGTGAAAAGCTCAATTCCTTCCTTCTTGGCTTGGCGTTGCAGCAGCCGAGCAAAGAGTGCTGTGTAGCACTGCGTCAGAGTGTCAGGCAGTGTGCAGTCCTTGAAGGAGAAGACGGAACAGAGCAGCCACAAGTTGAGAGGGATGTAGGTGGAGCCGGTGAGGTCAGGCCTGTTGGCGAGGGCTGAGAGGAATTTGGAAGCTGCAGAGGGGTCTCCCTTTTTACAGAAAAAGGATTCCACATACTCATTCACCTCCTCTGGACCGAAGCCCTGCACTTCATACAAGCTGGCCATGTGCCACAGATCAGACAGCTGTGTCACAATTCCGGGGCGAGAAGTGACCACAATCTGGGCCTCAGCCAGCTGTCCTTTAAGTAGCTTTGTCACAATGGCCTCATCATCCTTGAGCAGGCCTGGGCGCTCGTCAAGGCCATCAAAGATGATCTGGAGGCCCTTTCCCTTGCTCTTCACTATCAGTCGTGCCAGCTCATTGTGGTCCAAGTCATCGTCTGGTAGGCCATAGCACGACAGGAGGTCAGCAAGGGTCTTTGCTTCTGCTACTCTTTTCTCCCTCACATAAAAGAGGAGAACAAGAGAGAATGAGGAGGATTTGGGGGTGGAGTTAAACTGGGAGCAGATTTGTCGGGAGAAGGAGGTCTTGCCCACGCCAGGTGGGCCAAATATGATGTGGAGTTGCTTCTCCTGCTGCTGTAGAAAGTCGTCATGGGTCAGAAGACAACTTGTCGCCTGATCCTTTTGTGTGATACGAGGGCTATGTCCATCCCGCTGACTGATGAAATCCACTGTAGCCTTCTGAAAGTTCCTCAGAAATTGTGCAGTATCCTCTTTCTTGTGCTTCGATGGATGACTTCTAATAACTTTCAATCCGACATAGTCCACATCAGGATAGCCCTGAGTGATTGGCATTTTGCTATAAGTTCGTGTAACCGATTCTATGTACTCCAGAGCCAGTGGGCTGTCATAGAGACAGTTCTGTAGAGGAGGACAGAGAAAGCAAACTCAACAACATAATACAGAACAATAGTAGCATTGAAGTGGACAGCATGAATATTACTGTGTGGACTGGGGAATATGAATTGATCACAGCCAGGAGTCTGATGGTCGGGATACCAATTCATCTAGTCCGAGTACTAATTGACCAAGTTGATTAAGCTTATTGGTGTTGCTTCATTGATTTTCACATTTGTGGCAGAGATTAGATGTACTGTAAAGTGAAACGTGTACATAACATTGGTATGGTCGCATAGGATCACACCGAGACAAAAACAACTACCACTGTCACTGGACTTGGTATGCACTACTACTACTTACTTATCCTGCATCATCATCCTGCATTCTGAATTATACAAATGTTCAACAGTTTGGAAAGTAACCCTATAAAACACACACCAGCTAGGTTATTAAAGCTCAAGTAGACCCTGTTCTTGAAGCATACTTCAAGGTAGCAGAGGACACAAAACTAGGGCCATTGCCACTACTTGAAGGGAGAGGGTGCTCTTCACGACGTTTTACTGTAGCAGATACCGTATGCGCTTTACTTTTTGTGGGGTTTATATTTCGCGGATTTGGAATTTTTGCATTTTTCGCGTTTTTAAATTCGCGGTTGCTGGGTACAGTGGTGTTGAAATATTCGCGGGTGAAATATTCGCGGATATACGGAGTGAGTCCGTATACCATAATAGTATACGGTACCTGCAGAGATGCAAAACTTGTTGGACTCGTTATTAGATTCGCTTAAAGATGTCATCATATTGAGTGGAGAGCTGCATCTGAGGATTTCACATCTACGAGGAGGTATGGACACCTTTCATTGGAGAAAGGCTTGGTTGCGCCGGCGAGAGAAGCAACAGAGAAGATCCGTTCGCAATTGCAATGAAGAGAGGCACGAAACGGTTGGCCATGTACCGCGCACGATCTCGTGCGTCTTTACGCTCTTCCTGCAGCAGCGTGGGTCCATATCTTGTAAAGTTACAGGGAGCAGCAGACCGAGCGTCGACTTATAGCCATTTTAGTTACGCATGACATCATCGATTGGCTGTAGCTGTTTACGTGTCCATTTACAGTGACGTTCAAATATTCGTGGACGAAATATTCGCAGATGGCTGCTGATCCGCGAAAACCACAAAATCAAACCCCGCAAAAACTAAAGCGCATATGGTAGCTGGCACATACACCATTTAACCCATCATGACAACCCCACTGCAACATGAGGACTTCCACTCCCTTGTGCAGGATTAGATTAACAATACCAATGTTTAATGTATATATCAGATGACTTGAAATGCTCTGTACAACATTGCCAAGGATGACCAGTAAGACAACGTGGACTAAATGCCATCTATAAGTATAACATACGTAGGTAACCAAGTTACACAAACCATACCAGTTAGTCAGCCCAACTAATATCATACCTTAACTTATGTCATCATTAATTTTGCTTCTTTGTCAGTGAGTGATTGCAAGACGGTGTGGTGTGTAACTTGTACAAGTTCACAGATTGATGAAAGTGGCAACTGGAGAAAAAGAGCTGACCCGCCGACTATACTGTATCTATCTCAATTAGAGACAAAGAATCTTGAACATGATCGGTGGCTTGCATGGCGGAAACTCCTCATTAGAGTGTGGGTCATGGGTTTGGGTGCCAGTTCTTGGTTATTTTTCTCCAGTCACCACTTCTGCAAGCTGTGAAGTTAGCAACTTGTACAAGTTACACACTACGTAGCTTGCAAACACTCACTGACAACGTACAGAAAGATAGGAGTTACCACCATCCACCAGCGGCGTGAGAAGTAAGTGGTCACAGCATTTGCATACGCTGATACACTTATCCTGCAGTAGTCCCCCCTTACACACATGCACAATAGCGGTTGTTGTAGTGTGACCACTGCACTGATCAGATCAGGACCTCTAAGTCTCTTGGCGACCATCTCAACTGGGTTGACTACATCCACTATACCCTAAGCAAAGTGGCACATTGGCCCTAATGGTGCCTACCAAAGAACAAAAGGACGCCATCATAGTTCCCGGCCAAGCCTACATTCTGCAACAGTTTCGACTACTGCGACTTACTCTAGCACCAGTGCACTGCTGAGGAAGTTTGATCTAAATAGCTGATGTCTTTCTTGATGTATTTCTTGATCCTTCAGGATAGATGCACATGCTTCTGCATACACATTCTACACTACATACTATGAATTTACTATTGCCAGCTTCTGTCATCTTTCATCCAATCAGTGTTCATCCTCATGCACAGATTATCCATGCCTGCCACATGAAAGATGCACGTCAGAACATTCAACTATTCAGATGCCTGTGCAAAACAAACATAATTCCTCAGAAAGATTTCCATGTCTTGTGTGTTCTAAAATAATCCTCCCACAATATCAGAGCATATCACAGTCGTTGCAGGGCATTACAGCTCAGGAGGCAAAGGTGGGACAGAACAAAACAATCATCAACTTTGGACCTATTCCTTTCAGCCAAACAACCCAGGTCATGATCTTCGGTCTCCCATAGCCTTTATGCACTGGTTAGGGATGGGCGATATACCGGTGCCACAATATAATCGTGATAATTGAGATAGTCGATTATCATATTGCCAGTATTGTCTTTGTCACGATAAATTCTTTTACCAGTATTTTGGACAGAAACAAAACTAAATATACACGTAGGTGAAGCGATTCTACAGCTGACAAGGCAGCTAGTCATGTGTGATCCAGAACTTTCCCTTCGAAGAGAAATGGCCGAATTGCATCCTACCTTGCTCAAGAAGAAAACGCCAAGAGCATGGTGTGGGTGTACTTTGGTCTCACAGCTGACGAGAAGGGTGCCAGTTCCTGGTAAAGAGCACAGACCAGTGTGCAGAACGTGTAAGAAAGCCGTGATGTGCAAAGGAGGGAACACCACCAACCCCTTTGAGACACTCACCCCGATCTTCGCAAAGAAGCAACACAAGGTGAGACGGACACGTCTAAGGGGAAAGAGCCCACAGCAACTCAGCCTACACTCACTTCCATCATAGAAAAGGGAAGGCAGTACGACCCAAAGAGCTTGCCAGCGATCGCGCAGGCGCATACTATATTGCGAAGGATATGCAGCCTTATTCCATCGTCGAGAGTCCAGGCTTTAGAGCGCTAGTCAGTAAGTTAGCCCTTTATTATGGAAAACTTCCGCGCGCGAATAGTTGCGTAATCATGGATAAGCCACTATAGTGACTCAACCAGTGGTTGTGGACGATTCGAGTACTATAGCGGATTTTATTAAAAAACTATACAGAGGTAACACATAGTGAGTACTCATTGAATCTGCAGTAAGACAGTCATACAATACGTTACAACAATGATATAACCGATATAAACTCTGTGTACAAGACAAAGTATACGGTATTATGCGCCAGTTATACAATGGTATGCGATAGAATCCTAAGTATATGGAAGTAAAAATGTCTTCTGCGATGGCTTTTAGTGTCATAGAGTCGTAAGCCAGGAACTACACAAAGAGGAACTGACTCGCTCGCGTTGTATTGTGTGCAGAAGCACAGCGTACGCTTCCTGCTTACGTTTGAAGAGCAGCAACGGCAGTTGAGGATGCCTGGCAGCAGAGCTGAGACATGACGCTCACCAAACCTTGCTGAAAAAGGTATGCTGTCCATCAACAGTTGCTTTTAGTACCTTTTCACTTCCTAGAATAGATATGACAATTTTGGAGGGTGTTTATAATGCGTGGGCGTTTCCTTTGATGTGGTGAGGTGTGTATATCACTAAGACACCTCATTAAATATTCATGCAGCTGCAAAACCATTGTTTCCAGGTGTCTAACTATAGTGACCTTATAAGGTCAGTAGTTACACACCTGCACTAGCCCGAAGCGAAGTGTAGTAGTTGCTACTCGCTTGCCGCTTGCTGCTGTCGTCCCCGCCGTCGCTGCTGCTGTGTTCGCCGCCGCTCTTTCCTAGTCGCTCGCTGCTGTCGTCTTCTCCGTCCTCCTCGTCGCTAAGGGAATGAAGCTGTTGTTAAGCATAACAGCTATTGTTGATCTCGATTTAGCGTAGATGGTCATTGCGCATTTAAAATCTACAGACGGTACGGTGGCGTTCTCGTGACAGCCATTTTCGCGGATTAATTACATTGGACAGTTCGGGATGAACCAATAGGAAACGGAAACGCCTCCGCATTCTGGTACAAGCCGGTTATACAATTCAAATTCGAGTCATCGAATATACACGTCATCGGGCTTCGCTCTCGGTCGTGTATATTCGATAACCCCTCATCCTCATTGTATAACCTATACTTATCGACCTTCCGATTCAGCAAGCTACCACCAATCATAAATTGCACAATGCAGACAAACGCAAAGCAATTTTGTCTGAGTAAACTTCTTATTGTACTCAATAATAAGTATATCTAACGAAAAGGTATAAATTACGCTAGGGAAGTGTGCATTCGTTTGTAAATGTGCTCAAATAAATGAGCCACTATAGTGGCTTGTCCACCATAACGATTACGCAATTGCTATGTCTATTCCACACCACGGTGTTGTCACACGCGAGCCACTATAGTGGCTCATCCACGATAAAGGGTTAAACTGGCGATACAAGCTACCTTGGCGAAAGTACTTCACCCAACACGAAACCCCAAGCCTGTACACTAGTGTTAAGAAGTCAATGGTGTAGCCCAAGCTGGCAGAAATCGAGTTCTTCGCTGTAATGACGGATTTGTGAACCAGTAGGGCAACCCATCCCTACCTCAGCTGCACAGTGCACTTCATTGATCGTAGCTGGGAGTTGCAGTCACTGTGCATTGAAACAGATCCTCTCTTGAAGACCACACTGGAGAGAACATCACTGACTCTCTGTTGCATATCATGACAAACTGAAACCTTTCCCCAGATCAGTTAATTGTAACCACCACTGACAATGGTGCTAGTATTGTTGTAGGCTTCCGTGACCGTGGCTGGATGCGCCTTAGCTGCTTTAGTCACAATCTAGACCTGGCCATTCAAAAGGGCCTGAACATGCAACAACACCATCCACAAATAGAGAAAGTACTAAGCCGCTGTACGTTCTCTAGTAGCTGCTTTCAGCTGGAGCTGGAAGAAATAGGGACCTTAGAGAGAAGCAGGCTCAGCTTGGTCTAGTTGAAGCAGTAGCTACATGATGGGGCTCAACTTATGATATGGTGACACGAATCATGAGCAGCAGGCCATCTGAGCTGTTCTTGCGGAGGACCAAAACTCATGGCACCTCATGCCAAGCACTGCTGAATTCACTGTACTGGGGGCCCTTGGTGAGGTCTTAGAGGGGAGAAAGAAGTGAGCAGCTCAGCGCTTCGGCCTATTCTTAAGCATATCCTGGATAATTGTCTTGCTGTTAAGCTGGACAATGGCCATCTGGTAACAGAAATAAGGTCAGCAATAGCTAGAGATCTCTGCACATGCTACGAATCTGCTCTCATTTCGCAGCGTCTTGACAAGTGAAGTTTTTAACCCTAGATTCAAAGCTACCTACATTGCTGACGGAGAGCTGAAAGAATTTGAATTGCAAGCCGAAGTCATCCATCCCAGTGATACGTCAAATGCCCAGTGTGACCCAGTTAGCCCTTCTGCCTCAAATTCTGCCACGTCCTCAGGAGGTGCAGCTCCTCCAAAGAACAAGAAAGCAAAGGTCTAGGAGCCTTTTTAGCTGCAATACCAAATAAGAATCCAGCCAGGAAGAGTTTGTCATTGGGTGAGCAATTCAGCAAGGTAATGAGCATGTACGTACCCTTAACAGCCATGTGAAGAATCAGCCTGCTGCAGAAAACTCACTAAACTGCTTTCCCCCTAAAATGGTAAAAGTGGCAAGGAAGTACCTTTGTGTACCTGCTACAAGTGTGCCATCAGAGCGGGTGTTCAGTAAGGGGGGAATTATTGTTGACCTCCTTCGTAGACGCTTGGCACCTGAGCATGTTAACACTCTTGTTTTCTTATCAAGGAACATGCAATAGTCCCATGGGTTATGTATATATGGACATGTAGTTAAATGCTGCACAGTTTGAGTTCATATGTAGCAACACACACATCACATTGCTTCTGCTTTAAATGATGTCATTTTACCAAATTATCGCGATAATACTGAATATCATGATAAAATGTGGGATGATAATTGTAGTGGTGATAATTCATTATCGCCCATCCCTAGTACTGGTCATGGGCATGTCGCTGTCTGTAACCGCTTAGAACCCACATCTCGAGGCTGGTACTTGCGCAGTGTAATGGTAGTCAGTGCTTATACGGTATCTTCTAAAAGCTTTCAGAAAAATGGCTGGAAAATGTACCTTTGTCATCTACTGAGCAGTCAAGCACAAAATTAACCGTTTAGCCGCGGATGACGCATAAAGTGGTCATGAGTAATTTGCACGTAACCGCGAATGACAACTTTATACGTCATGACGAAAGGCATGACTTACGAATGTTTTTCTCAGCGCAAGAGTCTCCACAAGAGCAATGTCACTTTCAGTGCACACGCACTAGTGCCAGAACCTTCCGTTAGCCGCGTCACTTGGTCTTCTGGACCCGTCTGTGGCGCGCAAGCTGCTTGTAAACTGTACGCAAGTTTACGCAGTGTCTTCTTCGACGAAAGGTACAGCTGACTCCACGTTAGCGTGTCCATATTAACTTTGAAAGTGCACAAGAGCAATTCAGCCTTGTGGAAGTGCCTTCACCTGGTCTTCAAGTCATGCTAGCCACTTCTAAAGCGTACACAATTTACCTGAGCGTCTTCTTCGACGGAAGGTAGGGCTGACTCCACGTTAGCGTGTCCGGAATAACTTTGAGAAGGCACAAGCGTATTCACAGTATTCATGAATCATCCCTGCTGGCTGCAACCAATTCTTCGCCGCCGTTTCTAGCGAAGGAAAGCTGTATAAGTAGCGAACGTACGTGCGCCTAATTCTCACTATGAACGGCCATGTTAATTTCGCCACTCGAGCAACGCACGCAATAAAATATCCGCGTGTAATGGGTTAAACAATGAATTTTTATATTAACACCTTAACATCTAAACTAAAAAAATAGTGTACTTAGACTACATCATTCCTCCTAACTTTTAGTTCTCTTTTCTACTTGCTGATCACTGCCTTTTGCCTCATCTCCATCTATTCCTTTCCTACTGTACATGATCAGGAGTGTATAGCAGTGTAGATGCTGGTGGATGGAGTGTGTTTGCATAGCCAACTGAATGATCTGTTGCTTCTACGTCCTGGGGCACATGGTTTGGTTAATGGTAGTAAAATTCCCTAATACTGTTTAAAATCATGTATTTCTTCTTTGGCCTGTTTGGCACACATTTGACAATTCAGCCTTTTTCAGCCTACTTTCCTGTGCCATTGCCACTGAATCTAGACTGCATGCTCTCTGGCCAAAGTCTCCTCCAATTCAGTTTTGATATTCTGTCTAGTCTTTGCCCAGTAAAAATCAAAACCATTTTAACTGTACAGACGCACCTTCCAAACCTCCTGAATCAATACAACGTCCCCTAGTAACAATGCCGTACTATTTTAAGTCGTTGGGAGGCACAATTCCTTAGCAAAGTCTGAGCTGTCCTTGTCAAAATAGCTGTCTCTCTCAACAGTAACTTTGTAACCAACATTGTCAACTTCTCACTTCCAGTAACCACTTGCTAGATACGTATATGCATGCATATGTGTACTGGAATGAACATACACATGCCACAAGATGGGGACTTGCATACTATCACCACATATCATCATCATTGCATGCATATACAAGACATGCACAGAGGAGATATAAGCTGTTACAGTTGACTACATAGTTGAGACCATCGATCTCTGTCTTGGGCTAGAGTTCTCAGTTCGCAGTTGTGACTCTCAGCCCAGGAAGCTAGCTCCAATCGTCTCCATCTGGATGTCAGACTTCTGACATTGAAAGTCGCCAGCTTCGAAAAGCGTCTCTGTGCAATCGCACCAGTAACAGCAATTTTTCTTCTCTTGGCTTCGAGTTGACCAAATCCATGCACTGGACTGGTCTTCCTACCTACTGGCTACAAGGTCACCAGCCCCAATGCCAGGGTGGTCCACATGCTGCTGTCGCCGCTTCTCACGATGGATGACCATTTGGACAATCGGAGCAAGCTCCGTCGAATCCTGACCTCACTAGATCTCCGACTGCGGAGTGTCCTCTTTCGCCTGACCTCCGCATTGCCTCCTCCCCCCCCCTCCCCCCCCCATGCAAGACTGTTAGGCTGGGTGAGACTCTCCATTGTTAGAGCGCAGAGCAGTTGTGGATGCGCTGGGCACTTCTTAGTTCACTGCTGCCAGTTTTCTCACCTTCGGACCATCATCACCATATAATAGTGTACCAGAAAATGAGAGTTAATTAAGTACATTGCAAGTGTACAGTGTCTCTCAGCCTTCACAGCAGTGTTTCATCATACAGATCTGGGGTGTTATAAACCTTGTATTCGTAACCGGAACTGGCAATATGTTATATCACCAGTAGTATTGCTTACTTTCATCACCTAACAAAGACTCCACAACTGTGTAGAAGAAACCTGACATCTGTAGTCTGCAAAACTTACAACGATTTGTACACTGCTCCAATCCTGAAGGTTCCACAACAAAATAGCATCACTACGCAATTAAAATTGTGATATTCTGACACAAACGACCTACTTTATATACGAACCTCCCTTCGCTGTCGAAGTTGAACCCAAAATAACTCAGGTATGCCTTTTTTGGGAAATTACATACCTAAGAATAGGTGAAATGCGCCATTTTAGAAACGAATGAATGGCTTGGAATGTGCTCTGCCGTCAACGATTGGTAGTCGATCTCCTAAGATAAGGAGGAATACAGCGCGATCTTCTTGTTCACCGCCTGGTAGGCTGCAGTGGCGTGTGTAGTGTCAAGTATGAGTCGCTGGAATGTGGGCGGTCTGTCCATGTAGCTGTCTGATCTGCTTGGTCGACTGCAGTGGACGCTTGAAGTTGGAAGGTGGGTGCTCCATCACCAAAGATGTCCTGTTTGGGTACTCTGCCATCCGCAAATTGTGAAAATTTAGAATGTACTTCGCCGTCAACACTCAAAGTCAATCATAGAATGCAAAGCATTCGTAGAGAAGCAAGCATCAAGTGAAACGCTGCACGACCAATCTTTTAAAGCAGTAAAGACACAGGTAAAACGGCTGCAAAAGGTCAGCTACATGATATATATTAATTATACCACATTCAGTGTGATGCAAAGTGATCACTTATGCATCACACCTGAGTGTGGTATAACTAGTACATGGTTTGTCGTTCATGCAACCAGTGACTGAGCAGTACTGATGGCCATCAAACATGCACAGTTTGCTAAAGTCTATAATACAGGCGTGGCTTCACTGGAGGCAAAGAAATTCACACATGCGCATTGATTTGTCCTCACACAGCTCTGCAGCACCTACCATATCACACTTCAGTCTAGTGTCAGGTACGTACTGAGCACTTTTGTCAGAATACAACATACTGTACATTGATCGGCTGCTACTCTACAAATGGTATCATGGAAGTTAAGACATCCCATCATTAAAACTGTCAAACAGGTCATCCTAGTCCCATGCATGCAAGGCAGCAATGATCCTATACAGCAACACACAAGTACTTCTTGCTGCAGGTGAGCAGCTCTTACCTGTTTCTTATCTCTTAAGCCAGAGGTAAGCCCTTCATCAGGCCCTGCAGAATGCAGTGGTTGAGAGTGACATATATTCAGTGCAAAGTGTTATGAAAACAACGTGGCCACATGTCAACAAATAGAGTAGCTTCTTTCAGCCACACTCAGTCTACACAGAAAGTGGGTCTAATGCTGTCACTGTGTTGCATAGTTATGTTTCCAAACAACTCTCAGCATTCATTCTTCCCAAGGTAGCCCTCAGAAATAAAGCATCAATGCTGGCAGAAACACTAGTATAGTTCACACCTCCTTGATATTGGTGTGTGGCACGCATTCCCAACTGGAACATGCACTGCCAGAGCCAAGCAGCATGCAGACTGTCACAAAAGCCAGTCAGTCATTGGAAAGGCTGTGAGAAGACTATGTCATAAAATGGAATACAGATCTCAGGTAAACTGTGACTGTCACTTTGGCAAAATTTCAAGGTGTCACGTAACATACATTGCAGTCTCAGTACCCTCTTCATCATACAATGGAGGACATGATGAAGCATTAATTGTTGAGAAATGCACCTTTGAGAATTTCCTCCTTCAGTTTATTGACATCCTGTACTGCTATTTCTGCATAGGATATAGCTCTCAAGAGCACGTCCCATGTGGGGCTGTACCCGTGACCATTCTTCCACTGTAGTAATCCACACTGAATGGCTTCTTCCACATTTGAGGAGTTGTTCTCGAAGCACATCTTCCTCATCCCTTCAGGTAGGCCTAAACCCTCTAGGACTGCCCGCCCTTTGCCAGCTGCCACTCTGCTCACAAATGTTCTCAACATCATGTCACATTTCTGATCACCTGCAACAACAAATGAAAGGACAAACAGTGCACTGCATAAGCCCAGCTTTAAGAAGACCAAAACCATGGAGAGGTTTGTGGTTATCTGGCCTTAACAGAGCTTGTGGTGGTAAGGAGGTCAATCAAAAGGACATCCCACTGCCTTTGGGTAGGCACAAAATCAGCTTGTCCTTGTCAATTAAAACTGTATGTGTCTAAGCCAAAGAAAGCATATTTGGTATGTATGGTTGACTATTGTGGAAAAAATGATATATGCCTTCCCCCCCCTACCCCATATTCCTGCTTGCCTCTATATGGTCTCGGTATGTTGCACACAGGACCACACAAGAATGTGTGATAACAGGCCAGAAAGGTAGCATACTGCCATGTCCATTGAGCATTTCCACTCAGACAGCTAGGCTACTTTTAAACCATTAAATGGTGATCGGAAGTGAGCTTGGGATAAGAAGTAATGAAAGAGGTTCATTTGAGGATAGGAATAACTTGCGTGACTCACCTACTAAAACAACAGGCTGCGAGAAAGGAAAATGTTCTCTCTTCAGTTGGCCGGCTAGTTCACTCTGCCCACTTGTCTCCAGGGCCTCTAAAACAGAATGCCAAGTCCTCTCTGTCTCACCTGTGCCAGGTGCTTGCAGCAGCCATCTGCGGAGAACTCCTTGACACACCTTGTCAGGGTTTTCATGGTTATCCCATTTCTCTGTCTCTAGCACATAGGACTGCACCCCAAGGCAAAGTGCTGTCTGTTCCCACCCACAGCAGCGACCCACAATGAGCTTGTCCAGGTCCTTCAGTGTGGGCTTGGAGCCAGCGTCAAGGAGACAGCTTGCTCCTGAAAAATGACAAGATGACAGAATGAGGATGGCATGTGAAACAATAGTTATAGTACATGAAAGGGAGCAATATGTTCACCCACTGCTTCTGGCAAAGTTTAATAACAGTTATGGTCTGGCACCACCACAACACTGACATTGGCACTTGTTACTACTCATGCAGAGTGCCCCAACAGTCTCATGCTCACATGGTTAACTGAGGCTAATATGTTATTACAGCACTGAAGTGGTGTCCTGAGGTCCAGCACAGTAAAACGTATTCCGAGTTAAAAAAAACTTATGGGGCGCTGATGGGGTGCTCCAAACTCGAACTACTTGCTAGTAATAGCTTCCATATTTGTCATTTCCCTAGGGTGCACTACGTCGTAAGTCGCTGTTACCTTGTTTCATCTTTACATATTGATATTCTTCTTATTCGCCTTCCCACCAAATTTTTGCACACTTCTAACGCTTGACACAGGAAACCTACGGATCTCACCCATACACGAGGATGCATGGAAATATGTGAACCTCTAGGAATTCAGCACTGGTGGCATTCCGACTTGTACAGCGTTTGGGGGAATGGGAAGTTTGTTTCCTCAATGTATAAAGATACCCTAATGCCACCATTTTGTTACGAGACTGTATATGTATGCGTTTAGCCCGCGTTGCCAGCCGCATTCTCCAGAACGGCGGGACGTTTTCTACGTCATACATAAGCATCACCTCGTAGCCAAACCCAGCATAGCTAGCTAAATAGAGAAATGTTTCTCAATAAATTAGCTAGCTGCACAAAGACGGTCCAGTCCCTACAGATTCAGCGTATATCAGCATAGCTATCTAAAATGGAAACAAACTAGAATATAAAAGCTTTTCCCTACAGTGCACAAAGGACCACTCTGCAAGGGATTTTGGACTTCTGATCCTCAAGGAAATGTGATGGATCAAAGTAATGAGATGTCACCACTTGTTTCTATGCTTTTTCAGACATTTCTAAATCCCTTAAAATTTTTAATGGAATTTTTTATATTCTAGTATATATATTTAGATATACACACACACACGAACATGAATCCATACAAAAGCCTAAATGTGAAAACAATATAGGGGTATTTTGGCGCCCCTAAAACTTGCTATTGTACATATTTAGTACAAGTAAGAAAGCATAGTCACAATGCAATAGCACACAATACTAACTGCAGGGGGAGGTCACAGTATGAATTTAAGTGCAAGTACAGCTCCATTCCCACGTCTGATACATCCACTATGGGACATGGCACAGAGATAGGAATCATATACACTTGTGTCAATTCAGACACGATCAAGTGTTTTGAGTGCTTTGAAGTGACTCACATCACACAGCACTGCCCAACTATAGCCACCACACAGGCAAACTAGCCATCAGCTATGCTGGGCTCGAGAAGTCCATCAATTTGGAACCATGGCATATGCAGGCAGGGACAATTTTACAAATTCGGGGTATCATTGTGACATATCAAACAAAGTTTAACTGACTAGTAAATGGCTGCTACTCGTGGAGAAGTCCAGTCTTGGGCAATGTGTAGGAATGCCAACCACCACTGAGAGCCCACACACATTGACTTGTCTCGGTCACTCGTAGCAATGCATCTAAGATCAGAATGTCTGATAAATGAAATCTCTATACCACATTTTCTTTGCTTCCAGTCTCAGGATGTACAGTACCTCCTATAAAAAGTTAGCATACTCCATGAAGATCATTGAAGGTAGCATACGCTGAAGAGATCATTGTGGAGCAGTTGATAGATGATGGCGAAACGACAGGAGTTGAATTACAGAAGCTGCTGGCTAAAGGCGATGCTAGCGTGGCTGTGTCAACTGCATGAGGTGGCAAACTGAGTTGAAACAGATGGACTTGCCATGTAGGCCAGTTGCATAACAGCAAAATGCCCGTATACATACATATGTGTACTAAATACGTAATTTACTGAACACCCGTTGTACGCTAACTGTTTTCTAAGAGGTACTGGACACATGAAACGTGGTGATTGGCCAGAAAGGTACTGACTAGCCTATTGCCTCTCCACACAAACAAACCATGTTCAGGCCATCCAAATGGTGATTAGAGGCAGCTGGGAATAAGAGACTAGCCATAGCAGTTCCACTTTGGACAAGAATGACTCACATGACTCACCTACGGACATAACAGGAATGGGTCTTCCTTCAGAGCTCTCTGCAAAGTGATCTCTCTTCAGTTGCTCTGCTAGTTGACTGTGCCCACTTGTCTTCAGGGCCTTTAAAACAGAATGCCAAGTCCTCTCTGTCTCACCTGTACCAGGTGCATGCAGCAGCCATCTGCGGAGAACACCTCGATAAGCCTCCTCGGCATTACTGGGGTTATTCCAATTTTCTGTCTCTATCACTAACGACTGCACCCCGAGGCAAAGTGCTGCCTGTTCCCACCCACTGCAGCGACCCACAATGTGCTTGTCCAGCTCCTCCAGTGTGGGTTTGGAGCCAACGTCAAGCAGAGAGCTTGCTCCTGAGAAATGACAAGACGCCAGAAAGAGGTATGAAAAATGGCACTTATTTGCCGCATCTTATGTACGTAAGAGTCAAATCAGATGTTTTGACCCCAATCTCGGGGTCCTCCTCAAACACGGCAGGGCAGCTCCAATGTACAGGGGAAGCAAAGTGAGAATGCAACAAGCAATTTGCACCCTACTCCCTACGTATTGTATAATGGAGCTAGGCCAATTTTTAGTCTGCACTAATCTTCAAAACTGACCGGAGAATTTGCAGCGGATGCAAATCTCCAAAACTGACCGAAGAATTCGCAGCGGATGCAAATGATATTAAGATTGTTAGGTTGCAAAATGAAGGTTTTTGGACGTAACTATGGAACGCCATGTTAGTTTTATGGAGAAATGTGATGTAAATTAGGGAGGCAAAAATTGTTCACAAATTCCCCCTTGGGGCAATGCTGTGCGATGTATTTCTTAGTGTTGATTTTTAATGTATGCGACTGTGGGAGCATTGTCCCGGGAAAAGGAAAGCGGCACACGGTGGTGAAATAGTGGAGATTCAATAATTGCACAATACGTGAATGGCATTCCATTGGTGTGGGTCGGGATGCATCTATTCATGCTCAGAACAACCACTGCAATCCAAGTACGTATGTATCTAAGCAAAATCATTATGACGTAGGAGTAATATAGGCATGCCTAGCAGTGTAGCCCTGAGTTGGCCAAAAGTTGTGAGATTTCACTGTAGCCTCACTTTATAGGCATCACTTGAGTGCTGTCGTGGAACTACCATCATTAAAGCACCCTTGTGAGAGTGCCATAGCAGAGAACCCTGTCAAATTCAGGTGTCGCTGCTAGTGTAACAAACAATGTCTCTCATGTATACCACATTTCCTTTGCTTCTAGTCTCAGGGTGCTCGGGTATCACAAAAATGTGTGCTGATAGAATGGTAGCCTAGTGCCATGTCATTTTCACTCTGATTGCCAGACTACTTCAGGACAACCAAATGGTGGCAAATATTCGGCTGGGAATAAGAGGCTAGTCAAAGTGGTTGAATCACATGACTCACCTGCCGAAGTTACAGTCTGCAAGAGAGGAGAAATAGGGCCTTTAGAACTATCCACAAAGTGTTCTCTCTTCAGTTGCTCTGCTAGTTGACTGTGCCCACTTGTCTCCAGGGCCTCTAAAACAGAATTCCAAGTCCTCTCTGTCTCACCTGTACCAGGTGCACGCTGCAACCATCTGCGGAGAACTCCTCGATAAGCCTCCTCGGCATTACTGGGGTTATTCCAATTCTCTGTCTCTATCACTAAGGACTGCACCCCGAGGCGAAGTGCTGTCTGCTCCCACCCACTGCAGCAACCCACAATGAGCTTGTCCAGGTCCTCCAGTGTGGGCTTGGAGCCAACGTCAAGCAGAGAGCTTGCTCCTGAGAAATGACAAGAAGCCAGAAAGAGGTATGTGAAATAGCAATTATACCAGAGTTATAGTGTGTACACAGGAATGAATATACAGCATTCGTGCTCACGCATCTTTCACTGACATGGTATATGCAAAGAAAAGAACAAAACATTTCTACAAAAATGGTTAAGGATGTAGGGACGGTAAAAAGGACAGAACATACCCTTGTATGCGGAGACCACACACAGCAAATTTCACCACATAATATCCCTTCTTGTTTCTGTGCTTTTTGTACCATCCCTACAACCTTAATTATTCTTTCTATATATAATTTTTTCTTCTTTCTAGTTTCTATAGTTTTTATAGGCTGAATCAGGAGACAGGATCACTTATAACCACTGTAGAAGAAAGCGGGCAATTTTGAATCCTTATCTGACAGCGGGACACACCTGCTTGCCTTCAAAGTCAGTTTACTGTATGACTGTTACACATTTAGCTGTACAGTCACCACGTTTCTGCTTCTTCTAGTTTTCACTCCAATCCTGTTCATAGGGACTACTAAATAACCAGTATCATCTTTACATAGAGAGTGCTACCAAACTCTACGATATAGCTAGCTATGTCAGGATAAATATACACACATACCTGAGAACCTGTGGCACGCACACACAAATACTATGCCTACTTCGGTAGTAACTAAAGGTTGTGACCGTAACTCCATACCAACGCAAGTGACAACAAAGCTAGAGTATTTAAGATCAGGACCGAGCACCTAAAACTTGTGACTCTTACCAATGCGAGTGACAACGAAGATGGAGAACTTAAGAGCACTGTTAAGGTGAACACTTAGACTGTCGCCATTTTGCTTCACAATTTCAGTGTCGTTGCTATGATGATGATGATGATGTCGTCATAACATTGGTGGATTTACTAACGTTCGTTGATGGTAGACACCAAAACAGCCATGTTTAATGACATAACATCTACAAAAGAATACAGCGCGTAGCATTTGTTAATTCAATAGATTATTTATTCATTTAATTATAGCGAGCAAAGAATATGAAGAAGAATATGAAGAAAGGTAGCATACGCTGAAGAGATCATTGTGGAGCAGTTGAAAAATGATTACGACACGACAGGAGTTGAATTACAGAAGCTGCTGGCTAAAGGTGATGCTAAAGTGGCTGTGTCAACTGCATGAGGTGGCAAACTGAGTTGAAACAGACGGACTTGCCATGTAGGCCAGTTGCATAACAGCAAAATGCTCGTATGCATATATACGTATGCGTACTAAATACGCAATTTACTGAACACCCGTTGTACGCTAACTGTTTTCTAAGAGGTACTGGACACATGAAACGTGGTGATTGGCCAGAAAGGTGCTGACTAGCCTATTGCCTCTCCGCACAAACAGACCACATTCAGGCCATCCAAATGGTGATCAGAGGCAGCTGGGGATAAGAGACTAGCCATAGCAGTTCCACTCTGGACAAGAATGACTCACATGACTCACCTACGGACATGACAGGAATGGGTCTTCCTTCAGAGCTCTCTGCAAAGTGATCTCTCTTCAGTTGCTCTGCTAGTTGGCCGTGCCCACTTGTCTTCAGGGCCTCTAAAACAGAATGCCAAGTCCTCTCTGTCTCACCTGTACCAGGTGCACACAGCAGCCATCTGCGGAGAACACCTCGACATGCCTCCTCGGCATTACTGGGGTTATTCCAATTCTCTGTCTCTATCACTAAGGACTGCACCCCGAGGCGAAGTGCTGCCTGTTCCCACCCACTGCAGCGACCCACAATGAGCTTGTCCAGCTCCTCCAGTGTGGGCTTGGAGCAAACGTCAAGCAGAGAGCTTGCTCCTGAGAAATGACAAGACGCCAGAAAGAGGTATGAAAAATGGCACTTATTTGCCACATCTTATGTACGTAAGAGTCAAATCAGATGTTTTGACCCCAATCTCGGGGTCCTCCTCAAACATGGCAGGGCAGCTCCAATGTACAGGGGAAGCAAAGTGAGAATGCAACATTATCACTGAGGAGGACCCCTACAATACATGGCATGCAATCATTTCTTCACGAGGACCTGTCAAATATACACATGCATCACCTGATAATGTTTGGGCAGCAATGGCAACAAGCACTTTGTGCCCTACTCCCTATGTATTGTATAATGGAGCTAGGCCAATTCTTAGTCCGCACTAATCTCCAAAACTGACCGGAGAATTCACAGCGGATGCAAATGATATTAAGATTGTTAGGTTGCAAAATGAAGGTTTTTGAACGCAACTATGGGATGCCATGTTAGTTTTATGGAGAAATGTGCCGTAAATTACGGAATATTTGGCTGGAAATATAGTGCCTGCCACCATAAATGCCCCCTAGAAAAATCGTCTGTAAATAGGTTTAAAAAGTCCCCATACATTCAAATTTGGTATCAAAATACTCTGTTCGGCGCGCTGAAGCCGAATATGGCAAAATAAACGCGTTTCTACGCGCTTGCAAATATGAGCCGCTTTCCAGCCAATGGGATGTTGCAACGTCACTGTTGCCAGATGCGTTGCTATGTGCTGCGATAATTTGCGGTTGATGTTGCACAATAGTATACCCGCGCTGAAGTCGATCTATTAAGTCTAAAACTGCCGTTTTCGTTCGTTTCTCGCTGAGTTTTGGCTTGTAGATCGGTGTTTCCTTATTATAACACCGTGTACAAAGCGTAGAAAGGTGTTGGAATGAATAAAGGCCATAACATGGCAAGAGGAAGAAATTGATTATTATGTAGTCTTCCGCAATCCAGATCTAATTCTAGCTTTAGTATATGCAAATTTGACTCTGAACGTTTTGTTAGCATGCGAATGTAGTTCCTTTTGGTGCACTTGAAATTAATTAATTATTTTGATTATGCATAAAAATTCTCATTAATAATTTTTCATTACATTGCTGTAATGTAAGAATTAAGCAGAAATTAAAAAATCTGTTCTTGCCATTTTATACATTCCAACACTGCACATAAGTAAGCATGAGTATATACAGTTACCTATAAAGACAGCCACAAAAAGTCTAATATTGAATTTTCTGCAATTTGCATTATTGCTAGGCAACCGTTGTCATAGTAACGTTGTTTAAACTTGCATTCTGCAGACTTTCATGCACTCGACATACATACCAAACCTGGTAGCTATAGCCTATGCCATTTTTTAATTACACGCATTTAAAGTTATAAACTCCCAGGGGACATTTATACTGGCAGGCACTATACGAGGCTAGTCAAAGTGGTTGAATCGCATGACTCACCTGCCGAATTAACAGGACCTTTAGAACTATCCACAAAGTGTTCTCTCTTCAGTTGCTCTGCTAGTTCACTGTGCCCACTTGTCTCCAGGGCCTCTAAAACAGAATGCCAAGTCCTCTCTGTCTCACCTGTACCAGGTGCATGCAGCAGCCATCTGCGGAGAACTCCTCGATAAGCCTCCTCAGCATTACTGGGGTTATTCCAATTCTCTGTCTCTATCACTAAGGACTGCACCCCGAGGCAAAGTACTGCCTGTTCCCACCCACTGCAGCAACCCACTAGAAGCTTGTCCAGCTCCTCCAGTGTGGGTTTGGAGCCAACGTCAAGCAGAGAGCTTGCTCCTGAGAAATGACAAGATTGCACAAAGAGGTATGTGAAATAGCAATTATACCAGAATTATAGTATGTACACAGGAATGAATATACAGCATGCGTGCTCACCCATCTTTCACTGGCATGATATATGCAAAGAAAAGAACAAAACATTTCTACAACAATGGTTAAGGATGTAGGGACGGTAAAAAGGACAGAACATACCCTTGTATGCGGAGACCACACACAGCAAATTTCATCACGTAATATCCCTTCTTGTTTCTGTGCTTTTTGTACCATTCCTACAACCTTAATTATTCTTTCTATAATTTTTTCTTCTTTTCTAGTTTCTATAGTTTTTATAGGCTGACAGGGTCACTTATAACTACTGTAGAAGAAAGCAGGCAATTTTGAATCCTTATCTGACAGCGGGACACATGTGCCTGCCTTCGAAGTCAGTTTACTGTATGACTGTTACACATTTAGCTGTGCAATCGTCACGTTTCTGCTTCTTCTAGTTTTCGCTCCAATCCTGTTCATAGGGACTACTAATAACCAGTATCATCTTTACATAGAGAGTGCTACCAAACTCTACGATATTGCTAGCTATGGCAGGATAAATATACACACATACCTGAGAACCTGTGGCACGCACACACAAATACTATGCCTACTTTGGTAGTAAATAGACACATTAAGGTAGTAGGAGGGACTAGAGTGACCTGTATAAATTTGTTTGATTTCATTTTCTGACCAGACATACAGATGCAAGAACTCTTTTGAACTGCGCAGTTATTATCCCGAAATGTTCGATAGTTTTTTAGTTATACAGAAGAGAAAGTTGTTGGTAATAAATACATTGCACCCACGATGTTATGATAGGACGCCCACAATGTTATGATACGGAAGGTGTCACTAAGTAAGTATACTGCACGCTTAGAAGCAGCACGAATGGAAGGTTTCCTGAATAAGTATGTTGCACGTGTAGAGGCAGCGCGATGGGCGAGACAACAATGGGGATGGCTGTGGTTGCCTTAGTGCGCAGTTTAGTGAGAATGGGTAAGAAATCTGTTTTCATAACACCTCAATGTGCTAATGAGGTGCTAAATTCCAAGGGGCGCCTCCAGGATTAGACAGATCAGCATCTAAGCAGGAATTGAGCAGCGCGAAAGCCTTTTCTGGTTGCTACGCTCGTCAATATGAAGTAGAAGCACTTCACCAACAATGTGGAAGGGAAACAACCTGTTACTATATTTCTCAAGTGTTGTGAAGGGCGATTTTCGTGCTTCGTTGATTTGTTCGAGGTGTTGCGCACGGAACTACTATGTTTCGTTATACACGAATCGTCCCGCGTTTGTTCCAATGCGAAGCATATGGTGTGCACTAAAATCGTATGGGAGCGACTAGCGTTACACGCAGCGGTTAGAGCGTTGCAGCCATTTTCATAAACTTTCGATTCAAAACACTGTAATAGCTCCATAGTACCTGTTACTCCTAGTCGCTCCCATAAGATTGTAGGCACATGCCCTGTCCTCCTCCGCACCAGGTTTGATAGCTCTAGGCCACTCTGGTCAGAAGTAGCTTCACTTTTGCTGATGGTCATTGGAATCACAGTGGATCTAATTAATTGCTTACATGACGGGATCAAATTAAGCAATTAATTAGTTAGTCACACCAAAATACACGGAAAGGGTAGGTCTACGTACCTTGAAAGAATCAAGTTTATATTTGAAATGGTTACAAAGTTATGTGTATTCAAACATAGCCCTCTAGTTTTGAAAATAGCCCCTACTACTACCTTAATATTCGCGCTTTTGCCTTATGCGTAACATGCAACGTGTGGGAAAGTCACGTGCGCGACCATAAACTGCAAGTTACACGTTCGCGTTACACGTTCTCAACCTGTAGATCAGCTTCTACACGTAGCGCATCTCCTTGTGTGTCCCACTGGCATACAGTGCTGTGTTCCCACGTTTGGTGAGTTACAAATTGTAACGAAGTATCTGCTCTCGACCTTCGATCTGTAACAAGTGGTCATTGAAGCTGATCTTCCACTCTTCGGCAGCTTTTACAATGGTACTGCAAGAACGCCCCAGTAAGCTGGCCAAATGTCACTCACAACGTAGCCCTTGCTCAAGAGGTGATCTCTAATCAACCTAGCAGGCCACAGGCTTGGGGACACATCACAGGAAGGCTCAGTACTGCTTTTGCGACGGAAGACAAGCTGTTCAGCTAGGACAGAGGTTGCAAGGAGTGCATGAATTGCCTGTTGGGTAGAGACAAACGACGAAAGTTCAGAGTGTGCTGAATCATCTAATGCATCACACCTGCAAACACTAAGCCTTGCAGACCAAGTTAAACAAGCTGTTGTTGGTTGCTTGGTTTTGTGTGGCGGCCATTTTCCAACCATATCTTTGCACGTTACAGGTTTCACGTACGTAAATCTTAAGCGCAGTGAGATGAATTTGCGTGAACGCATAACTTGTGGCTGCGCGGTTACAAGTTAGGCGTTATGCATTCCTAAAATCTTAAGGTCTCTACTAAAGGTTGTGAGTGTGACTCCATACCAACGCAAGTGACAACAAAGCTGGAGCATTCAAAATCAGGACCGAGCATCTAAAACTTGTGACTCTTACCAATGCAAGTGACAACGAAGATGGAGCACTTAAAAGCGCTGTTAAGATGAGCAGATAGACTGTCGCCATTTTGTTTCACAATCTCTGTATCGTTGCTGTGATGATGATGATGATGACATCATAACATTGGTGGATTTACTGACGTCCGTTGATGGTAGGCACCAAAACCGCCATGATTAATGACATAACATCTACAAAAGAATACAGTGCGTAGCATTTGTTAATTCGATAGATTACTTATTCATTCAATTATACTGAGCAAAGAATATGAAGAAAATATGAAGAACGGAAAAGCAAACAAGTATTTCGAGTTTAAAAACTTGTGGGACTACCGCCCCAACTCGAACTACTTGCTGTCGTCAGTCGCAAGTTAAGACGTGACAACATGTCAGAGCAATGCAACAACATATGCCCATACAGCATGGGCACACAGACACAGACAGACTGTGCATGCATTTTCCTTTATTTGAATCCCTCCTCATTTGGAGTTGTATCAAACAATCTGGCTAGCTAGTCATGCACATGTTATACCGCCTAGCCACATTGATTGTATTTCTGCGTTTCAAGACGTAAACACAATTAAGAATGCAGGACATGCACACACACTGGTCACAGGGACTCAGTAGCAGGTGTTTAGTCAAGGCAGAAGTGAATTCATTCGAGTACAAACAGCGCGCACTGCCGCAGACATTATTCGTATACGTTTTCACTGCATCCTAAGCTTTCCTACGTGAAACATAGCTAGCAAAGTGTAGAATAGACGTTTAACATCCTCACCAAGCTTGGCGTTAAGCCTGTCTATTGTTCTCGGAATTGCTGCGAAGATTGTTTGTAAGTCGGGAAGTCACAAACCAAACACGCTGCAAACGATACAGCGCGTTTCTCAAGGTAAGCGTCGCTCCTGTCCCTTGTCCGAGGCAGTAGTGCGGACAACCTTGATGTCGACATCCAACTAACACAGCGTGGTGTTCAGAACGACGACAAACGGCAGCTTGTGCAACTTTCTGAGGTCTGTCCTCCACCATTGTGTAAACACAACAGTGGTATCATATGGGGTGCTATTTGTAAAAATATTTCATTAAAAGTGGATGTATCATAGATCACGCGATGTATCCATAAGTCACTTATTGTATGCATAGATCATATATGATGTATAACAATTATGTGCCATAGATCACGCGATGTATGCATAGATCACGCGATGTATGCATAGATCACACGATGTATGCATAGATCACACAATGTATGCATAGATCACGCAATGTACGGTACACATGTCACAAGTAACTTGAATTTTCCGCAGGCTTGCCGCGTCGGGAATCCGCAAATGGCCACACGGCAGGTTGTTAATTTCTGCGCACGGTCTGCCGATCGGTCGCGTGGCATCCGCGGCAAGAGAAATATTCCGCGTGGAAGTTGGCACCATCTACACGTTAGTTGCTACTCGTCACTTGTAGTCGCTAGCTACCGATCTTGGGACTCCAAATCGTGAGCTAAGTATCGCTTCTGTATCTACGTACAGCGCCGCCATGTTTTTGACTTCGCGCCGAACACGTTTCAAACCACTCGAGTTGGTAGTAAGGCGTTAGGTAGTGTGGCTCACCGCTCATCATTTGCTGAGGCATGTCTAACGCTTTCTCTTCCTTCTGTGTGTGCAGAAGGAAAGAACAGAATATCGTACGTACGTGATTACGTGGCACGTTCTGCGTGCTCCCCCAGCTGCGGACGGCCTCTGCGTTTGTAGATCGTTACTTACGTATATAGCGTAACGCGTACCCCTCGTTCACACCACTCTGTGTCTTCCTAATCTCGCGTAGCTATAGGTTGCCTTCACTAGGACGGTGAAAACGGTCTCGCTGCCTACGCGAGACAACCGTATTCCAAGGAAAGTGTTCTGCAGTTGGTACGTTCCCGCGGCCAGTTTGCAGAGCGGGTGCGGACGCTCTGTGGAAATTTTGCGAAGATTCAAGGAATTCCGTGATGGAAAACCGTAGATTTCGGCGGAAAAATTCAAGTAATTTGTGACATGTACCGTATGCATAGATCACGCGATGTATGCATAGATCATACGATGTATGAATAGATCATGTGATGTATGCATAGATCACGCGATGTATACATAGATCATGCGATGTATGTATAGATCCTGTGATGTATGCCTAGATCAGATAATGCAGCAAAAATACTTGTGGACCTTGATGTCATCCATGGTCATATGGTCACAATGTGATGTCTATGTGACAAGCAGTATGACATAAGTGTACAAATCTAATGACCACATGGTCTGCAGGAGCAGACGTTTTATTCTCGTGCAGATCTCCAGTATAGCTATCTTTCTGAAAGGGCTGAACTCCCAACATTTCAGCGAGTTTTGGACATGAGAAATTCAACGTCATCTGAGTCCATTTTAATAGAGGGCCTTCCTCTTTGTCTCCCCTTCAAACAATTTTCACCTTCAGCCATTTCAGAAAGGTAGCTACATAGGAGAACTTTAGATCAAGATCTGCACGAGTATAAGACGTCTGCTCCTTCAGACCATGTGGTCAGTAGATCTGTACACTTATGTCATACTGTTTGTCACATGGACATCACATTGTGACCATATGACCATGGATGGCATCCAGGTCCACAAGCATCTTTGCTGCATTATCTGATCTATATATGTATACATCGCGTGATCTAGGCATCATCGCGTAATCTATGCATACATCGCATGATCTATGCAAACATCAAGTGACTTATGGATACATCGGGTGATCTATGATACATCCATTTTAATCGAATACACTCCGACCCACACACAAACCACATACATGCCACACTACTTAGCATGCCTGCAAGTATTGTATAATTACTGTCAGTGCTGTATTCAAAAATGTCTTCAAGAAGGGGGGAGTAAGGTTTAGGCTTAAATAAAAAGAGGAGCAGGCCTAACTGGATATGAAAGACATGAGGCTTGATTGATTTCCAAGTGGAGGCAAGAATATAGCAAGCAGGAGTGAACGCGTCTTGTACCCCCTCCCCTATATCCACCCCACCGTGTAAAGAGCGACACACTTAGCTGGATTGACAAACATGAAGTCAGACTATTCATCTGTCCTGCAATTCAGTGGTATCATTACTTAGAATACACCCGGAGGCCTGTTACTCCCACTCCTCCTGAGTATCTATGCTCCTACAATGTCCCTGCAGCACTGGTGAGGGCAAATCACTTGGAAACTCCCAAATGGTCATCAATTGGCTAGAGGTTGATTTTCAGTGCTGAAGGCATGAGTGTCAGCTTCAACAATAAAAATACTCAGCAGGTCGACTGTTGGTAACTGGAAATTTGCAGCTCAATTTAAACTGTCCCCCAACCCATTGCAGGGAACACTATTTGTTACTTATGAGCGAGTGCAGAGACCAATGACCCCCATACTCAACCTCATTACCAGAGGTACCAAGTGAATCAATGCAAGAAAGGGATCAGCCGGTAGTTGTGCGTGTGAGTAGTTTAATTAGTTTCTTTCCGTATCATACCCTCTTGGGGATGTGCATTTGTTACAAAGGTAGCAACCTTTGCTCTAAAACAATGTAGCAATATGTTTGTGTTAGTAGGTGTATCCCTTACTATAGTGTTGTCAACAATGATGTCAGATTTACTTTCCACACCCACTTCCGTCGCGTGTACACACACTGAAGCATGCACAGTTAGCTACAATTTTACAACCTAAGTCTTACCATCTTACAGTATTAATCCTGCAGTTCCTTCCAAGTCTACGTAGGAACTGTTACTGGGTACAACGTCGAGATGCCATCATGAAACATACGTATTTTACCTGATTGGGTTTGAAGCGTGGAGTGTGGAGTGCTCGTGTCTCCTACATACATAGACTATGTAGAATAAACATTCTAATCGTAGTAATTCATCCTGGACCATGGAGGTGGCCTGATGTACCTTTGTTAATACATGAAAGAGCAACACTTTGTCAAATAAACAGGCAGTTACATGCAATAAATTTATTCAAACTTATTCAAACAAAATTAGGGAGCTTGGGACGCATACAAGAAAGTACAAATTGGCTGGAATAACCAGCACCCACCAAACCAGACATAGAACCAGAGAGATATTGAGCTAACACGTAGCAATAGTTCCAACAAGTAAGACGTTTCGACCGCGAAGGTCTTCGTCAGTTACAAAGTCAGTCAGGCACTTCACCATACTTTTTATCAGTGCAAGAGTGAAGCTTGTAGGATCTTTTTTGGCCGAGATGCATTCTAATGTTTGAAAGGTGGTCAATGACTGGCAGCCTACGCTATAGTAACAAAGAGAAATTGTAGAGCACAAAATATCACCATTTTTAGATGATTTCTTGTATTACCTTCGACTTCCTCTGCAGTTAAGTCAACAATGTCGTGAATTTCCTCTTCCACCACATGCCCGCAGACTAGAGCATGCACAGTTAGCTACAACTGCACAGCCAAAGTCTTGCCATCTTATGGTATTGCAATTTCTTCAATGACTAGGAGCTGTTACTGGGTACAATCAGGATGTCATTCCATTGCAAAAATGTATTGTCACCTGGTTGCGATTGAAAACAGGCATTACATACGCAACTGGTGAGCCACCATTTTTAATGAAATTCCGCATTCCATATTTTGTTCCAATTCCGCATTTTAGAGAGATCTCACAGGAAGCAACACCTCAGTAAGACACATCTCCATAAGCAGTTATAGGCTATAACCCTAAATGACTGCAGACTGACAGTATAAGGAAGCTGTCACTAGATTGGTGTAAGGCATTAACACATGCAACAACTTCAATCTTCATTCAAAAATGCGAATGTTTGTGAAGGTGAGTGTTTACTGTACTTTAGAACACACTTTATACAAATAAGTACAGCAGAGACCTGTCACATTCCTGAAATTGGCCTTATTTAGCAGAGACTGCAAAATAGACAATCGCCAAACATACTATTAAACCTTATAAAATCAGCAACTCATTTCCTTCAATGTGTGAATGGTTGTTGCAGAAGTGGACCAGGAGCCATTACTTACCAAGCGTAAGCATCATTTACTACCCTATAGTTGGTGTGGGACCAGACCCTATTGTCAACGGAAGAAATCAAGGTAAAAAACTGCTATACTGAAACTGTGCAAAGTAGGTGGTGTCAACGCTTACTCAGACTACTGAACACATGTACGGTACGGTGCATAGAATACATTAATCTACCAAAAAACCGTTACGATTATTGTCATTTCGAACGGATAATGAACGGTGAACCACATAAGGATAACCATTAGCGAGTGACGGTTAATCGTTAGCAGATAACGCAATACTGTATAGTGAGAAAATTTGATGAGGACTTAAATTTGGCCATTTGGCAAGTAGTTTGAAGCTTGCCAAATGCTCCGCCATTTACATACACTAGCCTGCTATCTATTGCACTGCGCAAGTACCTAAGAAGATCTAACCCCTGAGGACAAGCATCAGAGCGGTAAAGACTGTACACCTTTATCCAGGGAGGACATCGATATGGCAGGCAGGGGTGTGCGCATGGCGCATACAAGATTCAAAGAATCCGCAACAGTTGCATGTCACCGCGTATAGGTCCTCTGTATTGCCGATCCTGTAGTTCGCAGCTGATGTGTACCCTTCAGTGGGCATACAAATCACTTTGTATGCCTTCCGCCAATGCCGTTACGATTATCCATCAAAAGTAACATTTTTGTCATCCATTTTGTCATTTAAGACAGTGACTGCATCATAGTTTCAGGCAATTCGCTAAATAATTATATAACTTGCCAAATGCTAAAATTGGGGCATTCACCAAATATATGGCACGCCAAATTTTCCTGCCATATGGTATATATATACCTATATAGTTCACATAAGGGCGCACGCTGTTACATACAGCTCCATTTTCAGTGCTGGCAAAAAGAGTGACAAAATGGTGTTACCAGCGTATCGCAAACAACGGATCGTGCAACAACGGCCTTCCATAGTCACGACTTCTACTTAATACTACCAACTCATCGATCTGCAGGCTCCAATTTGCGTTACAGTTCTCCTTCCTGTGTAGCTTGGAGACGAACTCCAGGAACACCTTCCCATTGTAGCGCGATAAGTTGTTGTTGCCATACGACACAATGGCCTTGTCCAGCTCTGCAAGCAAACATTTTCAACAATCGCTACTTACAGTTCAACGTAGATAGCGTGCGTTGCTGTGCTCACTATGTTTAGGTGCAAACTGGAACTATTAACCGTTACCGTTAAGCCTAACCCTAACCCTAACGGATAACTGCTACTTGTTAACCAAAAATATTCACGAATAACCGAGGGAAATCGCTGAGAAGCATTAAACAGCAAATGGAATTATAGTAATGTTTTTTATACTGTACACGTGCATGAAAGTGACTCCAGGTGCAGACAATTTATTCTAAACTAGCTTTAAACTGAACTCAACTACATAGGAAAAGAGTGCCTCTTCTCATCTTAAGGCAAAGTTGAAATTCAACAACAATAACAATAATGTGCAGTCATTGTCAGACCACCATTGTGCAGCGATCCTAGTACTTAACACGTGTCATCCACATCACGAGTCACTAGCTGCAGCACAATAGCATGCTGTATACATATTACCACATTGTTTACCATCCAGGCCTGGTTTACATTAAATGTTTTTGAATTAAAGTTATTTAACGTTAAAACATTATCACACAAAAATGTTCTAATGTAAACCATGATTACATAAGAAATGCAAGTGTACAACTGTGTATCGTCGTGTGTAACATCATTGTTCCAAATAAACATTATTAGTAACACATCATGTGTAGGCATGGCAACTACACACAGTCCTACATGTCATGGACCAGCAACCAATGATACACATGTGGAACCTAGCAAAGATGTTTATGCAGACGGTATGTGCCTCACTTCATTATGCGATTCAGGGCAGTTTGTGGAGTGCTCATGTCACCTACATACGTAGATACACTATGTAGCATAAACATTCTAATTGTATTAATTCATCCTGGACCGTGGAGGTGGCCTGATGTAGCCAGTCTACATAGCCACACTGGCAGCTACAGAACTGCTAACAGCCTCAGTTTACAAAAGCAGTGTACATACAATGTTCTAAAACAGAAAACATGAGGGGTGACAATATGTCTGCACTTCACACAACAACCAGTTTTATGGATGGCTAACACGACCTCAGCTACTGCCCAAACATGCTCATTAATCAACTAAACTGTCCAGTATGCACACAGCTACCCACCTCCCTCCACAGGGCCAGGGTTACTCTCCACATCACCACTTCGGAGGAGGAGCATCATAATGACAAGAAGAGCACCCAACACACTGCACTCTAACAGCTCCAGCAACGGGGCTACAGGACTCCTGAATAAACCATCGCCACATTCATTTTCTCCAGAACACATTGTAGTCGAAGCTCCAAGAACAATCAGGGCATTACAAAAATTGTCAGTTGCGACAACTGGATGACCAAAAGTGTCATCTTTGTGTTTCTTTCTTGCTTTTTTCTTTGTTTTGAACATCTTTTCCCCACTGTGGGATTGCAGTGATGTAGAAGGTGACCCTTCCTGACAGGACGGTGCCCGCTTTACTCCTCTCCTGATGACGAGTGTCCGCTGGATGCGGGCATTCCACAACCCAATTGCCAAGCGCCACTGCTCCAATGAAATAGGCATGTCACCTGCACAGAGAGAGTGGGGAAACACAATAATATTTCAATAACAATAATTTCCTACACATATTTTCACTACACATCCCAAACCAACAATAATCAGGTGGGCCAAGTCCACTTTCATCAGATGTTCAACTGTGAGCAATATGTCCTGGCATATTCTACACTAAGCTACCCCCAACATACAAGACACAGCAAGAGTGATGGAGCTCCCGTGGCCATAGACTGGCAGGACCAGAGCCTGCCCCGAGGATCCTTATTCAGGCAGTGCATAGGGTAGCTCTGCACTGAACTGTGGAGAGTGTTTGTCCAAAGAACCAGACGCACACAGGTACGTAGCTAGCTACAGAGCGGTCTCTGAGCCAGTCAACCTCCCACTTGGCAGCCATCGCCGTATCGACCCATTGTTCAGCGTCTTGCAAGTGGCCCGTGAAATCGGTGAGTCGGAAAATGAAGTGAAAACGGCAAGGAATATAGCTTGCTGGCTCAGAGGAACGGGAAGCCTGAGTTCGTTCAAGATGAGTAGAAATACGTACGCTCCCATCAAATGAATGTTCACTCTTCCGCAGACACTGCATCGGTCGCATTCGAGCAAACCTCACAAGAGACACTGTTCACAAGAATTTGCCGTACAATCTACGTACACTGTCCCAGTAGCTCCTCCAGCTAGCTCCACAGAGATAGTTAGCCACATTGTAGACTCGGGACCTAGCTATAGGGTCACGGCCACTACTAGTCAGAAAGTAGCAAACTCACCTCAGTTCTACTGATTATGGAGAACTCCTGTCTGAGGAAAACACTTCAATGAATGACGACCACAGGCAAATTCTCTCTCGCACAACACGCGCCCACACTTCCACAGAAGAACCTCCCCTGGAATCCTGTCCCGCCCCTCCCCCGCACGCAAAATGGCTGCCTCTGTGAAATGCAGCCTTCAACAGTCTCAGGCTTGATAGCATTCTGAATAAACTGCGTTTGATTGAATGTAGTTACCCCGCCGACCCTGCCAACCCCTGTTGATCGACACTAATGGCTCCACAATGCCGGCCCACTACTGGAGACGATGACCACTCAGGGAGTTCAGAGGGTGACTTGGGAGTACGCTAGAAAGAAGCCCTTTCCTCTGTCTGCAGCACTAACAGTAAGGAGTGCATGCGGGGCAGCAGTACGTCACTATACATTCCATTTAATGCATGCTGCGTGAAACATGCGATGAAGTTCAATTGTGTTATTAACATGTAGCTAGCCAAGAGCCAACCGAATGTAGCTAGACTTTCACTAGCCTAGGTGAGTCAGACCGTCCTTATCACAACTATGCAGTGCCTCAGAATGCCCATCTTAGCAGCCAAATCACCTTCCTTTTCTCCCCAAAAAGTGCTTATATTTCACGAGAATAGCAATCTGCTCTGTGGTTGGACTCATCAGTAAGCTATATACGTAGGCTCCTCCCTCTGCAGCAGACCACTGTAATTACAGACTGTTTGGCTATCCCCTCTAGGTATGTGTCTATGGTAGTGTGGACATCCAGGTCATTAAACCAGGAGATTGGTTTAGAAAGAGGTAGCCAGCACTTATATATGTACGTAGGCTCCTCCCTCTCAGACCACTGTAATTACAGACCATGACCATGAGCTCTTTGTAGGCTAAGAGTGTTGTAATGATATTACATATGTATTCTGATTTCCATTTGCTTGTAACTACTCGATGTATGGCGTTTTAATGCATTATTCTCAGTCTCTTATACATAATACATAGACATAGACATATGCATAAATGTGTATGTATATGTCCGTATGCATATTTGTGATAAACATTCTACTGTGGTAAACCTACTTTGATGAGAAATGGGTTGAGCCTGGTGGAACTTGGGCTGTATGTGACAAGTGCATGGATGGCACTGGGGGTCCAGTCCATTAACCCACCATGCATGTTATTGCATGTGTGTCATCCTGTGCAGTTGATGTGACGGTGTACCATGATGGTTACCATGGTGACCTGAAGGAGACTGTTGGCAAGGTGGAGATTGGTTTCAGCAATAACACTGAGCTGCAATAACACTCCAATAATTTGCCACACATCTTTTCACTACACATATCAAACTAACAATATAATGAGGCGGGCCAAGTCCCCTTTCATCAGATGTTCAACTGTGTGCTACGTGTCTTGGCCTGTCTTTGCAGTTTGCCACACAAGCCAACATAGTTCAATAAGCACATGTACACAGCTAGCTAGCCAAAACTCCAACCAGTCTGCGTAGCTACCACAGATCGACGGTGGAAACAACTACTTGACCGAGGGAGACAAGTGATAGGCTAGCTACATTGGGCTAGGAAGTCTCACAGCTAACTACTAGAGGGTTCTAGTACCACCTCGTACCACCTATAGAAACCTATATACTATATTCTGTAAATCTCATATAATTATAAGCATTGCAGCACACTTCCGCTCTCCGCTTGGAATGTTCACCGTTGATCTAAAAAAGGGCGCGAGCGGATGTCTCCTAAGGACACGCCCCGTGATAGAGTTGGGGGCTTCCTCTGCTAGTTTCGGCGGGTTCAGTGGGTGCGCGGCGATGCCTCGCAGCAAGGCTCAGTCCTTGCCAGTCAAGGAGATATCCTCCAAGCTATCCAAAGATGAGTTGTTACGAAGACTACAGGTGGGTATGTGGTATGTGTCCACCGGATTGTCTGTAACTCTAATGTAAAGCTTAGCGGCTGTTGCAGCTTGTGCTCCATTCGTCAGACGACGCGTCTTCACTAGTTCGCTTTCCTCGGTTCAGCTTGCTGTCAGTGGATGACACATCAACCCAGGAGGAGTGACAGCTAGTGCCGCACACTCTGCTTATTCATCAGTTGTGTTGCACTTTGTCATATCGCATCATACAAAGTGCATTGTCGTGTGCATGCTTCCTGATGGGGAGGGGTGTGCCAGATTTGGGTGGATTTGAGTTAGGACTTTGTATGGCATTCGTCCCGTGGCTCCAAACAAAACTGGTATAGCCTGTTCACCAGGCCCTGCATGCCTCCGGCAGTGATATCGTTGTACATGAAATGGGGAGAGAGGTGGAGGTCTGGCTCCACAGCAGGGCAGCTCAGTGTTATTGCTGGAACCGAAATGAAATGCTACATTTAATGTGCATATTAACGCACATGGTTTATGTGCAGATCTGGTTGCAGTAGCATCATGCTGCATACATACGTACGTAGTTGATGTGGTGAAGGACACCTGCTTCTCACTTGCCTCCTGTCCACTTCACCATCCTCCTCTAATCCCCTACTTTCCACTCCCGGCAGACCTGCTGTCAGTACCTGCAAGAGATGGACCAGCTGGAGGGGGATCCCCCAATAGGACTCACAGAAGTGGCCCTCTCCCTTGCCAGACGTCCCATCCTCACTCACAGGGACAGACAAGTTCGGCTGTACGCCGCTCAGGCCATTGCTGACGTGCTGCGTATCTATGCACCAGATGCTCCCTATGAACTGGAGGACCTGCAGGTACACACACACACACGCACACACACACGCACACACATGCACACACACACACACACACACACACACACACACACACACACACACACACTATTCGCTCTAGCCTACGTAAATATGTTAGGCAACATGCCCTTTGGAGATCCTCTGTGACCACTTGTATTCCATTCATACCCCTTCCTTCTACATATATACGTACATATACAGTATACTAGGCATACGCATAGCGCATAAGACATGCCTCGCGTGCAAATGAGTTAGCTATATATGCCGCTTTACCTATTGTCTCGCCTTCGCTTTGTCTCTTGTCCCGTTTTCTTGCTAACAATGGTAATGGTAGATTGTCCCGTCCTTAGCCGGCTATTTCGTGCACCAGCAGAGTGTTATCCAGCATTAGTAGAGATTGTGAGCTCTGAATGTGAACCAGCGCACTGCAGAGTGTGGGAAGGAGCGTGCCTGCTATGGCCAAATCCGATCGACTGGCTGCGGACAGCCTGCGGACGAAACGCCGCATAGCGGAGGTAACTGAAGAGCGTGCTGTGCGGCTGGAGAGCTATATAATTTTATATACCACAAGGTGAAGCCCTCTTCAAAGCTTGCGTAACTGCAGCACCCGCTTGCGTAGTCTGCCTGTTTCTACCATCGCCGTTCGCATTGTGGACATACAGATATATATATATATATATATACATAGCAAAATCTCGAATAGAACACGATCATTGGCCTCGCTTCGCTCGCTCACGCTCACCACTCGGCAATAACCTTTGCACTAGTCACAGTGTTGAAGTGCTTGTAAACCACACCTGTTCATAGCCTGTGCAAGCATATTTGGAAGGCCATCTCGATGGACCTGATCCAAGAGAGAAAGCACACTATGTAGGTGCTGTGTCAACAGCTAAGTCTATCACCAGTTCAAAGGAAAGTCTGGAGCTGCTTTAGCCACTGCTCTTTTGATTGTTCCTTTTATTGTTGTTTTTACAGATATCAAATGGCAAGATTGGGTATAATCAAAAACCAATACAACTTACATTTGCGAAAGTTATAGATAATATTCAACTGCATCGAGTAAATCCCTAAGTACTGGAGTGATGGATGATTAATGTGTAATATGTGATGAGCTTACATTGAGCTTACATTGCAATACTGTTAGGACCTTATAACCCTATTGCCTATAGAACAGTGATAGCAATATCTACAATTTGTTCATATTAAAAACACATCCGCCACACACTGTAGCAAGCTTCAGAATGGCCTGTCCTCTTGTAAAGGGCTCCCAGCTCTTCTCTAGTGTGGTACATTGTCTACAGTCTAGTACATTGGCTACAATATGGAACATTGTCTACATGCAGTGTTAGGTACATTGTCTATAGTGTGGTACATTGTCTATAGTGTGGTACACTGTCTATAGTGTACCTTTGTGTATGGTGTGGTGCACTTGGTTGTGCTGTAGGAGATCCTGTCACTCTTTGTGAGTCAGCTGCAGTGTTTGGAGGAGACGGAAGGACCCTTCTATGAACATTACCTGTCGCTATTACAGGTGGGTGTGGCTAGGGTGGGGTGTGTTTGCTGTTGACCAGACGCGCGACCCCTGGATGGTGTGTACTCATAGAACCTGGCAAAATTCAACACCTTCCTTGTGCGGACGGACAGTGGAGTGGCAGAGATCCTGTCCAAACTCTTCCAGACCTTCTTTGAAGTAGTGAGGTTAGTGTACTACTGTACGTGGGAGGAGATGGAGGGTCCACATTAGTGGCTTATGGAGTTAGCAGAGGGTAGCGTGTGGCTGTGATGTATTGAGGTGGAGTTGTCATGTACTGTGTAGTGTGTATTAACAGGGCATGTATCCTGGCATGTCTCGCTTGTTGGTTGTGCTGCTGCTGATGTGTGCTGCAGTGAAGCCCATGACATCTCAGTGCGCCACCTCATGCTGGACATCATGGCAGTCATTTTGAGAGAGGCAGAGCACATCCCGAAGGACCTTGTGGAGGGAATACTTCTAAAACTGCTAGATTCAGATGAGGTGAAAGGGACTAGCAATCCATACAACAGCACTCTGTGAATGAGGTACACACACCTACTGTTCTACCTGTAGGAGGCAGCGTGCCGGCAGCTGGCAAAGGCGCTCATCAAGAGGACTGCAGCTGACCTAGAGCCGTACATTCGACAGGTGAGAATGTCTAAGAGCTTTTAAGTTTCTGTACATACAGTATACATATGCTGACTTTGCTGTTGTGTGGGATGAGTTGGGCTGCTCTATACCGTCCCTGCCTGGCCCTGCCTTGCAGTCCTTTGTGAGTGTGCTCCTGGTTGGGCAGCAGTCGGACAGTGAGATAGCAGAGAAGGTGTATGAGCTGATGCTGGAGCTGAGCAAGGTTGACCCGTCCACCCTCACCGCTGTTCTGCCTCAGTTGGAGTTCAAACTCAAAGTGTGTGTGGGTGTGGGTGGGTGGGTGTGTTTGCGTGTGTGGGTGTGCGACTTTGTCCTCAGCACTAATATGGCTTCTACGATGACCATGAACCCTGACTTTAAATGCACCCAGAGCTCTGTTGTCAATAGTGTACAGCTGACTCAACCCTTTTTCAAGCAAAATGTCATTCCTTGTGCATCTGCATCAGCTGTTTTATGTGACAATCATTTGCCAACGTGAGTGCCACAAAGTGCATTCTGCAGGAAGTGCTGGAAGGCAATGTCATTGTTGGAGATGAGTATTGTGTTTGAGCAGCCTCCAATACCAGTACTGTATGTAGTGCAACCAAAAAGGACTGAAAACAGTGGTCTTGTCGTACCAACCCAGTATTTGCCTCGTCAATTACTGTCCTGTCGCCTCTACTGTAACACTACCTTTTGACTTTATTCACGTCTTCTATGCAGAGAGGAGCGACTGGTGCCAATGTTCAGATGTATGCCTAGCTTAATCCCCTAAACCAACTTCTTTACCAAATTCATGCAAGTTGCTTTTGTCGCTTGAGCCTTCCCTACTATGTAATACAGTGTTACCTGGTTTGAGAGACCACCTCATGGTTCGGAAATAAGTGGTCTCTCAAGACAGGTGGTCTCTTATCACTGGTCAACTAACACATTGAAACATTAAACGGTGCCTTAAAAAAAGGTCTTTCAAAACAGGTGGTCTCTCTTGACAGCGGTCTCTCAGACCAAGTAGCACTGTATTGTACTATTCCTGAGTGTTGGTTGCATGTAGAAATAGAAGTGTTGTGGGTGTATTCCTCCATCCTCAGAGCTTGGACCGATCAGAGAGGCTCCAGGTCACCAAACTCCTTGGGAGCATGTTCTCTGCTGAAAGGTCCTCACTCGCCCAGCACAACCCAGCACTCTGGAAGGCCTACCTGGGCAGGTCAGCAGCTGTCTAGAATCAGATGCATACGCTCATACCTACGTATGTGCAGACCATGCATTGAGTCCTTAGATGTGAATTGCAAGCTAACAAACAAATTCTGACTTCTGAAGATTGCATTGAAACGTATGAATTGTACATAATTTGACAACGACATCATTTAACAACTTTTGGCTAGTGGAGTTCTCCAATTCATATAATGCAGCTACGTACCTAGCCACGCAGGAGCCCTCCGAAATTTCTGAATACAATGCACGTACGATATTTTCACATATAGACAAAGTGCAGAGGGTGAATCATTTTTGCGCCATCCCTGCTGCAGTAACTGTGGGTATTGTAGTCTGCTGCTGTCCACTACAGGTTTGAGGACATTGACCTGTCTGTGCGGTTGGAGACAGTCAAGATGTGTTCTTCCTTTTTCCAACACCAACCTGCTCTTATAGATGACGTGTCAGGTAAGGGGAGGAGAGAGTGAGCTGCAGGGACAGGAGAGTGTACAATAAATCTAAAACTATGTACAGTACATATGGTACCTGACATAAGTTACTTACGTGGCTCCGAAGTTTTCCGCAGTTTTCTCGCGCAGGTTTCCGTGAAAGTCCGCGAAGACATCTGCAGCATGACCGCACCCCTTCCACGTACTACCCGCGCGGATTCCGCGGAAGGCTTTTCAACGGGTTTGTGAACTTCGGACTGTGTTGATTCAGATGATGTTGGGAAAGTCTTTCGGATTTTGGAGCGTTAAGAGACACAGTTTGTTGAAGCCGATTTTTAATCTCAATCTAACGTTTGAGATGAAGAATCGTCTTCGACAGACAAAGTTGAAAGGATTTCCCAACGACCTTAGAACGTACAGGCAGGCGATGGGAGACGGCTAACACAATGAATTCATCGCTACGTACACAATCATTCTGAACGACTTGCTAGCTAAACAGAAACGTACGTACGCAGTAGTACGTAGGTGTACATGCGATCTGCAGTGCGGAAGTCCGTGGGAAGCCTTCGAGCGCTCCGCGGTCGGCTATTGATAATCCCCATTATACGTGCGGTATTCTGCGGAAAATCTACTCGGCAATTCCGCATAAAAACGTAAGTAACTTGTGTCAGGTACCGTATGAGGGAAGGCCTCATAATATTTGTGCATTTCAACATTGACTATTTTGGACCATTAGAATCTGACACATGTTCGTATGTGTGTAAATGCATGTGGACAGCTTTGCTCAGATACGCACATGAGCACAGCCACTGCAATGAATGACTATACCCTTGGTTTTACCCACATTTCCAACTGTCCCACTATTTCTGATGAAAACGTGTGCTATTCTATATAGTACTCTTGGTACACATAAATTCGTATGTACGTACGTAACTAACCACGTACTGTATAATAGGAAATATTGTGTGTAATGTTTCACAATTTACAGGATACTGAACACGTACATAAGCTGCACGCCCTATTCAGCGTTTAGTAAAAACCATCAAAAAATACATATTCTTAGTGGTACAGTGTTGTGTGCTGCTCGAGTATCTCTCTTGTCGTATGTCTGTGCAGCTGCTCTCCACAGCCGTTGCCATGACATTGAGGAGAGGGTTCGCCTGCAGGCAGTGCAGACGGTCCACGAGGTGGCTGCCCAGCACATGGACCTAACTCCAGCACAGGTTGGCCCTGGTGAAGCCATTCTGTGGCTGTGTGTGTGTGTGTGTGTGTGTGTGTGTGTGTGTGTGTGTGTGTGTGTGTGTGTGTGTGTGTGTGTGTGTGTGTGTGTGTGTGTGTGTGTGTGTGTGTGTGTGTGTGTGTGTGTGTGTGTGTGTGCGTATGTGTGTGTGTGTTATCGGTTGACGTTTTGCCACACTACCTCGAGCTCCGTAGTCAATCAGTACAGGTGCAAAAACGTCAACCGATAACAGTTTCCAATATTCTGTTAATCTTTACCGGTTAAACGCTAACAGGTAATAGAAAATATTCACAGCTCCATAGTCAATGTCCGTGTAGCAGCGAAAGGACTGCGAAGGGTTTGCTGCACCAAACGTGAAGCAGAGAAGTCGCTCGTATGTAAACCATAAAGCCATGGTAATGGTCGGCCTCATGCACACCTGCGCATAAAAGATCCGTGATTTGTTGCTAAGCCGCCCACATTTTGGCGCAAGGCCACCTGCGCTATTCCTTCGTGAACGTCTTAGGAAAAAGTTGTGTCACAGAATGTTCGCAATCACTATTTTTGCCAATGAAGCAAGTACTAATTTGTTATTGCAAGCATTTATACTTGTATATTCTTATGCATGGTGTCATAGTATGTAAGACGGTGGATTAGTGAAGTAGGCTCTTAATTACTCAGTGTCCAAAGCCCTTGCTCCTGCTACCATTGGCAGATGTCCTGTGGTCACATCTGAGAGAGCCTCCTTTACATTAAGTTATATCCATAAACTTAGCACCCAATTTGAAGGGGATTTGTGAAATTTTGCAATGTGGCATACAGTACGTAGTATGTATAATGTACACTGTCTAGGCAGCCCTTGTGATAGTCTTGTGCATCAGACACGCTCACGTCACTCCCCAAGAATGGCTCTTGTAACAATTGAACATTCCGCCCTATTGCACAATACCACCTGACGATGACACCATGCAAGGCCAGGGATCCCCATGCTCAACCAAGTGAATTGTTGAGCCAGATGAGGTGAAATGAAGAGAAACAAGACACTCAGCGATTTTGTTTTGCGTGTGGAGTATTGTTGATGTCAGCACAAAGAACGCTACAACCGCCAATCCCAACAAACCGGGAAGCGAAATCATTCTTCCTAAAATTTGTCACTTTGCAAGCACACAGTGTTTTAAGTGGGCAACGCAAAAACAAAAACTGTCGACTGTCTGATACCTTTATGTATGTAAGAAGAAGTGTTTTAAGTTGAACGGCACAAGTCCCTCCCTGAATACTCATGTAAGTTGTGTTTTGGGAAACTCAAGAAACCAAGTACCGCACCACAGAACAACCTGTTCACTCATTAGTGAGTTGAGAATATTGATACAGGCTTTAGGAAGGATTTCCATCGCTGGACTATTGGGCTACTATACTCCATCCACTCAGAGCAATTGAAAGAGGCCTGATCAGGAGAGGGAACATGTGGAATCCAGTCCTAGGCTGGAAGACCCACAGCAGCAGCTGAACAAAGATGAAAGAGCAGCATTCCAACTGACTGTTTATTACTGTAAATGTGATACATTATGTTTATGTATATTCAACGGCAATGATCAAATTTCTGTAATTAATACGTGTAATTTTATGGATTCCTGCCTGCATGGATTTTTTAATAATGAAATCCAATACAAGCAGAGTGTACACAATAGCTTGGTGGTGGACAGTGACATTGAATGATGGTGATTGGGTCAAACCATCTGGTGGACCATATAGAAGTGTGTGTGTGTTCTGGAGTTATTGTGCTGT
Source organism: Aplysina aerophoba (assembly GCA_949841015.1). Classification (NCBI taxonomy): domain Eukaryota; kingdom Metazoa; phylum Porifera; class Demospongiae; order Verongiida; family Aplysinidae; genus Aplysina; species Aplysina aerophoba. Next base: position 3,162,105 of record OX465037.1, on the reverse strand, counting down.
GTCACTCACCTGCTTGTTAGTCCAAGGTTTGGCAGTGGTGGCATGTTTGTTGCACTCTGTCTGTTGACTCCTTGCAGCTCCTGAGCGACCTGAAGGACAGGATGTGGGACAAGAAAGTGTGTGCACCAGTGCATACCTGTGCATGTGGCGTCAGTTTGAGTGTGCATGACCAGAGCAACAGTAGCTGTAGCTGAATAGCATGCAAAGTACCACTGCCACCAGGAGCACATTGTGAGCATGTGGTGGTCTGACATGTCATGTGTGTCACCAGCTATATTCCCACTGTAGTGGACTGTGCGTGAGGTGGCAACAGTCAGCTTGTCAAAACTGTTTGAGAAGTGTGCCAGCGAGTGAGTTGTGGCACAATGTGCAGTTTCACTTGAGTGCACACACAGTCTGTTTAACTCAGCGTATATTTTTATATTATACATTTTACTCTACATACGTTTATTCATATGTTATGTATTTGTATAGAGTTGCAACATTAGAGGATTTAGATGAGGACAAGGTGGCATGGATCCCTAGCAAGGTCCTTCATGGGTACTTCAGGGACAGCTTGGAAGACAAGTCAGTGTAGTCAGTTGTGCGTCTTGTTCTGTGATGTGCTACATTGAGTGTGTGCGTACCACTGTGCCTGGGGCATGTGCAGCAGTGACGGGTGAGGTGGGCTCTTGCTGCAGGGAATTGGTGGAGATGTGCTGGTTGAGGAAAGTGGTCCCAGAGACACTGGACACCAGGAAAAGGATGGAGAGACTGTTACAGGTGTTCACAAGGCTTGATGAGAATGGGAAAAGGTGTGTGTGTGTGTGTGTGTTTACATTATCCCTTGGCAGCTTAAGCTGACTGTAGGTACATTGCCTTGTGTACCAAGTCCCAATATCCATTCCAATATTTGTTCAGGAAGAATAGCACCTAGTGGCACTGGGGTGTCAAAGCTGTTGGCTTCCTTTGACAAAATGGTGTGGCACCAATCAAAGAGTTGTTATGACAATGTCTGCCTCCGACAGCAGATCAGTGTGAGTCAAGAGATGACAGAATCCAGTTTTAATTAGCGCAGATGAAAGAATCTAGAGATCAGAGCGTACAAACAAAGGCATTTTCACAGCGCAGGATGCCACCATGACAAAATTTCTAACTGATATGCATTAAAACATTGAATGGCATGAAATGTAAAGTACATAATGGAACTCGATGGTTTCAGCCTCCAAATGTCATCATGCCCTATTCCTTCAAAAGGAGAATTGAAATGGAAATTGGGACTGGGCATAAGGCTGCTGAGTCCTGCACATCATGTAGTGTTAGCAGTGAGGTACGTACGTATGTAGGTAGGTAGTAGGGTGCTGTAGGTAGTGCAGTTGTGGCTCATGTACCGTGTGCACACAGACTGGTGTGCAAAGTACGTATGTCTGCACAATATGATAAAGGACTGAGTAGCTAGATAGATCCATCTGCACACCCGCTATGTACGTATGTACTGTACACAGTGCTGTTGTGTTTCATGGTGTTAACATGCCTCGGTGGTTGCATCCCCTCCCAACAGAGTACTCAGTGATATTCTCAAGTGTCAGCAGCAGTGAGTTGTGTGTAGTGTGTGCAGGCAGAGCTCCTCCTGTTTCCTGCAGCTGCCCATGCTGTGCTGTACTGTACTCTGCTGTGATGTGATGTGATGTGATGTGTAGGCTTCGTCAACATGTGGAGTACCTCTTGAAACTGTTTGATGAGGTGAGCTTGCTTGTGTGGGTAATGGGGATGTGCAAGGGTGGGTGTTTGCATGGAGTGCGTACAAAGAGGAAGATGAGACAGACGAGGATGAGATGACTGGCTGTTTGTTCCTTTGTGGTATGCGTTCATTAGAGTGAGCCGAACCAGTCAGCTACGGAGAGGGGGATGACGGCCATTCTTAGTGAGTCCAACCACCTCAACACGATCATGGGCCAAGCACACTGTAGTCATACATGTATGTACATGCTGAGTGTCTTTATCAGTGCTTGAGACACTAGCAGTGTCAAGTTCACAATTGTGAATTTCCAACTTTGAATCTGTCACGTTACATTTCTTCCATCTCTTTATTACAGAACTTATGCCTGAATCTTCAAAGCTTGGTAACGTAGCAGAGGACATGCCGTCAAAGCTGATGGAAGATGAGGAGCTGAGATCAGCTGTCAGGAAGGCAGTCAGCTTGGAGTCAGGGTGTGCAAAGGCACTCGCAACCAAGGTGAGCATGGACCACGAGTGAGTGCTTACTACGTAGATATGTGCACACCGAGGATGGCATCTATGGTTTGTGTCATTTGGAGACTGTAGAGGTGCAGCTTGCAAAGTGAACCTCTTCAGACGTGTGTGAATGTACAGACATACATACATATGTAGGCATGTGACGTGCCTGTCAAAGGTTATATGTGTACAGTGACTTCCTCTGTATTAGAAGTGGGTGTGGCATGACAGTAGGACATGCAATGGGATGCCCATAACCAGCTGCATCACTAAGTAGTGTGTATTCTGTAGTCTGCAGCATGTACAAGTGGAATGGCCTTGAATCAGGTCCATTTTGGTTACTGTCATTGTAAAGGTTGTCTCCTCCCTGCAGCAATCTGTAGTCAAGAGCCTGCAGTCCTCTCGTGAGCTGCAGACTCTGATGAGCCGTCTACTGGCCCGCTGCAGCCCAGTCCTGGTGGACGCAGAAGGGGTGCAGTGTCTGACGGAGATGGCTCTTGCGGCCTTAGGCGAGCAAGACTCAGAGGAAGAAGAGAAAGTAGCTATTGTGGATATCCTCAAACTGATGGAGGTGAGGACCACGTGTGCAGCACTCCCATGACTACGTAGGCGTTTGACATCACATGATGGTCATGTGACGTGCATAGGACACTGGCATGGACTATGTATTGTGATGTAATGTGCTTACCATATAGCGGGAAAATTTTGCGAGGTTTAAAGTTCGTTCACGATTTTCACAATTCAGTCAAGTTCATGAACTTTCACTTCGCAAACTGTTCTCCCATAAAATGGACAAGGCTAGTTTTGAACAAAACAGTTAACTTTTAATCTTCCATTTTTAGTGAAATCGCATAATTGTCTTCCACGAAAATATCCCGCTATACGGTATACAGTTTATGTACATACGTACATACCTGGCAAGTGTATGCTTCAATAGATTGGATTGAGACATGTGTAATGACATATCCTCTATTACACGTTGACATGTGTAAAACCAGGTTGCCAGGTACGTACATACGTACATACCTGGCAACTGTATGCTTCAATAGTTTGGATTGAGACATGTGTAAAACCAAGATCCAACCTCTTTGATTTGCTAGTCTCAAGAATGTAATTTCTGAGTGGCTAGGTAGGGTTTCCATGTATCACTTGTTGCACACTAGCCAATAATTAGCACTTGTTCAGACATTTCGGTAGCCAACTGCTACCTTCATCAGTGAACGGGTCGCCTTGCTCACCAGTCAGGGAAGGCTAAGTAGTTGTTGCCCATCACAGAAGGGTTCACCTTTAGAGCCAACCAAACTGGATGACAAGTGCTAATGGAGCAGGCTTGGTTCAGAGCTTGCGTAACCAGCGTAAACAGTTTGAAGATGGTGTGTGTTTCAAATCTGGCTTAATATGAATGCCTCAAACGGTTAATGTGTGGCTATGAGAGCTGTGTGTGGTCTGTGTTGTGTCCCCACAGGTCCTGTCCCAGCACATGGGAAGGTTGTTCCAGTCACCCAAAGTGATTGAGGGACTGGTGGACATTCTCCTGCATGGACAGCCAGCATCTGAAGGTAAGTGGATTGGTGTTCACTGCTCACACTATTAAACACTATTACACACTATGGAATAATGAAATAGGATGATGATGTCATGCACTTTTCAGCAATCTTTGATGACAAGAGAACCTCTTTATGCAATATAACAGTACATACACATTCGTGTAAAGTATTGTATAGGATGTGACTTGTATACCAGCAGAAACTATGTGCCGTCAAAGGTGGTACCTGATGTTGCTGTACAACTGTCTGCCTCCACAGAGTGCACTGTGTTTCAGATATTCCTTAAGATGTCTGACCACCCTTGGAAGGAGACCTCCTCTGTTAGGGCTTCACTGAGGTGTGTGTGAGAGCACTAGTTGGATGCCCATCAACCTGAATCTACCCTTGTACTCCGTCATCCTTCCTGTGTCTGTTTGTGTGGCAGGCTGGATGAATGTCTGCCTAAGGCACCAGAGTTCCTAGTCTGGCCCGCTAGACCCAACTTCTGCGACAATAAGTGGTGACGTGAAGTTGGGTGTGGCAGGCCAGACTACAATGTTACCGTCCATCTGTAGTCTCACGGGGCCAGACCCTTTCCTTCCAGTATTGTGCAAGCACTTGTGCAATACTGGAAAGGGTCTGGCCACGCGAGACTAGTCCATCTGTGGTTGACTATGCAATTCAATTTGTCTATTTGTCCTCCTATATGCCCCTCCATCTGTCTGTCTGTCTGTCTGTCAGTATGTATGTATGTATGTATGTCTGTCTGTGTCTGTCTGTCAGTCCATGTGTCCTTCCCTGGTATGTACCCCTGTACAGCTCCCTGGAGGAGCATGCTGTAAGGTGTGCCCTGTCCAGCCCTCCCGAGGTAGCAAGAAGGGCTGTGCGGTGCATTGGGAAGCTCACCATTAGGAACATGTCAATGGAGAAACTCTTTGAGGTACGAAAAGGTTTTTGAGCAATTCACGCAACATAGATGTCATACAATAAACCAGGACGTTTCAACCCATGGGTATTCACCAGCTGAACAACTGGTACATATATCATCGCTGATATACGTCCCATTCTCAAAGTTATGCATATCTATACCGTATGGCCGGAAATTTTGGCGGGAAGATATTTTGGCAGATTGCTGAAAATATGTCATTTGGCGGAATTTACTTTGGTGGTTGAGCCAGTCTTAGCCATAATAATATTCATAACAAAATGGTTAATCGAACGCGCTGGGAATTTAACCGGCCATGATCTAGTTTCCACTCAGTTAGGACGAGATCGATGATGAAATGCAACTGAAAACTAGACAATTTGTTGTTATGCTTAATCTGGACTGTTTTCGTCCCGTCAGTTTTTACAGCGGCTGTGTGCACGTCATTTGGATCACCTTCCTCACGTTGACAGACAAGCCAACTCTTGTCCTTTGCTGTACAAAACTTTTTAGAGAAGCGATGTCCTCGTTCGCAGCTTTCAATGGTGAAATCCATGCCGACAATTAAACTGGCACGTCTAGTACACAAGCTATGCAATCATGATGACATCACACTGTGATGTTTTTGCGGATGAAATATTGGCGGATTGCTCTCAAAATTGGCAATCTGCCAAAATAAATCTCCGCCAAACTTTCCGGCTATACGGCATAATGTTATGTTTTCTGCATTGCTGTGTGATCGTCTCCTATTGCTTCACACTTTTCTTTTGTAATGTGTCAGCCCGTTGTTGCAGCTGTCACAACCAGTCTCTTTGTTTGCACTCATCATGACATATATTACATATGTACATACGTAGGTTTGCTGTGTGTCTTGAACGACTTGTCATGGTGCTCCCTTGCATGTGGTGTCTTCACTTTACACTTTCAGAAGTTAGCGAGTGGCCTCAGTGTGGAGAACCCTCTGCTGCCCACCATCCTCTCATCACTGAAGGAAGTAGCCAAGATCGATGCAGAAGTGTTTGAAGGAGATGTAGATTCTGTCATTAAAGAATTTGCAGTGAAGAAAGTTCTCAGGAGGGATGAAACAGTAAGTGACGCAATGAATGATACATTCATTTTAATGAAGCATTTGTGCGTATATAGACATACAGTACGTATGCTTATCCAATAAAGACAGTGTTCCCTCTTTGCTGCAGTCAGCAAAAAGTCAGTTTGACAGGAATCTAGACAAATGGTGTGCAGAAGACAGTCTGCCACAAGAGGTCATCAGGAAGGTGGGTATGACAAAGGAGATCCAATGTACGTATCGCCAGATGTGCATACGTATGTGGTAATTGTTTGGGTTGGCACCAGATGTTGTGTACTGTGTTCACCACACGCCATGTCTCCCTGCACCTCTCCTGCCCCTCTCCCTCTACCCCTGTTCTCCTTGCAGATCTTGTGTGTGAAACTGCTGGTGAACTGGCTGCTAGGTCAGGATTGCATGACCCGAGAGAGAGTAGAGCTAGTGCTAACCTTACTGCACGGGATGCTGGCACGGAATGGGGACCTCAACAACACACAGAGGATGGAGTGAGTGTGGGGTGGGAGGGGTGAGTGTGGGATGGGAGGGGTGAGTGTGGGATGGGAGGTGGGTGAGAGGTGAGAGGGGATGAGTGTGGGATGGGAGGTGAGTAATGAGTGTGGGGTGGGAGATGGGTAGTGAGTGGTGAGAAGGGATGAGTGTGAGGTGGGAGGGGGTGAGTGAGGGATGGCTAGTCTCACGTGCCAGCCCCTATCCTTCGCAATTTTTCAATAATAGCAATGCAAGGTAGAGACTAGCGTGCAAAACTAAGTGGTGAGAGGTGTGAATGAGGATGGGAGGTGGTAGTCACAGACGGGAGGCGCTGACCCACCTGTACTGTACAGCATTTGACAGTGCTGATTTCATAGATTTGCCTCCAAGATTTAATGGTACTCCTTATGCACTGTGTATTCTGTACTGTACATACGCATCATATTGATAATATGCTTTAGAACTTCTCTTTGTGTGTCCTATTGACCCTGCTCTGTGCACCACCCACCTCCAGCTCCTGTTCCCTGGCCCACCTGCGGCTGGCAGCAGGCAACGCCTTCCTCAAACTGGTCAAGGACAGGAAAGAGCTTTCCCTAGCCTTCTCAGACTTCCTTCAAGTCAGCCTTGTCTCACAGGTGGGTACGTACATACGTACGTACATGCAGGTCAGAGCCAAAACCTCAGCCAGTTTGCTGCAAACTCATCCTCAACATAACTGTTCCCCTCCTCTTCCACACCTCACCCACACCCCATCCACACCTCACCCACACCACACCCCATCCACACCACACCCACACCTCACCCACACCACACACACCTCACCCACACCTCACCCACACCACACCTCACCCACACCACACCTTGAGCCCTCCCTTTCCCTCCAGGATCCCTGCCTCCATGTGCGTACACTGTTCCTCCAGAAACTACACAAAGGACTCGCCACCTGTAAGCTGCCACTGTCGTACCTGGCAATTCTCTGCCTCTATGGCGATGAGGAGGACAAGGCACTGAAAGCAGCGGTTAGCTTTCTGTGACCCCGCAGCCACCTCCTGTGTCTGTGGTGTCACACACTGCACTGCTATGTACATACAGTATGTCTTAGAAAAACGTTAGTGTCGTATGTACACCCATTCGCACTACCGTACGTTTACCCCTAGCTCGCCCATACGTTTTACACCGAACGAGCGTACCTTTTCATTTGTACACCCATATTACAAGTACGTGAAAAAGTGCAAACTATTTTCTGCTTTCGTTGTTGACAGTTAAGGTGCCAGGTGTGGGTTTCGACGTTCCCTCCGAGTGTGATTGACTTCAGTGCATTTCCTCCGGGTGTTGTTTCCTTGCACCTTACTTTCCCACTGTTTCTTATCGTTCTGGTGCTATCATATCTCCTACAGTAGTTGATGGTGTACTCAGATTGTGTGAAGCGGAAAATTCTCTTCTAGCCCCACTTGGGGGAGTTTCATCCAAATCACCTGCTGCTTCGCCAAAGTAGGCCATGTAACAATGACAGGTGGCATTTACAAGTTTATTCGTCACACTTTCTGGATAGCGAAATCGTCAAATAGCACCATCTTACTTAGATATACTGTCTTAGGAAGAATGGGCAAACAGTTTGCACTCTTTGTGGCACAATTTGTGCATGTTAGCGCAATCCAATCAAACAATGCCCTCACACGTATCTGTACTAAAGCCGGACGTAATTCAATGAACGCACGTTCTGCTTTTTTTCCCCAACAATCATACTTAATGAAGACATGCATTCTGCACTGATACATGTATGCGATAGTATTATGTCAATAGTCACCAGCTACAATAAGTCAGTATTAAGTTAATCCAAAGGGACATGACCCTCTGATGTTGCAAGGGCTGTGTCCTCTTCATGGATTAGACAATGGCGAGAAGATTGGCTGCCACGGATGCACATGATGGCAGAACGGAGGATGGCAAAGGAGAGCCAGCATCTCAGCCAGCCCATGACAGTGGAGTATTGCTTGAGTTGCTTTTGTGCGGACATCTCTGCCAAACATTTATATAACATTGTCGCTTCACGTCCCATGCCTCCTGTGGTCACAGAAGCAAGAGGAGTGAAGACACCACGCTGTGATGATGGCAGGGGAATGGTTGGTATGTGCGTTGGGGTGAAATAGATGCATCCCGTTTTGTGTTCCAGAATCCCCTTGCACAGACATCCAGGCGAGCATTGTCATCAACACTTGCCGATCATAAGGGAAAACTTCCGTCACTTAGTAGTTGTAAGGGTGGCTCAGTGGCAACATCGTGACTGACTTCAATAAGAAGAGATACCGTATGGCGGGAAATTTTTGCGGGAGAAAATTTTCGCGAAAGTATTAAAATTGGAAATTTCGCAGAATAAAATTTGAGTTTTTGCAACTAAAGGTAAGACACGCCCCTATTGCATGGCAGTATTCAGACAAAAAATCAAGATGAAGTGCGTGGATAAGTACGACCGTCGACATGGTACCATGATGCAATTAATAACAACCACGACGTCGACACAGCGGTGCGTGCATAATCGCCTTGTGTTCGTGACTTCATTGTTGACGGTGGGATCGTCGTCTACAACTGCGACGTATACCATTGCAAGGCTACAGGATACAATCGTTTGAGCAGAATGAGTGTCAATAACTACGTGGTGGAGTCCATGGTTCGCGGGTAACACTTGTATCACAATATTTGGGAAGCTGCTGTTGGGCAAACACTACCGTTATCAAGCTTATCAAGCTCACTTCCCAACAAGAGTGGACGACCTCTTTTCTGGCCCACTAATTCTATTATAACCATCTCTTACCTGCTCTCTTATTCTGTGCCAGTTCCTCTTCATACTTCTTCTTACATGTTCACACGCTGCTTTCTTTGAGAGGACGCCCAGGGAACGCTTTAGAGAAGAATCGTAAGGTAGCTGTTACACCGTGTTCCGCTGCCCTTTTTCCCAATGCGTGCCTTTTCCTTCGGGGTAAAGTGCTCGTACGTTCTGTGGCTACAAGCAGCGTCCTTCTCGCTGGGGTCTTCTCGCTGTCAAGTACCGTCTTCACCGCTTCGTTAGCGGCTGCAATGGTAGATGCTGGCACTACTGTTGACAGTGTACCGTGCGGCTTGGGTAATACTGAATCATCTCGCTCAAAATAGCAGTACAGCGTCATCGATCACAGTCTCGCTCGTAACGACCTGAGCAACTAGAGAGATACGGAGGCAGTTGATCGAGGTGCGCTAGTAGTCTGGGCAATGAGATCATGAGCACCAGGCTAGTCCATGGGGGACGTACTAGTTTGCCTCCAGCCAAATTCCTGTTCGTAACATCGCCCTCAATATACGTAGTATACAAGATTAGGCTGTATAAGCAAAATGAATTGCAGTCTATTCACGAAATTCGCAAAAATTTTTATCCAATGAAAATTTCCCGCTATACGGTATCTCCTAACCCCAGGACTGTACCTTGTTTGATACCGTCTCAGACGGGCGAACAATGTTCACTCACAGGTTCAACAACAAATCAACCAACAAGGGGCACAACACGAGGCAACTCCCAAAACTGTGCATGCTCAGAAAGTACCGTATGCGCTTTAATTTTCGCGGGGTTTAATGTTCGCGGTTTTCACGGATTAGCAGCAATCCGCGAATATTTCGTCCGCGAATATTTAAACGTCACTGTAAATGAACACGCACACTGCTACAGCCAATCGATGACATCACGCGTAGCTAAAATGGCGACAAGTCTATGCTCGGTTGCTGCTCCCTGTAACTTCACAGAATATGGACCGGCGCTGCCGCAGGAAGAGCGTACAGATGCACGAGATCGTGCGCGGTACATGGCCGACTGTTTCAGTGCCTCTCTTCATTGCAACTACGAACGGATCTTCTCTGTTGCTCCTTTCGCCGGCGCAACCAAGCCTATCTCCAATGAAAGGCGTCCATACCTCCTCGTAGATGTGAAATCATCGGATGTAGCTCTCCATTCGATACAATGACATCTTCAAACGAATCCAACAACGAGTCCAGCAAGTTTTGCACCTCTGCAGGTACCGTATACTATTATGGTATCCGGACTCACTCCGTATATCTGCGAATATTTCACCCGCGAATATTTCAACACCACTGTACCCAGCAACCGCGAATTTAAAAACGCAAAAAACGCGAAAATTGCAAATCAGCAAAATACAAACCCCGCGAAAATTAAAGCGCGTACGGTACACATGAGGCATTACACCATGCATTACCACATACTTAGAAAATAAGACTGCATACATAACTGAATACAGTACATCTCATCCCCCCCTTAAGTTAAGAGTCCCAAGTCAAGAGTCAAAAGCTAAACCAGTCAGGTGGTTGCCGGTCTCGTGACAGATAACACCATGGTGTAGCTGTGTCTGATTTGGTGGTCGGAACCGACTCCTGACTGTCACAATTAGTAATGGGTTCAGCATTTGTGCTCCTGGCAAAGTTGGGAAGTCTCTGCTTCCGGTGTGGTAATCTCCACACAGGCACGGATGTGGTCCAGATCCCGTTTCCAAAGCAATCCAGATGACGTCTGAACTATAAAAGAGACAGGTCCCAACTCTTTCACAATGGTGGCAGGCACCCAACTAGGACTTCGTGGAAATCGTGAACAAGAACAAGCTGACCAACCTGCAAAAAGCGCGGTTTCCAATGGTTGTCATGTTGCTGTTTCTGAGATGCCTGGTTTGAGACCATCATGGCTCCTGGATTGGGGCACAGCAAGTCCAATCTGGTACGGAGAGAACATCCCATGAACAAGACAGATGGTGGAACGGCAGTAGTTCCCCCTGAGGAGTGGCACGGTACAAGAGGAGAAAACTTGCGAGACGGTGTGAGAACAACAGACCATCTTTCTCGGATTTACACATGGCAACCTTAAAGGTCTGTATGAACCTCTCTGCCAATCCATTGGTGGAGGGGTGGTACAAGGACACACGAATGTGTTTGATCCCGTTGAATTGGCAGAAGCTAGCAAATTCTCCTGACACAATTTGTGGTCTGTTGTCAGAAACTAGTTGTTCGGGCAATCCATTTGCTGCAAACATCTTCCTCAGTACTGCCACTGTCTGTGTAGCTGTAGTCGTTGACATTTCTCTGGCCACTTGGAGTGGGCGTCTACAGCTACAAGGAACATACGTTCCTGAAACGGGCCAGCATAGTCGAGGTGAACTCTGGCCCAGGGTCTGGTGGGCCATGACCATGGGTGTAACGGTGCAACAGCTGGGGAACTTTGCTCCTTCTGGCACTGGGTACAAGCCTTAGCCAGCTCCTCCAGCTCACGGTCCAGTCCTGGCCACCACAGATAACGCCTTGCCAGAGCTTTCATTCGTATGATACCTAGGTGACCTTCATGCAACATCTCCCAAACTCGGCGCTGCAGCTTCTCCGGAACCAGGACACGAATGCCCCAGAGCACACACCCCGCTTCCACAGTCAGGTCCCATCTATGCTGCCAGTGCGGTTTCAGGTCACTGGGCACCTGTTTTGGCCAACCTGACTGTGTGTACTAGTAAACTCGCGACAAAACTGGGTCTGTGCCTGTGGCTCGCTGCAGTTGCGCTGATGACACAGGGAGGGTCTGTATCTGTGACACGCAAAAGATGCTGGATACGGATGGTACAAGGTCAGCCACTGTCAGGGTTGTAAGAGGCAACCTGGACAACCCATCAGCATTGGCATGCGACTTTGTAGGGCAAAATTCAATGTTGTAGGTGTAGGCAGATAACAACAATGCCCAACGTTCCAATCGGGCTGCTGCCAAGGCAGGCACTTCTGTCTTGGGGCCTAACATGGTTGTCAGGGGCTTGTGGTCTGTCACAAGGGGGAACTGACGTCCGTAGATGTATTTGTGGAACTTTTGAATTCCAAACATGAGTGATAAGGCCTCCTTTTCAACCTGTGCATAATTTCGTTTTCTGGGCTGCAAAGTACGTGATGCGAAGGCAATAGGGTGCTCCGTCCCATCTGGTAAAACAGCTCCCACTCCGTAATTCGAGGCATCCCCGGATGAGCTGGCTGTACCAGTACGGGTGCCTAACTCAGCTGCTCCTTTGCCCTTTTGAAGGTTTTTTCACACTCATCAGTCCACTGCCAGAGTTGATCTTCCCGTAGTAACTGGTTTGGCGGGGGTGCACATGGGAGGCTAGGTTCGGCATAAACTTGCTGTAGTAATTCAGCAACCCAAGAAACAAACGTAGCTCGGTCACATTCTTTGGTGCAGGGGCTTGCTGAACGGCCTCCACCTTCTCTGCGGTAGTGTGAATTCCCCTGGCATCAATCTGGTGACCAAGGTCTGTATGAAACTACACTTCACCACTTCAACCGAATGCCATGCTCCTTCAACCGGATGAGCACTACCTTGAGATATGCAGGTGCTCTTGGTCAGAGGCACCTACGTATGACTAGAATGTCATCAAGGTAGAAAATTACATTGGGCAACCCTTGGGGGATCTCATCCATGGCCTTTTGAAAAATGGCCAGTGCAGAGGCCACCCCAAATGGCAACCAGGTGTACTGGTATAACCCACGATGCTTATTTATGGTGAGGAACTTCTTCGATTCGTCAGTCAAGGCCATCTGCTGATACACCAAGAATGGATTTAACTTCGTGAATTTTCTACCTCCGGTCAGGCTCGTCATCAGGTCTTCTAGTTTGGCAAGGGATAGGCCTACACATCTAAAGATTGATTTACCGTCACCTTGTAATCCCCACAAATACGTATCTGGCCATCACCCTTGGGTACAGCTACAATAGGGGCTGCCCAATCGTTATGGTTGTCTTTCTCAATCACTCTGGCAGCTTCCAATCGCTCTAGCTCTCTTTCTATTGGTTCTTGTAGAGCAAACGGTACCCAACGTTCAGGTTTAGAGATCGCTCCCCTACATATGCTACACCCAGGCTATGGCAATCTAACCTGACAAACTGTAGCCAATCACGGCCAAGCAGTGTAGGGCCATTCCCACCCACGACATACAAGTCATGGTAACCCATGTAGGTCTGGTACTTCACCTGCACTCTCAGCACTCCTACTACTGGAATGGATTCTGAGGTGTATGTCTTCAGACGTACCTCGGGCTGGCGTAGACTTCCCTTGGGGAACAGGCGTTTTGTGGGTAACTGGCCTGTCGGGGTGGTTTCATTTGCTGGCTGTGACAGACTTTGGCTAGATGCCCCCGTTTTCCATAATTGTGGCATACAGTGTCCTTGTGGGGACACTCCTTTCCAAAATGACCTTCTTTGCCACATCGGTAGCAGGTCTTTTGGCTACTACTGCTTGACGGTGCTACTTGTGCCACTTGAGCTGCTGCTCTCAACTCAGCTCCCTTGAGTTGCTGGGCATTCCTGGCTGCTGCCTCCATCGTCTGAGCAATTTCAATTGCCTTATTGAACTCGAGGTTCGGCTCACTTAAGAGCCTCTTCTGTGTGGCTTCATTCTGGATCCCACACACAAACTGATCCCTCAATGCCTCGTCCAAATGATCATTAAACTCGCAGTCCTTAATTCGGCCACAAACCCGGCCACCAACTAATCTGGGTGCTGATTCCTTTGGTGGAACCTGAACCTCTTCGCAATAATCAGTCGTCAGGGCTCAAAATGGTCCGCAGGGTCTTCACGATCTGGTCGAACGTCTTTTCCTTCGGCAGGGCAGGCGCCACGAGGTTCCTGAGGATTGCGTAGGTTTCCTCGTCTATAGCGCTTCACGAAAGCTGTGAATGATCCTTTCTGTGGGTAAAACTCCGGTAGGATCCCAATGGTCGCCGCCATCCCACCTTTGTCAGCAAATTTGTTGCGTTTGTCTCGGACGGGCGAACAATGTTCGCGCACAGGTTTAACAACAAATCAACAAACAAGGGGCACAACACGAGGCAACTCCCCAAAACTGCGCATGCTCAGAAAATACACGTACTTAGAAAATAACACTGCAAACATAACTGAATACACTACAGATACATATACTCCTCTGTGAAGGTCCTTGATCCAAGAGCTGCTCCTAGGTGTCGTTTCCCATTGGTTGAAATTTGAAAGTCTGTATCTCCGAAACCCTCTTGGCTGTTTCCTCATGCTCTTTTCTCACCGCCAGGTGTGTTTTACAGCAGCCATTGGGGTGGTATCCAAATTTAGGTCCTAGGAGCAAAAGGTCATCCCATCATGACTTCAACTGTGTGCATGAAGCGGCACTCGTTGCATCATCAGCACCTGTTTGATGTCAGGAGATTTTGCTTTCATTTGTTGGATGAGTGGGGTTATCAACGGGGCATACATGTCCATTGCCAACAGATCTCCTTGTGTGGTGCCTTCAGTTGATGCAATTTCACCACTTCCAGCAATGATCAATCTCACGAGTGCTCTGTATGTGTTGATCAAGATCCGGGATAACGGTGGGTGATGCTGATACTATGGAGAGCAGCTTGCCTATTGATCGTGTTAAAGGCATTCGTGGCATCACCTAGAAGAACTCCTTCTGTGCCAGGGTCAAGGAAATCTGGCTCATTGCATGTACTGCAGCCTCACATCCTGCTTCTAGACCTGCACAGACTTGGAGGGACCTGCTACCTTTTGAACATACTGACCAGCAATTGCGTAGCACTGCCTTAGCTAGAATCCGCCTCAGAACTTCACCTACCCCAATAGACCTTACACCTGGACACTTGCCCAGTGGAATCAGTCGGCAAGCTACAAAAGCACTAAGGCTATCTGGTGTACAAAGGTAGTGCATATGCGGCCACTCACATTAATTTTGCCAATTGTGGTACACAGATTGTGAGAGGCAGGTCTAAAGAAGGAGCATAGATGTTTCCAAGCATGGGCATCCAGTCCTGATAAGCCTGCTGCACCATTGGTGTGTAAGCTGCTTGGTGGATGGCTTCTGCATCCAGGCAGTCAAACAAGATAGAGTTGATTGGCTCAGGGATGTCGGTTAGTAAGGAACCGTTCTTCGGTTGCTTTCCTAGGGGATGTTTATCAATGATGTCCCTAGTAGAGCAAAAATGTGTTCTTAGCTGATTCGGGTACAACGTCGTCCAAACTCAACACTCCTCCCGATGAGTTGTGAGACAGGTACGTATCTCAATGCATTTCGTACCTTTCCTTCTAGCATGACCTGGAGAAGTTACGATCTATTGCATCATCATCAGATGGTTTTCAAAATTTCTGGAGATGTTTCTGAATACATCACCCTTCCTCAAAGAGTGATTGAATGTCACCCTTTTGCCATAAATCAAGCCTCTTATTCAAGTGGAGACATGATCCTTGCTGTTTCTGCTGGATTTCTGCAGAAGCAGAGCTTGGAGAATGGTGCATGCCATCATGGCAATACCTTCTAGGCTTGATCCATCATCGGCAATAGCTTCCAGAAGTCAAGCAAGGTCTGACACGAAAGCTTTACTAGGGGAGCCTGATGGAGCGAGGACAAGATTCCTCTTCCAATGGACGACCTCATTGTATGCAGCTGTTATGATGCCAATAAAGGTCTGTCCATCATATGGTCCCCAACAAAAATATGGTGCCTGTAAACAGGTGATGGTTATAAAGCAGAGGTCATTGGTTGTTCAAAACATGGTTCATTTGGTGATATCACCAAGCTACTAGTTGGGTGAACTGTCGCCATAGGCGATTGGTTGTCAGTAAGTGTTATGCAAGCTGGTGTAAACTTGTACAGGCTTTTTGCTAACTACACAGCTTGAAAGTGGAAAAAAAAAGAATCACGACCCGGCGCCTGAACTTGCGGCCTACGCTCTAGCACAGAATTTCAGCCACATGAGCCACCAATGTGGCCATGATTCTTTGCTCCAATCGCCGTATATATCACGGGCTTACATATGCACATTCTAGCTGCCCGCTGAGCGCACCATTGCACAAATCCTTCAGACGTGAGTCCTAAGTGGTCACAGTATTGCAGCCTGCCCGTGACCGTAGTATATACGACAATTGGAGACAAAGAATCGTGGCCACATTGGTGGTCGCATAGCTGAAACGCGTTAGAGCGTAGGCCGCGAGTTTGGGCGCCAGGTCATGGTTCTTTTTTCTCCAGTCGCCACTTTCAAACTGTGTAGTTAGCAAAAGCTCGTACAGGCGATTGGTTGTTTGGATAGGCTTCCAGTGGTTTGATTGTGACTTCCATGTCACTGGTAGCAATGAAAAGATGAGTGTTGATAACTAGGAGCATGGGGGGCTGCGGGAAAGGTCGCTCAGCATTCTAACAGTTCCCAAGCCGCTGAATTTCCTGCTCTTTGCAATAGAGCACATCTCAGAACGGCCTGTGCGGTTACATCCACAATAAGGCATGCCAAGATAAGATGAAGTTGTTGTTGTCCAAAAGAGGGATGAGAGAGTCCTCTGAGATTTCAAATCTTGCCCTACTCTGCCATTTTCTACAGCCTTTCAATCTATTGAGCGCTAACTTTCTTAAGAGGTACCGTACGTACAGTAGCATAGGACAGCTGTAGGCACACGCTGCACTGCTACATACAGTGGCATAGGACAGCTGTAGCCACACACTGCACTGCTACGTACAGTAGCATAGGACAGCTGTAGGCACACGCTGCACTGCTACGTACAGTAGCATAGGACAGCTGTAGCCACACGCTGCACTGCTACGTACAGTAGCATAGGACAGCTGTAGGCACACGCTGCACTGCTACGTACAGTAGCATAGGGCAGCTGTAGGCACATGCTGCACTGCTACGTACAGTAGCATAGGACAGCTGTAGGCACACGCTGCACTGCTACGTACAGTAGCATAGGACAGCTGTAGGCACACGCTGCACTGCTACGTACAGTAGCATAGGACAGCTGTAGCCACACGCTGCACTGCTACATACAGTAGCATAGGACAGCTGTAGGCACACGCTGCACTGCTACGTACAGTAGCATAGGACAGCTGTAGCCACACGCTGCACTGCTACATACAGTAGCATAGGACAGCTGTAGCCACACGCTGCACTGCTACGTACAGTAGCATAGGACAGCTGTAGCCACACGCTGCACTGCTACGTACAGTAGCATAGGAGAGCTGTAGACACACGCTGCACTGCTACATACAGTGGCATAGGACAGCTGTAGGCACACGCTGCACTGCTACATACAGTGGCATAGGACAGCTGTAGGCACAGGCTGCACTGCTACATACAGTGGCATAGGACAGCTGTAGCCACACGCTGCACTGCTACGTACAGTGGCATGGGACAGCTGTAGGCACATGCTGCACTGCTACGTACAGTAGCATAGGACAGCTGTAGCCACACGCTGCACTGCTACGTACAGTAGCATAGGACAGCTGTAGGCGCACACTGTGTGGTGTTCTTCCTTCCGTAGGCAAAGAAGCACATGCAGTTCAATGTTGACAGGAGAAGAAAGCTTGCCAAAGAATATGCAGCAGCCAAAGGTACTTCCATACTCCAGTAGTTGTTACTCTAACACAAACACAAACTGTCAGTACCTCTAAAACATAAGAAGTCTCTATCTGTACAGTACATGTTGTTATTGCTAGTAGTGTCATTCCTCACTACTTGCTCTTCTTCCTTCTGCTTCTTCTGCTTTCATTTTCATTCTCTCTATTTCCTCTTGTCTCACCTTTTCCCTTAACTGCCCATACACACCACTTGCCCCACTTCACATCTACCTCTTCCCTTCCAGAGCGCTCCCTTCAGCTGCAGCCTGAGTACACCCTGCCCTATGCCATCTACCTGCTCGCACACCACCCCAAGCTCAACAGACTGGACTACTACTGCCTGGACTCCTTCAAAGAGTGAGCCATCCATCTGGAGTGTGTGTGAGGGGGTCAAAGGTGTGAGTGGCAGTATACATACATAGCATACGTACCTACGTGCATATTGGACAAGAAGCAAGTGTCGCGTAGTTGAAAGTCTCAAGAGTTTTGCCTTCCTCGCCTACCCTCCCCTCAGTCTCACGCACCAGCTCCTACCTTCAGCGAGACTAGCCTCCACCTGTACTTCTTCTCCCCACCTCTGCCCCCCTTCTTGATCCCTTTCTCCCTCTTTTTACCTCCCCTCCCTCTGCAGGTGCATGTGGTTGCTGCTGGAGCCACTGCTGAAGGAGGGGGAGAGCCATGGACTGCTCTACTGCATCCTCACCACCATGAAGCAGAGCAAGGACGCACGAGAGCCGGACAACATAGAGGCCAGCAAGGTGAGGGAGGGAGGGGCTGAGACTCAGAGTGATGGGTAAAGGGAGGAAGGACTGGTGGGAGGGGCTGAGTGACAGGTGAGGAGAGGATGGGGCTGGTGGAGAGGCTTAGTGGTGGATGCAGGGCAGGAGAACTGGTGGGAGGGGCTGAGTGGTCGGTGTTAGGCTGGAGGACTGGTGGGTGAGGGGCGGAAGGACTGGTGGGAAGGAGGGAGTTGAAGGAAGGAGGAGCTGTTGGGAGGGGCTGTAGCCTGTAGGTAAGGGTAGCAATGGCAGGTAGTATAGACGCTGATGTGTACTTAGGTGCAAATGGGATGGACAGGTAAACTGTGTTGTCAGAAATGACTGTGTACAGTGACATGTTACTCTGTGCCTTTGCTGTCCACCTGTGTTTGTACGTATGGCCATTCAGTGTACCAGCATTGTCCTCCCTTTCTCTCTCTGCAGCGAATCTATGCAATGTGTGATATCGCCCAGCTCCTCCTTGGCAGCAAGGTACAGTCAGGAGTGTGTCAGTCACACTCATAGCTGGGGCAAGTAGCAAGCCCTTAGTTGTGTGTGTGTGTGTGTGTGTGTGTGTGTGTGTGTGTGTGTGTGTGTGTGTGTGTGTGTGTGTGTGTGTGTGTGTGTGTGTGTGTGTGTGTGTGTGTGTGTGTGTGTGTGTGTGTGTGTGTGTTGTGTGAATGATTCAATGAGCAAATGAATGAACAAGTGCTTGTTTGTTTTGTGACCCGCTGCAGGCTACCAGTGCTAAGGCCACCAGGAAACAGGAGAAGGTGCTCTTACCAAAGAGTCTGTTTGTTCCTGATGATCAGGTGTGTGAGTGTGTATAGTGGAGGGCTATTAGTGCATGTGTTTGCCTACGTACATGCCTGTGTGTCATACGAACTCACTGCAGTCCCACTTGTGAACCCTTTCTGTCTGCAGAACCTTTTCCATGTGACTGATGTCTTCCTGCCCCCAGACTATGTAGCAAACTTGCAGAAGGTGACTGAACCCACACTGACACTCACAGTGGCCCCGTCCTGTATTCCTGCTACCTCCCCCTCTCCCCCGCCCCCAACAGTCAATGCGGCACACCCCGGTGTCCCGTGCCTTTGGCTCCCCTCAGAGACAGTCCTCCTCCCGGCCTCCCCGCACACCCTCCAGTGGAGCCTCCAACAGCACTCCTGGGGAGCAGGGCAAGAGAGCGGGGAAGAGACCCAAGTCTGCCAAAGTGGAGCAGGACCAACCCCTGCCCAGCTCTCAGGAAGAGTCGCCTCTTAGTAGGTACGTAAGTGAAGCGATGCCGTGGGTGGTGTTCACCACATCGTCAGTGGTGATGTACTGTAGACTAATGCCAATGGCCTTTATGACATATCTACACACACAACATTGATGATGTTGTGTGTGTATGTACGTATGCTGAATGCTTTTTGTACTGTGCATACACACATTGGGTCATGTTCCACTATAGACGTCCCAAGTCCAAGAAGCGTGCTGCAGTGTCTCAGAAACGCCTTCCAATGGAAGAGTTGAGTGCGATTACAGAGGTCAGTGAGAGTGGTCACTCCACACACACCACCTTCCGCAGCAGTAGTGGAGGGGAGGAGGGAGATGCAGCAGAGGAGCCAGTGGCGAGAAAGAGGTGGGTGGAGAGTGGGTGGGGAAATAGGGTGGGGGGTTGGGTAGAGATGTGTGGTGTGAGCCATGTGGTGAAATAGAGTGGATAGGATATGATGGGGAAAGTTGGAGAGAACTTGGTGCGACATCAGGTGACAGGGGTTAGGAGCTGGATGTTGAGGAGATACTCAGATAGTCATGGGTAGGCTAGGGGAAACAGGTGGTTAGTAGAGAGGTAGAGGGATGGGTAGAGAGGTGTGCTTCTAGGTATCCCACAGTAAGTACAGTTAAGCCTTTTGTGTGCCTCAACCAGTGTGTTTCTCATGTACCATAGACCTAGTTCGTCACGGAAGCTGAAGGCAGGAGCCAAACGAGAACAAAAGAAGACACAAGCTAAAGGGTATGTACTGTACGTGCACAATCCTTGGGTATCTGTGTTTGTGAATGTTCAACGAGTGAATGAGGACCTAGAGGATTTTGACCTACACAATTCTTACTTACATAGACATTATATTAATTATATTTGCATGTGTTTTGTGGCACATGTGCTACACATGCTTGGGTTACCTACACGTGGGTTACATACATGTTATTCTGCATTATGCACTCCTCCACATTACAGATACAGTACATACAAAACACAAGATGCTGCTTTATATTTGTTACAGCATGTGCCAGTCAGTGTTGTGGCTGCTATGTACAGTATACACTGTGCATGTGCCTAATGTGTTGATAATGACTGTTACATGCATGTGTGCACTCCCACCACAACCCCAGGAGACCACTGTCTGGATCGGAAACTGACGAGTGTGTGACGCCAAAGAAGAAAGCTGGCAGGTACGTAGGCAGGCACAAGAGAACATGAATCAGTACTTGCATGTGTTGGAGGTCACAGGCATACTGTTGTATTACTGCTGCATGTGGGGTCTGTAATGCTGCACACCAGAAGTTCCATTGTAAACATTGACTCACAAGACTAGGTGTCTGTCTGTAACTGTGCGGGATCTTCGTGGTCAGTTTCATGTGCTATTCATAATATATGTCCTCTACATACATAATACATTTTTCATACTGTCAATACATATGTGTATGTCCTCTCAAAGGTGTGTGCAGTTTGCTCGTGTAGTCCAGTGCAGTAGTGGTGTGTACTGAAGATCTAGTGCCATCATTCGCCATTACACGTGTTTGTGCTAGGAGAGTGGGAACAGTGGAATGTGCTAAATGTCGCCTTTATCTCAAATCTTCTAGAGCTGCTCCTGTGGCAAAAAGAAGAGCCAAGCAGGCAAACAATCACACTTCCCCTCGCAAGCGGGCACCTTCTCCTCCGTGAGTGGCTACGTATGTACAGTAGTTGTACTCAGGCTGCCCCACAACACACATTCCAGCTACACTAAGCACGCACACACCTGTTACTGCAGTTCTTGTACCCGTTTAGTGTGTGATACATACGTATGTGGCCTTGTGTGGCACCATCCTAGACCATGTTGTGGAGTTGGTACACCAAAAGGGGGGGCACAAATGCACCGGCTTACGAGCGGGGTGACGTAGCAGACAACTAATTCAGTTCAGAACGTTTCGGCCACGGAGGCCTTCGTCAGCTGATAGACTGTCTATCAGCTGACGAAGGCCTCCGTGGCCGAAACGTTCTGAACTGAATTAGTTGTCTGCTACGTCACCCCGCTCGTAAGCCGGTGCATTTGTGCCCCCCCTTTTGGTATCAATACGTAGCAATGAGTCTCTACAATATCAGAGTTGGTACACCATGACAATAGTAAACTACAATGACTTGCAAAGCGACAGATGTCAGTTGTGGGTCAGCTCTCACTGAGCTCAGTGAGGCTTTTGGCAGTAACTTTGACTTGCATTATGGACTGTAGCGTTAGAGTGTGAGTAATGCTCTGAAGTGATGCCAAAGTTCAGAGGTGAGTTGTGAGCCTATTGCGTACATCGGTGGCAGGCATTTTAGTGTAGGCATACTGTAACATCGCCAGATTGCACTGGTGGTGACTTACAGCTCACCCATCAGTTGTATGTGACATTCAGGGTGCTCAACTCCTTATTCATTGTGAAGTTTATGCCCTCCATTATCCCAGTGCCGAGGCAGATGAAGATTCTGATTTCACTGAGGAAACAGTGTCACCAAAGTGTGTAGGTGCATGCGTATTAGTACGCTACCACACTCAGCCACCACACTCACATACACACAGTACAAGACCATAGTGCACACACACACACACACACACACACACACACACACACACACACACACACACACACACACACACACACACACACACACACACACACACACACACACACACACACACACACACACACACACACACACACACACACACAGTTGGTACAGTCGTAGTGCAACACCGCTATGTGTATGACTTGTGCATACTGTACATATGCACTGTGTACACAACATACACACGCACATCCCTAACACTTCACTTACACTTTTTTCATGCATGCATTGCCTGTGCCTGTTAAGATTTAACATTTTACTTTGTATGCGCCCATTTCAAGGAAACCAAAAGTGGCCCAGGGCTCGGTGGATGGAGTTACAGGGCAACCTAAGCAAGCACCAAAGTGAGAATGTGGGCTCTTATGTATTGACAGACAGACACACACAGAAGAGTTTAGAATGGTGGGCACTGATTTCACCTGGTTTGGTGGACATGTCAACAATACCCATCACCTCCTCACTAAGTATGTGAGTATGCATACGTTTCCAGGCATGCAGAAATATGGTCCATGGATTGTGGTGCTAGGTGTGTTTTCCCACAGACTGCTGCTGCTGCTGCTGTTAATGGACCATATACATACATACATAGTACATAGTATACATATTATAATGCTCTCGTGTGGAAACATTTTACGACATGTACCCGTATCCGTGGTAATCACTGCACACAGTTGGTTAGCTATGGCAACATTGCATAATCAGCAACATTTCAATTGATGATGTTGCAAGAAGATCAAACTAGCATACTGCCGCTCAGAACTCGCATTCTTTAACACGGACAAGGGGGAGTCCATTCCAGACTTAGTAATGAATCTCTATTCTATTACTCTGTAATACATTGTCTCCAGTCATTTGTATGTGTATGTGTGTGTGTGTGTGTGTGTGTGTGTGTGTGTGTGCGTGCGTGCGTGCGTGCGTGCTTGCGTGTGTGTGTCAGTCTGTGTGTGTGTGTGTGTGTGTGTGTGTGTGTGTTGTGTGTGTGTGTGTGTGTGTGTGTGTGTGTGTGTGTGTGTGTGTGTGTGTGTGTGTGTGTGTGTGTGTGTGTGTGTGTTTGTACAGTGTGTGCGTACATCAGCACTGACACTGTACGTACACGTTGTGCTCCATTGCAGGAAGAAGGCACCAGCTGTGAAGACACCCAAGAAAAATGCAAAACAAAGTGGGAAATCACCTGTTCAACAAGTAGGACTAATGGATATGCATACAATATTATATCTTACATTGCATGACAACTCATTATAATGATAACTACTCCTGCTTATGTTAGTGAGCCGACAAAGAGCTAACCTCACTCATAGCATGTAATATGTTAGTGCTGGCCTATAAGCTCTGCAGTGAAGGGTATTTGCTAAGTGTATATGCTTGAAGCATGTACTGGTTCCCCGCACCCAGCAACTTCTTGCTTGTATGATCAGTTGCATCAGACACACAGGTACCATGTTGTACTTGAGTGTATGTGTGCATGACTCTGTGTCAGCGCACGTGTGTTACGTATGCCGTCATGCATAGTATGGTTCATGTCTCCTTTGTTCAATAGGTATCAACAAAGAGAAGGGCCAGAAAGAGATAGTAGCTTTTATTCAGTCTTCAGTCCACCACTGACTTTCCAGTTTAGGTAATGCTTGCACTCTGGAGCAAAGGGAATATAATATGAAGTGCACTGCTCTGTTTTGTCGTGTGTGTTTGTGTTGCTACTGCGTGCAGCTGCTGCTGTGCAGGGTTTTATACACCTTTCAGTATTTCATGGAGTGCATTTATGACATCATTTTATCAGAGTGCCTGCCCTATCACTCAGTGGTTACGAAGTGTGTCAGCTACATACAGTATTGGCAGTTCTCTTGTCAGTGCAATGAGAATTGGCATCTGACATCACCACGTTACTATGTATGCCATGTTATGGTTGACCGGTTTCATTGTGAAACCATTGTGGTAGGTCAGTTTGCAAACCCTACTGAGAAGTGAATGTGGATCTGTGTAGGAAGCGAATCACTTACACTGTGTAATTACAGAGTACTTCTGGAGACTGTTGAGGAGCATACAGTATGTGCTGTGCATGCACCTGTAGGTCAAGAGGGGCCCATGTACGTCCGGGGAGTAGTCTACTTCGCAGTGCACATCAGTGCCACTGCGGATGTACATACATACGTATGTATGTAGTGTGTGTGTGCGTGCGTGCGTGCGTGCGTGTGTGTAAATGTTACCCATTTGATGTGTGTTAATTTTTTGTGAATTTGACAGTTGAATCAGTAAGTTGTTCAATTAGAAGTCTGAACATTAGCAGGTGCAAATTTATGATTTTTTTGTTTTTCTCAAGCTTAGTACCCACTATTAACAGAACTCTGAAATTGCTATGATGGGGTCATGGTATTTGTGGGAATTTACTTGTAGAATTGCATGAACCATGACAAGGGTACTACTGCGTCGCCAACCTGACTGGGTGCATGCAAGCCAATGATGTCAACACTCAGGTCATCCTGGTGAAACAAGTGCATTTACTGTGAAGAGTGCTGCTATTGATGTAGTATATAATATGCAAATTAATTGATTTTAGTAGTAATTAACATTACATGTAATTTTTTCCATAGTCTCTCCCACCAGACATTTAATCACGCAGTCGAATGAACGTCTGGCATGTGAGGCTTTTTCCAGGACAGTTGCTATACATAGCGCCTTCTTTTATATGTAGCTAATGTGTCTGTGTGCATACTGTGTTTGGCTAAGGAAGGAAAGGCTTGATTGAGTCATTGCTAGATATAGTTAGTACCAATACGATTTTACTGATTTACTGATACAATTTTATAGAGGATCATGCAGTAATTGCATGGGTGGACTCAAGAAGTAAAGAATCAATCAATATCCCTATGCATACAGTACATGCATGTAAATGGGTATAATGTATAGCAGGGTATGCATGCACAAAAGCTAGAATGTATATATACCATACACATTCAACATTTGTATATTATCAAAAGCTGGTTGTATGTACACATTTAATAATATTTATAGTATAGGGCAGGAAATATAAATGGGGTGTTGTTGCTGGCCTGTGGGAGTCATAATGTAGGTACATAGCTCAGTATTAATTAGTATTAGAGCAATAGCCCCTGGGCACATGATTATCACACATTGTGTGTACTATGAAAACCATGGGGACACGGGTACGTCTGTCAGCTCTGACTTGTGGTGTGCATGTATGGTTTCTAATGTGACCAACAATTACGAGAGGACAGGACAGAGGTCGATCGAGTGCTGGTGCAGCTGAGGTGCAGTGAAAAAGATGCTATTTCTTTCTGTCTCACTGCTGCTTGGTTGGACAGAAGGTGAGAGAAAGTTTTCTGCCACTGCTTCACTGACCAGACCAGAGAAAGTCAGTGTGTGGGTTGCACTTTGTGTACTCATTTGTTCCTTCTTCAGTAGTCCAGTCACAGTCTAAAAAGCCCAGTCAGTTTGTTTCTGTCTATTCTCTATTGGTGGTTTTCCTTCTGCTGTCAGCTGTGGTAGGAATGGGTGAGTTGGGTGACCTTGGAGTGTCTGCATGTGTACTCGGTGCATTGACAGGTTGTGCATAGAGTGAAGGTGTGTATAGTGCTCATATCAGAAATAGCTGAATGCCTGTGTTTGCTGTACCTCCGACAAGCACCATCTTCAGTAAGGGCATAATAATGTTTGAGTGGAATACACATATTTAGACCTACTTGATGCACATGCTTGCACACGAGCATCCAATGGCAAATACTGTATATGCAGTCATACTATGCTATACACATGCATCCATTTCACACTCCCTCCGTCCCCACCCTCCCTCTGCCAGCCTCTAGTCCTGGTGCATCCAGTCTGACATCTGCTTTTGCATCACCAACTGAGACCACTCAGACTTCCACCATTGATACCACAGCAGTAGCTACTAGTACAGTGCTGCTGTTAGTGGTGGTAGTGGCAGGGGTGGTGGTGACGATGGTAGTTGTCATGGTTGTCATGCTATGCAAGAGGCAGAGGAAAGGTGAGAGTAACCTGAACGTATGTGAGTGATAAAGGGGGATTGTCTGATGGTGTGTATCCATATTAAACAGGACTAAGATGTCTGTTCTCCTATATATATCATGAAGTACATACGTATGTAGCATATCATGTGATCATGTTTAAGTATAATAAATATATTATACATAAGTGATATTCCCTAATTGGAAGTGGTCATACGTACTGTACATGCAAGGGTAGTACACCATACGTATCA
This sequence comes from Aplysina aerophoba, assembly GCA_949841015.1. Lineage (NCBI taxonomy): Eukaryota > Metazoa > Porifera > Demospongiae > Verongiida > Aplysinidae > Aplysina > Aplysina aerophoba. Next base: position 3,135,631 of record OX465037.1, on the reverse strand, counting down.
ATGTATCCTAGTGCCGTGGCAGTGTGTGTGAACGAGATGGGATGTGGGTGACTTGGTAGGTAATTAAATAAATGACCTGTGCTTCTGACCTTTTGGCTTGCCTGCATAATGATAACATATTACTGTCTGTAGACTACCAACGAGGTAACAAAGGAGATTCCAAGCTGATAGCAGCCAGCTTTGGCCTCCCAAATGGAATCTGCTTGGACCCAACCACAGACAGTGCGTCCACCACCTGCCCCAGAGGTAGTGTGGGGGCGGGGTCCCAAGCGTCTGTCTGCTCCCTAACCACAGGGCAGTTGAAGACAGTGAGTTTGAGCAGAGGCGGGGAATGGGGGGAGAGGAGGGGAGGAGAGGGGAGGAGTGGGCAGGAGAGAGGAGGAGTGGGCAGGAGAGAAGAGGAGTGGGCAGGAGAGGAGGGGAGGGGAGGGGGAGAAGAGAGAACAAAAATGCTCATGCTCACAAAGTTTTATTGCATATCCGTATGTGTGGGAGATGTGCTGTATTCACATGAAACCTGTGTATTCACTACAACTCTGCAATTGCCTTCTTCAGAAGACAGTCCCAATCTATGACACTCCTTGTCAGAAATTTCCACTTGTTCCTTCCATGGTGAGGTATTTGGGTGGTGGGTTGGAAAGGTACGTATGAGGTACAGTACGTACATGAACTCTCAGCATGGACTGTAGCTCATCCTGTTGTGGGTTGAGCAAACAGGGCATGCAAACACCAAAGGCCTCTCCATACATCATGCATCGTCTTCAATGAATCTAGAGGTGTGGATCACATGACAGTCATGTGATCATAATTAGTAGTGTTACAGTCAAATCACTAGCTCATTATGTGACATTATCACATGACTTTGTCACACTGTCATTTCATGACCCTGTCACATGCTGATCATCACACGCAGGAGTTCCAGCACTATGAAAGTGCCAATGCTGCCAGCACTGAGTCAGAGCACTCGTGTCCAGCCGACAACGAGGCCAACCACAATCAACAACTCTCCCAGCACAAGTACCAAGAGATCCCTCGCTCCTCTGTGATCCAGGATGACCATATAGGGGAGGGGGAGTTTGGAGTGGTGTGTCAGGGGGAGTGGCAAAGCAAGGCCGGTGTGGTGCAGAAGGTGGCCATCAAGATACTCTACAATGAAGACGACAAGGCAAAGTTCATCCAGAAGGCAGCGGCCATGGGACAGTTCAACCACCCCCATGTGGCCAGATTGTTTGGGGTGGTCAGCATAGGCAAGCCTGTGAGTGACAAGCTTTTTTTGGAGAAATTATATATAAATATATATATTTATACTATGGTATGCATAGTATGCTTTGATCATTAGGTGCTAATTAGTTTTTTTAAAATGCAGTAGATACCCGGAAGTGGGACGTCATTAATTTCACTTTCGAGACCTGCACTTGATTTCAGATGATTTTGAAGCGGAATCAACCTCGCGCGTTTAACGAAGGTCAGCGCGGATTGTACAATTGTACATACCATAGTATAAGTCGGTTATAGCCCCAACCCAAGTCTATTCGCCATTTTAGAAACCTTGAAATGTTGCGTAAATCACCTTGGGCTAAGCACAAGGTGATTTACGCAACATTCCTAGGTTTCTAAAATGGCGAATGGACTTGGGTTGAGGCTATAACCTATACATATATACGTATAAATATTTCATCACTTTTCTGGAGTGCCACATCACATTGCGTCCCATGTGACCTTTGTTGCGCTAACTAGGCACATCACATTGCATCACTTTTGCATCACATTCACTGATGAAGGTGGCTGTATGATTGCCAAAATGTTTCGATTTCTTTTAAAACCTTTTCTAGTGTGTGTACCAAATGATTGTGATTGCATCACTTCCTGCATGCCTTGTTTCAGGCAATGATTGTGGTTGAGCTGCTGGAGAAAGGTGACCTCAAGAGCTACCTCCTCTCGGTTGAGTAAGTGAGCACCATCCGCAGAGCAAAATGGAACAAATACATTCCACAATATACTGCTCTCTTCACCCCCCTCCCAGTCCCTTCAAGCACTCCAACCTCCCTCACCTTCTGCTGACGTTCTCAAGACAGATTGCAGGTGGGATGGCTTACCTCTCCAGCAAGGACTTTGTTCACAGGGAACTTGCCACCAGGTACATCCTCCTAGACAGACGACTCAACTGCAAGGTGTGTGTGGTCAGCAGCTGCATGAGCCCATCAGCATGGGTGACTCTCTGGTTCGACCTCTGGCCTGACCCCTGACCCCTTGATGTATGTATACTCATTTGCTTTGGTAGCACATCACCTAACTTGTTCTTGTTCAGATTGCCGATTTCGGCATGTCCCGCAACCTTGACAGTGAGTACTACCTCTCGCAAGGTGGGCGTGTCCCTCTCAAATGGACCGCCCCTGAGGCACTCCTCCACAACAAGTACTCCACCAGCAGTGACGTTTGGAGCTATGGAATGGTCCTGTTTGAGATATGGTCACTGGGACGAAAGCCATTTGAGAAAAAGACAGCTAAGGAGGTGGGTGGATGTATACAATATAGTAACAAGCATGCATAATTTGTATTCCTCCCCCCCCGCATGTGCACACTCACTGTCCACCTCATTCTACTGCAGATTGTTCAAATGTTCAAATCCAAGAATGGATACTGTCAGGCTCCTCCCCCTGGCTGCCCAAGGGAGATATATGCTGTGATGGTGAAGTGCTGGTGAGAGGAGGGTATGAGGAGGAGGGTGGGTGCAGAGAGGAGATCAGGTAGAGGACAGGGCTAGATGCTGATAGATATGCATGTAGTGCATGTGTGGTCTTGTGGGGAAGGATATCATCCGATGAACAAGGATATATAAATTCATCTGGTAAAAGAAAACATGTTCGCCCTGGTTTAAGGGTTCTTCATCATAGACACATACATGTCTTCATCAACTACAGAGCATGCTAGTCGATCGCCCTCACGCTTGACAATCGCTAAAGGTTTAGGGCGAATTTTCCTCTTATGGAACAGTTTCTCTCTCTATCCGTTGCCATAGGAACCCAGATCACCACAAACGTCCCTGTTTTGATGAAGTGTTTACTTCCTTTAGCAGACCAGAACCAGTTCTGACTTCCTTTGGAGATGGGTTGGATTCGGAATCAGTTCCACCCACTGCCCTGATGCTAGGGTCACACCTTGCTGTAGCAAGGTGGTTGTACCTTGACCTTCAGCACACCTATAGGAAGAAGAATAAATGATCACTACTGTCTATGTCTTGTGTGATTTGAGGCAACAGCATGCATATGAGTGAACTTGGTTCACTTTCAACATTTAGTATGTCAATATGACTACGTACGTAAGTTAAGACTACAAGTCTGCACGGTGTCGAAACACACCATATTGTAATTATGTCATTTAATTGACATATATCTAAAACAAGCTATGTGTGGGTAGTCCATATAAAACAATGCATGAGTGTACATAGCTTGCTCACTTCTCCATGCTGGTCCTGTACAATTATTAAAATTATTAAATTATTAAGATTAAATTAGCTGCACACTACTACCTATGGCACTGTGCACATAAAAAGTGAGAGAGAAGGGGAAACGAGGTGCATACCACCGATACAGCCCTGAAGAGCGCACTGACATTGGAAGGTACGCTTCTCAACACGGCGTCGCTGCAGCAGCGAGGTTCTTCTCAAGAAAGCTAGCGCTGAAGAGCACTGTAGGGGAAACTACCGTACGATCGATCAAGGCGGCGTACCCGTCTTTAGCGTTTCCTGGTTCTCTTTCGCAGTCGAGCACTTTCCCACTATCCGCCTCCCAGACGTCGCAATACGCGTGAAAGCCGCTAACACAGGCCTTTCTATAATCCTCCATTTCCTCACCTTAACGTGTATATATTTTCGTTGGTAAAATATTTTCGTGGTTGGCCCAGACCACGAAAATATTTCCGCACGAAACTTTTTCACACGAAAATTTCCGCACACGAACATTTCCCGAACTACGGTATTTCTGTATACGTATATCAGCATGCAAATTACTTACAATACTAACATCACATGCAGCACTATGTGCAATGTGCACAGTGCCATAGGTAGTAGTGTGTGTTTGTGTTTGGAGCTGTGCAGGCAAATGATGAATGAATTTAGGATCGTTTGAGTCTGATGGTTACACTCCTGAGTCTTAAGACTAAATAACTGTACCATCAATACAATGTATACGTATGTACATACCCCTGAAGATAGTAATGGGCAACAGGTGACCAGGACATCAAATACATGCACTAATTACTGCTCTTGTACTCTGTCCGACTACAGCAAGACACAAGAAGTTGAAGGACTACACTACAACTGTACACATACAGTATGTACACACACATATGGACCCAAAAGTGGAAAATACAAGAAAAACTATGTTACAAGTTACGAACGTACATACAACAATAAATACACAAGTTTACTTCATGCCTTGAGGCAGATGCCGTCCACTGTCTTGTTTGCCACAGACTGATTTGACAACTGTCACAGCCTGGCTGTCCTTGGTTGAGTTCTGTTTGTTCTTTTTCAGTGGGTCCAGCAAGAGAAGAGAAGTCATGTTCTTGACAGCTGAGCATGCCAACAGGACTTCCTCCAGCTCAGACTCACTGGGAGGGAGGGAGGATGGCAAGGGAGAGGGAGGACAGGGAGCGAGTATGGGGAGGGAAAACAGGGAGAGCGGGGAGGGAGGGAGGATGGAGGGAGAGCATTTTAGTGCCTCAATCTTCAGATCAAAATATTATGCATCTTGTGTTCTATGGTGTCACTTCACCATGGAGTGGCATAGACGTACGTACTTCTAGAGCACAGCTTAGACAATACATTGCCATTTACGTACAAGACGTATTCAAAGAGCACCTTACGTACATACAGTATGAGTGGTCAAGAGCTCTTGTCCGTACGTAAGGAATGAGAATAACGATGACTAGTCAGTACTGTACAATACGTACACATGTACAGTAGTGTGTGCACATGTATGAGTCTATGTGTGTATACACCTGGCAGTGTCCAGCAGTGTGGACAGGTGGGATGAGGGCACCTGCTGACAGTCTCTGTCGAGATAATACACAGAATACATCTGCTGTCGGAACACCATCCTCTCTGTTTCCTGTGCAGGAGGTCGTCAGTACACACATGCACTTTGCACATACGGTACCATCGCAGCACATGGCTACAACAGGGGTGACAAACTGGTGTATACAAACGTACACTCTCCTGTCACACCAATGCAGCACACACACACACACACACATACACACACACGCACACACACCTTTCTATACTGCTGAATATAAAGTTTGAGCTGCATGGCCAGCACCTTCTGCTGCTGCTGTACTGGGAGGGAGGTATCAACGGCCAACTCAAGGGAGGAGCTGGGGACAGCCTGTCTGAGGAAGGCCAGTACCAGGTCCACATCCTGCAGGGGTGGGATGGGGTGCAGGGGGAGGGAGGGGAAGAGGGGAGTATAGAGGTATGTACGTATGTAGTAGAGTGTTAGGGGAAGAAGGAATGCAGGAGTAGTGAAGTGTGGGGCCAAGAATGTAGAGATAGAGAAGAGCATTGAAGAAGAGAGGGTACGTACGTACAAGCTTGAAGTAGCAGAAGGTGAGTAAGTAGAGTGACATCGGCAGAAGCAGCAGCCAAAGCCATCCATGTTGGTGCAGAGTGACGGCAACATACACTGCACCGTACAGCACTCATTAGACACACAACTGCTCCATATCTAACACAACACGAACTCTACACAAACATACGTACATACAGTAGCATGTACAGTCATACGTATGTACGTATGTGACCACACACGCACGCATGCACGCACACATGCACACATGCACACATGCACACAACTCTGCTCACCCGAGCTGCATTACAGCAGTCTGTGGACAGGGTGAGAAAACTGCAGTAGAGACAAAACACCACACAAGAGTATGATAAAAATATAACTTTATCGCAACTACAAAATGTGACAGTACTGTTACACAATATGCACATACTAAGCTCAAAATGCAATACGCAACCAGTCCTACCAAACCTAGCCACAGCACAGCCACCGTCACACAGACACATTAGAAGTTACATATGTAGCATTCCCTGTACCACAGCTCATGCACACACCTGCTTTCCTTTAACAGTCTTTCTCGCACACGTGTGAGGTATGCTGCAAACACCTGTCGTACTTGCACCTCACTGAGCCGGCACATCATCATGTGATAAAGGAAGAGCAGAATGATTCATATAAATAGATCATATACGCACGTACATCATGAGTGTACCTTTTGTACTTATATACACACACACATTCAGTACAGTACAATACATATGTACACTGTACGTATATACGTACATCTGTGTATGCGAGTATGTGTGCATAACACTCATACGTACGTATGTATATTTGTGCGTGTGAATTTCACTGCAATTTACATTTACGTACCTAATGCAGGCGATGTTACTGATGATGTGGTCCTTGGCTGAGAGGCTACGGGACTCCACCCTCTCCTGGAGGAGGTGGCGGTCACCCACTCCAGCTGGCTCCCTCACCACTTGGACCGCAACTGGTTGGCGATGAACAGCCCCACCCTCTCCTCCCCTCCAACTGACAGAGTTGGAAGATGACTGACGCTTTGCACTCTTCAATGTTTTGCTGCACCCTGATGACTTCGGCCTCTGTGCGGCCAGCAGGCTGCTGAGCGGCACAGCCCCTGGGGGGCGGGGCTTAGGCATGAGTCGTCTCTCATATGCAGCTACTCGTTGCAGTGGGCCCAAACCCTTTGGGTCGTTAGCATCCACAAGCAATGAAGAAGCACTCTTGGAAACACTGGTAGCAAAAATACATAAACATAACAAAAAGTACTAACTAAGACACGTGCACAACATTAAAGCACAGTTTAAGTTCTATACATACTCATCAAACGTGTGTCCAACTGGAGTGGTGGGCGGGGCTACTATGTAGAGTGGTGGGTGGGGCTACCACGTGGAGTGGTGGGTGGGGCTACCACGTGGAGTGGTGGGTGGGACTATTGTGTGGAGTGGTGGGTGGGGGCTACCATATGAAGTGGTGGGTGGGGCTACTGTATGCAGTGGTGGGTGGTGCTACCGTGATTACTCACCCTTGTAGTACGGAGGTAGCAGAGGGCACTGTGGCAGGGCCTCGGCGACTGGTTGCCCTGTAGAAGGGAGGTGAGTGCACATAACTTCTTCACCTCTGCATGCAGTGCATACGTTCTTAGATGCATGTACTGCACATACAAACGTACGTATGTATTACGTATGCACGTATAGTTCAGCAGAGTATACTTTGTAGTCCAACAAAGTATACACCACCAGTACTGGCATTAATAAATGTCTTGGTGATGCAAGGAGAAACACTCCAGCACAAGTTGCAATGAGTGATGGCCACCAGGAGAGCAGGTGGAGCACTACGTATGTTTGCCAACTGGTTAGGAGAGCAGGTGGAGCACTACGTATGTTTGCCAACTGGTTAGGAGAGCAGGTGGAGCACTACGTATGTTTGCCAACTGGTTAGGAGAGCAGGTGGAGCACTACGTATGTTTGCCAACTGGTTAGGAGAGCAGGTGGAGCACTACGTATGTTTGCCAACTGGTTAGGAGAGCAGGTGGAGCACTACGTATGTTTGCCAACTGGTTAGGAGAGCAGGTGGAGCACTACGTATGTTTGCCAACTGGTTAGGAGAGCAGGTGGAGCACTACGTATGTTTGCCAACTGGTTAGGAGAGCAGGTGGAGCACTACGTATGTTTGCCAACTGGTTAGGAGAGCAGGTGGAGCACTACGTATGTTTGCCAACTGGTTAGGAGAGCAGGTGGAGCACTACGTATGTTTGCCAACTGGTTAGGAGAGCAGGTGGAGCACTACGTATGTTTGCCAACTGGTTAGGAGAGCAGGTGGAGCACTACGTATGTTTGCCAACTGGTTAGGAGAGCAGGTGGAGCACTACGTATGTTTGCCAACTGGTTAGGGAAAAAAACAACGCAAGTTGCAGTGAGTCTCTTAGCTTAACTGTGGCAAGTACGCAACAGTAATGCTAATTCAATGAAGGTTGTTACGTACATACATGTGTACTTGGAGTGTTAGATACGTACATACGTACATACATATATACTTACATACATAATACGTACGACATATAGGGTGAGAAAATATGTACGTACGTAGCACATAGTCAAGGTCAGAAGTCACTGCAGTCCATCAGTCCATTGTAGTGAGGTGTGTGTGTGTGTGTGTGTGTGTGTGTGTGTGTGTGTGTGTGTGTGTGTGTGTGTGTGTGTGTGTGTGTGTGTGTGTGTGTGTGTGTGTGTGTCTCACTTGTGTGGATACAGCTGCTGGTGCAGTGTCAGGTTATGAGGGGACTTCCCCTCCAGGAACACACTGCAAGGAGTGAAGGGAAGCACACAAAAGTGATGGTCACCCCAGCAGAGAGCAACAGTATGAGGCATCTTTGCATGCCTATTTATTTCCATAACGTGTGTCTTGGTAGTAGTACATAACTGCAATCAATCAACCTGTACAGGTCCCAAGTGTCTTCAGTTGGAAATATCCTAACAAACTGCCCCCTCCTCTCATACTCCTCTCTGGTCTCCACCAGTACCTTGGGCTGAGGCTTCTCCTGTGAAGGCAGGGGGAGGGAAGATGGGAGGAGAGGCATTACGGAGCAGGAAGGGGATATACCGTACCACACAGTGGTAGAAGGGCAAGAAGGGCATGTGAAGACACATGCAGGACAATCTTGATGTGGGTGCTTGATTGGAAAAGCTTTGACACATGCACATGCATTAAAAGAGGGACACATGTTTGATGTGCAAGAAAGTCAGTCCCATTACGGTTTTACTGAAGTACATGTGTATAAATACTGTACACGGATACATAAATACATACATACATAAATACGTACGTACGTACATACATACGTACATACGTACATAGCCACCAACAGCTGCAAACAACAGCAGAACACTAGAGAACAGCCGTACAGCTGCTCCAGCCTGCAGCTGCTCACTCACTAGCTTCACTGAGGGTCCACTACGCTTGGTCGCTGCTGCTGCCCTGGTGTAGCCAGCAGAGGCGGCCCTGACAGCTGTGTAGGGGTCCTGCAGGGGCACTCCTGCTAGGGAGAGGGTGTCACAGACCAGAGCAGACTTGATCTTGTAGTCCATTGGGGTGTCACTAAGAGGAGTGGAGGAGGGGGGGAAGCAGAGAAGGAGAGGGAGTGGAGGAGGGGAGGAAGCAGAGAAGGAGAGGGAGGGGCAAGAGAAAGGGGGGATGAGAAGACGGATGCGAGCGGCAAAGGATGAGTGGGAGGGAGGGGAGAGAGTAAGATAGGAAGGGGAAGGAAAAGGGTGATTGAAGAGAAAGAAGGGAGAGAAAGGACAGGAGACCGTAACTGCATGGCTCCAGATAGACATACGTACATACGTAATGCACATGTACACACATCACAGGAATGCACTGCATACTATATTACTTAGCCACAGCCATAGATACATACCCTAACCCATTTATGAATAACACAGCTCAAACACAACATAGTGGACACGTGAACAGACAGAGCTATACAATGCTGCCATGTGTACATGTGGCACATACATACGTACGTACCATGCCAGGGAAGGAGACAGGTTCACCTCCAGGACCCAAGGCCTGAGGTCCTCACTGACCAGGATGTCAAACCCGTACAACTCTGCAGGAAGGGACAGAACAGTAGCATGACCCACCACTCATGACAGGGACATGAAGTTTTGGGTACAAAGCCATCATCAGCTGCTATGTATGACCGAAGCAACCAGATACGTACCAGCAGCAAAAATAGTCTGAACCAGAGTGTACGTACATACGTGCATTGATGTGTAGCAATTTGAATTGCATACAATTACCATGTTACTTCATTATTCGCTGCAAGGAACAGTGTGATTGTACATGCATATGTATAAGTACAGCACTTAACTACTCCCTAGCAACACCACACCTCCAACTGCTCCCTAGCAACACCACACCCCTAACTGCTCCATAGCAACACCACACCCCAACTGTTCCCTAGCAACACCACACCCCCAACTGCTCCATAGCAACATCACACACCCAACTGTTCCATAGCAACACCACACCCCAAGTGTTCCCTAGCAACACCACACCCCCAACTGCTCCATAGCATTATCACATTCCCAACTGTTCCCTAGCAACACAACACCCCCAACTACTCCATAGCAACATCACACCTCCAAACTGCTCCCTAGCAACACCACACCCCCAACTGCTCCCTAGCAACACCACACCCCCAACTGCTCCCTAGCAACACCACACCCCCAACTGCTCCCTAGCAACACCACACCCCCAACTGCTCCCTAGCAACACCACACCCCCAACTGCTCCCTAGCAACACCACACCCCCAACTGCTCCCTAGCATTACTTTCTACTTCACATAACAAACTGTATGTACCAAAGCAATTCTTGTAGTGTGGCTGAAACATTGTTGCTGCCATGGCGACAGTGGGTGCCACAGACAGAATGGACTTTATAATGGCATCCTCTATCCGCAGGACCAGAGTTGGTGTGTCTAGCCCCGCCCTCCTCAGGTGCCGCAGCGCTGCACTGGCACTCCACTTGTTTCCATAGTCCTCAACATCAGGAACCTCACATCTGCAGCACACAACAGCACATACGTACGTACGTACGTACGTACACCACGTGACATGGCAGCACTTTACTACATGGCACCAATGTGAGGCACACATGTACGCAGCTGAAACATGGCTATACAGTACGTTACTTACTCGTACGTACTGCTTATGTAGATTAACTATGTACATGTGTATAAACAGTAAGGCTATTGCTACGTACGTACATTGACTCTGACATGCAAAGGAGAGATGTGGTGTCACTCCGCAGCACTCACAGCTCAGTCCACTCCCAGCAGTGGGCTGGTCTCTGCTAGTGTCACACTGTTAACAACACCCACCCACACCTCCCACACACCTGTAGCATGTAGTGTACAGCGTGATCACTCGCTGCCACAGCCTCCATATCACCTTTTGCGCAACACATACGGACATGCATGCAAAATACTCATCCCCACCCCACCTCACACTTTCTTGTACACCTACACATGCACCAGCTGTATGTACCCTCACAGACACACCACGCACATTCGTACATTGATACATAAGGACAACATAAACCCACAGTTCACCAACCCAACCTGACGTAATCCAGGCTCTCTTTGTTGATGCTGTAGTTGGTGAGGTGCATGTTGAGGTCGCGGAGGTCCCGTAGTGACGCGTCATACGGGACGGTGGCAAACCGTGCCAAGCCCTCACTGAAGAGGTAGACCCTTAGTGGGTCGTACGACGTCACAACCACATAGAGCCGTAAGTCAAACTTGAAGCCTTGGGTGAGCAGAGACAGACATGAAAAGTTACATACATCAGGAGAAAATTCAATGCTGATCAAGAGGAGGATTATGGTTACTGGAAAACTCAATACAGTACATTAACACTGTAGACTCTATGTAACAGTTAAAACACTCTAAAATGATCCATAATCTGTAATGATCTGTAATTAGTGAAGGACTCAGAATGAGAGTATTAGAGCTACGTATGTATGTGTATCATGTATCATGACTAGTGTGCCCTTTCATGCATGGTGGTCAGTTGCTCTTTCTTACCATCAATGCACAAAGGTCTTTCGATGTAACGTGACACCACTACCATCTCTGTTAAAGATGCTTTTGCCCGCAGGGGCTACAAGGACATCAGCACAAAGTCAAGTCAATCCATCATCAAACAGTAGCACAATACACCCACCCATAAACGTACATTGTTGATAATGTAGATTCCTCTGCCTCTCGATGATGCAACCGGCTTCACAATCCATACCCCATGCTCTTTCAAGTGGCAAGCAGAGAACCGAGCGTACTCCTCTGGTAGAAGGAACGTCTTTGGCAGAATGTTAAAGTGTTTGGCCCCCTTGGTCTCCTGCATGCGCTGAACATTTCTTGAGAGCCTGTCCTTGCGGGTGAGCTCTGAGGAACGGGCAAAGTGGTTGATGCGCTGGAAGGGCTGCATGCCCTGCAGGTCCGGCCCTTTGGCGTGGCTGCTCTGCCATAGCACATTGTAGTACGGGCTGCTGGAGGTGACCTGGATTGGAGTGGAGCGGGGGAGTGAATGTCAATGAAGTGTGGTGGAGAAACAACTAGATGATGTGTTACGCTACATACGTACATTCCTACAAACAAGGGGATTTCTTAATCAAGCAACACAGTGTAGCCCTTTCTGTCTGCGATTTGACAAAGACCCTCAAGTCGAAATGCCCCGAGCTGCTACCAACCTAAGCTCTACAAGTGGTCAGTAACGTTATAGAGGCTCATTACTATGTTGTAACAACTTGAACTGGGGACCGTGAGGAAATCACATTTTATCAAATATCACATACTCTTCAACTGTGAGAAGGTCTTCTACATACGTACGTTCCTATGTAGCAGAAGAAGGCCTTTATGGTCAGTCATTCTGCTTCTTCCATTGGCACTTTGTGAAAAGTTCCCCCCAGTTTAAGCTGCATGATTTACTTAAGGAATTCAACCAAATTACTCATTACCAAGATTAGCTTTGCAAATGAGACACTACACATGTCAGCTGTTTGGGGCTCCTTAAGGTAAGGGCCATTTGCTAGCTATGCACGAGGTTGGAAGCACTGGTACAACCATACACAGTAGAGCAAGAATATATGTACATACGTAGGCTGTACGTACGTTGTATATATGATGTACATATGATGCTAGTATGTACTGTACATAGGATGCTTGTGTATGTGCAGTACATACAGATGCATACACAGGGGAAGTGTTCGAGGAACACAACCTACGTACGTACATGCATACTTACCTTTGTAAAGCCGTGTGATTCCAACACTGTCTTGACCACCTTAGTCTCAGTCTTCCCTATTCTATATGACAGACCCAGCTCATCTGTGTGTGCAAGAGAGGGAGGCATACCCACACACCGAGCTGAACGCAGCAACAAACGTTACACTCAAGAATACTCTGTACCAAGGCGGCAGGATTCACTCTACAGAGGCTGTTTCGAAGGATACAGTACTTCATCTTCACTGAACCCTCTAGCATCTCTGAGCCTACATACATACAGTACGTAAGTACTTGTGGTGTGGGCAATACCACACAGAGTTATTAACATGATATCATGAGTTTCTTTGCTACGTACATACGTACGTTGTTGCTAACTGACAGATTATCTTGAGCATAAAATACTTGCGTAGCAGATTCAACTAATTGCAGGACATTTTGGTCATGTAGGCCGTTGTCAACTGCGTACAAAATATACACGCAATCACGATACACTAGTGTTTGGAGGCCTCTCTTTGTAGTCACTAAACACAACCCGGTGCACCCTTTATTAAGATTGCTTAGCAAAAACAGAACCCCATCTTATGCAGTGTAGGTGACATAGGCAAGACACAAGGGCACAGGAATGCCTTACTCCTGCCACCAACACAGATATCTGACCCCCACTGTTCATCACATGACAGAGCACGTCTGTACACAGAAGACAAAAAGTACAAACTATTCATTCACCTCAGTGTGTGGATACACAGTACAAATTGGTAGATAAATTGAAAACTGAATAGTGTTACCCAGGTGAAATACGTAGTTATACTCGGCCATAAAATGCATGCATTCCCACTGGACACACAGCAGTAGTAACTGAAGGCTGATGTCGACTCATTCTGATTGCAGAGCAGGTGGCTGTAGGTTGGGATGGGTGTTTGAGCAGTAGCTAGGAGCAAGGATTGGAACTGAACTCTAAATGCAGCTGCATTTATGTTTTGAGGGTGGTTGCATATAAATAATACTCGGTAGTTGATTCCCCTTACGCATTTCAAAGCATTACTACTACGAGAGGCAGAGCATCTGAGTGCGTTTAGACGTGGCTGGAGTGGGCTAGGGGACTCGGAGTGGAGCTTCTTGAGGGTCTACTTGGAAGCAAAGCGGTCAGCAAATGAGGTTGTCTGCTTCAAGGGTTGATACACAAACATGTAACGACTCACCAATGACCGATGCAGGTATGCACGGTCTAGAGGAGCCGAGAAGTTCAGGATAGAACACCATTACGGGCAGTCGGTCCTTGCCAACGGTCATCCACACAATGTCCGGCTCCGCGACTGACGGATTGGCGCTGCCACTCGTAGAAGACCTACACAGCACACGACGAGAGTAGGCAGTAAATAAAATGCGTCCTCCTCACTCTGCTGGCAACTGCAGCTTTCTCGGTGGCAGTCACCTCGCACGGACTCCCCACCGAACATCTTCCGCCATTCTCCCGCCAAATCGCACCTTGATGGGGAATTCCCGCGAACAATTGCGTACTTACTTGACACATGTCATATTATACTGCATAATTCGTTAGCAGCACCTTTACATGGGGGCGGTCTTGTATTAACTACAAACCACCATCGATTCATCCCACGATGGGCAGAACGGTAATGCAGCATGACAGATAGCCAGTGAGTCACAACTTGCAATTTTAGCCATGCAATGTTCACAAACAAAGCACAGGGAGGGACAACTCTGTAGTCTGATACACACAGAATTCTTAGATTAATTAGCTATGCTAGCATTACACTCAATACTTGAGTAATGGATTGCTGAATGTCAATAGCTGTAGCTACTGGTAATCACTACTAGCCAAACCCAATGACAGCTAACAACCAAGATTGGACTTGAACTCTGCCAGAAGGTTCTCTCCAAAGTCAGACAGGACAAGATTGGCCTTCAAATTGCTGCCACGTGCTGACTTTGTTAGGTGCCTGGCCATCTTGTAGCCTCTGCGTGCAAAGACAAAGTCACCAGCAGACAGGGACAGGCAAGGACAGATGTCACCGTGTCCGTCACCAAAGTACACCACTTGCTCATAGGCCCGACCTTGCATGTGCTGGCGAAGTATCTCGGCTTTGCACATATTAGCTGGACAGCGTTTACATGAGTGACTGTGGTGATGCCTAACCACAAGCTTCCCCGAGTCAGTAAAAGCAGCTGGATTTGAGTACACTTTGGAGAAGAAATAACTGAGCCCACAAGAGTCTAATATCCACTGAATGAAGAGAACATTAGCATCAGACACAATAATCATCTCAGTATCATCCTTGGTTGCTAAGTGCTTGCACAGGTCCATCATTCCAGGCATCACCAAAACTGCTCGTACGATGTCTTCAATGCTACGAGGAGTGATGCCTGTGGAGTGCATTTCTGCAAAGGACTCAGCCATGAAGTCTGTCCAGATTGGGTGAACCTCCTCCCAGTGGTGCAGGTTGGTGTAGGAGCGCAGGTTGTGATCAAGGTCAAAGACAATGATGTCAATGTTACCATCGATCATGGTCTGGTCAAAATCAAAAACACAGAGCTTGTTCTTGGCCACTGTGGTAGAAGGAGCAGGAGGGGGAGGAAGGAGAAAAGGAGGGGGGAGAGAAGAAGGAGGATAGAAGTGAAAGGAAGAATAGAGAGGGGTAAAATGTTGGGAAAGGCATATAACATCACTGCATTGACATCACAGCACTAACAACATGTAAAGTAGTGAGAATACAGGCATGCACAAAACACACACATACATGCATACATACTTACTGTATGTGCACACATAATATTGCCATGTATGTATGTATGAACAGGTAGTTTCAGCCAAGCATGCACACACATAGTGTCACAGATGTAGTGCCACACGCATGCATGCAGCAACACACACACACACGCACACGCACACGCACACGCACGCACGCATGCACACACAACCAATGAATATCCACTCACCTTGTCTTGTTGGTAGTTCAGTACACATTTTCCAGCTGCAATGAAGCAATTTGCAGATGCTTGCTGACTGTGAAACAATGACAAAACAGGAAATTAGTAAGCTGCTGTCACAGCAGCCACATTTACTCAAAGCAGCACTTTGCTCTTCTATTCCCTCCATGCTCTGCATTCAACAAAAGAACCTACAGCTGCACTCAAGGATTGTGACGGATGCCCTGGGAGCAGGTGAGATGCTAAGTCTGCTTGGTCTACAGTGAGACCGTAAACAGCCTCCCAAACCTCAGAGCACTCGGTCATAGCAGCTATCAAGCACTGCACATAATCACCACCTGAGCCCAGGCATGGTACCTGGTCACGCTCGCTGACACCATACCTCATCTATGATGACACACCACACATCTAATCAGCCATTCACCACTCATAGCACATTATTATCCCCATCCCATCCCCATACACTAGTCTAGCATCAGACAATACATTATATATTCAATGTTGGCATAACATAGTCTTTGGTGAGATTTCTATATCAATCTTTTTCTACCACCTAATATTCCCTACATACACAGACACTTGGTTCTGGACGATCATACTCAGCTAGCTCCAGCTCTACCACAGAGCGATGGCGTCCCCTAACATGGTATGAAAAGTCTGATATAGCTAGCATCTATGTCTGCTCATAGATATACGAAGGTCTGCTCTTAGACAAATTGAGATGGCTTTCAGAAGTGCTGCAAATAGTGCATCATATAAATCGACCCTCGAATACACTAGCTCGTGAGCTATCACTCACAATGCCAGGACGAAAGCGAAGCTGAGACGCGAGCGGCAGGTTTTTAGACAAAAGAGCGCTTCTGTGCATCGAGGTGAGGGGAATACCCGCCGATTCGAGGAAAAATGGCCAACTCAGACGATGATGAAGACTTTGTTCCCTCCAAACACTCCTTATCGTACGTGAAGAGAAAAGCCAACGCCACTAGCACTGTTAGTAGAGCTAAGAAAGGGAAGCTTCCTCCTCCCAATAAAATAAAATCAGCACCGTCGTCTCCACCACCAGCAGCATCTCCCTCCTCGTGTAGACATCTGCAATCCCAGCCATCTCGCAGTGATCGGAAAGCAGTGAAGGCTCTGTCTGTTCCGAAAAATGAAGCTGTTATTGTTTTAGATGACTTTGATGACATCCCTTCAGCTGCTAGCGTCAGCGTCAGCCTACCAACTGAAGAAGGAGGGGGCTGCAGCAGCAGCAGCGCATCCATACATCCCTCTAACGGTCCGGGAAAGGGATTAGCTAGTGCACTTGGAAACTCACCTTCGTTATTGAACAGCACGGGCAGTGAAGGCCTCAGAACAAGGCAAATGTTTCATGGGCAACCCTGCTCGCTTCCCTCCCGCACGCAGAAATACTCCTCCATCTGCAGTGGTGTGAATTCTGATGTTTCCTATGTTGGTAACTGTGCGGGAGCATCAACCAGGAGGTGCAACGGACACAGCAGTACACCGGAGGCCTTGGGACACCTGGATAACACTGACAAGCCTGATGGCTGTGTTGACGGTGGAGAAAGAGATTACATATGTGTTAGCGATGATGATGACTGTGACCCAGCATTTGAAGCACTGTTGCAAAGTGTGCCTAACACAGTGGAAATTGAGCACTGTTCTTCCCTTCCACCTGCTAGTCCTCCCCGCATCAAGACAGTCTCCGAATCAAGACCCCATAGCAGTGCTTATGCGCTTCAACGTACAACCACACTAGACCCTAGACCTTCCATGGCCCTTCCTTCAACACCCTCTCCCAAACAGGAGCAGTCAGGCCCTTCGAGTAAACAGACGTCACTACTGTACTACTTCAAGGGACATAACACTAAATGGCTTATCCCAAACCGGTCACAGTCATCGGCACCATTTCCCAAGCAACCTCGCCACCCATCCCCAAGGTCACACACTGCATTTCCTCCAGTGTGCACAATCACCTCCACTCGTGCAAGATCCTCCTCCCTCCCTGGAACCCAAGTGCAATACGAGCCAGATGACATTGCAGTACCTACTGCTCGCTCATGCCCATTCTACAAGAGAGTGCATGGAACAGCCTTCACAGTGGATGCGTTCAGCTACGGAGCCATTCCTGGCTGCACTGCCTATTTTCTGAGCCACTTCCACAGCGACCACTACAGAGGCCTTTCCTCTCGATTCACTGGCCCAATCTTTTGCAGTAAGGTAAGAATGATGTAAAATGTTGTGTTTCATTGTATATGTATATAGTGTGTGTTGTGTGTGTTGTGTGTGTGTTGTGTATATTTTGTCTGTTTTGTGTGTGTGTGTTGTGTATGTTGTGTGGGGTTTGTGGGGTTTGTGTGTTAGTGTGTGGATGTGGACGTGTGTGTTTATACTGTGTTTTGATCGATGTGAACTATTTGTATAATTGGAACACTATGTGTATATATGCGTACGTACATTAGGTTAGGGTTAACCCAAAGACTAAAACAAGTACTCCAACCTTCTAGAATCTTTCTTTACATCAGTATATATTAAAAAAATACAACATACATATGTACATAAATGCACACATGTTGATGTACGTATAGTACGTTCACTTCTGATGGGATAAGTAAGGTAAGTGGTCATACGTATATAAAGTCACATACGAGCAGTCTACTGACACAGAAGAACATAGACTTTGAAGATTTCCGTGTGACTGGGTATCGACATGATTGAGAATTCTTGTACCACACTAGCCGAGTCGAAAATGGACAGTTGGAACTTATCAAATGTTTTGACTCGAATCAAAGGGACCTCCATTAGTGGTGATGTCTCTCCATTAGTGGTCTATGCACAAGGCAAGCACTTTTATACACATGTTATACGTAAAGATGGCGGTGGTGGGAAATAGACCTCCCAGTAGTAGTGCTGATGTGTGGCAATGCACTCTCTGTCAGGTAGCTGACTTTTCCTGTGGTACATGTTTTCATACCACGTTCTGGTACACTTCAAATGCTTACAGTGGCTGGTTTGGTCCTCTGTCTCTTGAGCTGCACTGTCCTGTGTTTCCTGTAGTTACTAGTATAATCAGTTACTACCAGCTCACAAACACTACTGCACATACACTACAGATAGAGACAGTTACACCATCCACCTCAGGCTCGCTGGCTTGTGCAACATGCTAGTCGCTCGCTGAGCCCATCACTATCCACCACACAAGTGCCAGCCACAACAGTGTGGGTCTTAAGCGGTCGCAGTCGGCGGCACATCTGATGGAGACGATGGAGCATGGCCGATTCCGTAGCTTGCGTGGCTGAACTGCGATAGAGCGTACATCTGTAGGTCACAGTTTTGGGCTCAGTCGATGGTCCTTTTCTCCTGTCACCTTTCTCTCTTTAGCTGTGTTGTCCTGTAGCCTTTAGTCAATGAGGGTTCTTACAATGGAGCAACAATGGTTCTTTACAATTTAAAAGCAGCCTAAAGAGGTGTAGCAGACTGTTCACAGAAGCGTATAGTGATTCTATCCTTGCGTGAAGGGGCATGAGATGGTGTACGTATTTGACTGTGTGGTGTGTACTTATGCTGTGTACAGTATGTTATGATGTACTACGTACATGCAGCCGACAGGTAACTTGGTGGTGCAGGAGTTGAAGGTGTCCTCCAGATTCATTCACACTCTGACACTGGACCAAGCCCATGATGTGCAGGGTGTGATGGTGACCTTGCTTGAGGCACGCCAGTGAGTTGAAGGCATGCCCAGTGGGTCCAGGACGCTGGCTGCAGGCAAGCCATGCCCTCACCATTGCTGAATGTGCTGCTCTACTGCAGTTGTCCTGGAGCAGTCATGTTTCTCTTTCAACTGCCGTGTGGGAGCAACATCTTGCATACAGGTGTGTATTTGTGTGTGTGTGTGTGTGTGTGTGTGTGTGTGTGTGTGTGTGTGTGTGTGTGTGTGTGTGTGTGTGTGTGTGTGTGTGTGTGTGTGTGTGTGTGTGTGTGTGTGTGTGTGTGTGTGTATTTGTGTGTGTTGTGTGTGTTTGTGTGTGTGTGGTATGTCAGCTAGACTGATAACCATTTGACGTTGGCCATGGAAGATTTCTTGAGCATTCTCCTGTGCAGCAATGATCCTTAACACTATCATTTTGAAGTTGAAACCACTAATTGTTCAAGCACAGTGTTTTGCTCAGTCCCTTAATTAAGTGAGGTGTGATTCTTATGGTTCTGTGCAGTGGGAGTGTGTGATTGTGTTTACATTCGCAAACTGCTACACAATCACATCTGCTTGTTTGAGTGACAGCAATATTTCCCACATACTGTGTGCAAAAATATAACACATACTGTTCCTGTCTCTCTTTCCCTCAACTTCACCCTCTCCGACTTGAACTTCTCCGCTGCCCTGCCACATGTGTAGGTGATTTCCGTGCTCATGTGTCTATGTTTGACTACCCGTCACTGCGAACTCTCCCCTCCCTGAAAACGCTATACTTGGACACCACATACTGTGATCCCCAGTACTCCTTCCCACAGCAAGAGGAAGTAGTCTCTTTCATTGTCAACAGGGTTGCTGCTGGGAAGAAGACAAACAAGCGGCTACTAGTGGTCTGTGGCACATACACTATTGGAAAGGAAAGGATATTTCTCGGTATGTTGCAGGATGCTGTGGACACATGCTGTGCTGTCAGTGGCCGTATGTACAATGGGTCTTTGTACTGCAGACATCAATGTGAATATTATACGTACATACGTATGTATATCATATCGTGTACTTATATGACATCAATGGGATATGTACGTATATACTGCAGGTATTCTCGCTTCGTACATCCCCTTAGTGATTTGTGTACTGTTGCCTTGTTCCACTCACACGTTGGGCTCAGGTAGTGTGAGAACAGTACATTGCTCTTAGTGGCATCGTTCATCAAATAAGGGAGCAACACTGCAGCATTATAGAAGCAAGAGAAGGGTTGTGAGGCATTTTGACACTTTGACAAAGGGGGGAGTCACAGTATGTTTTGGCTAGACAGCCTTTGTCAATTGTTGCTCTCAGCCCGCAACCTACTTCACTTTCTTGCTATGTGAAGCATAATGGACAATAAGAGTAATGAGCTTGAAACACAGCGTCACTTGAGTAAGTTACAGAAGATTTTGATCTGTAGACATCTGAAGAAGATCTACAGATCGAAACATTCTGTAATGTAATGAAGTGACTGCTGTGTTTCAAGCTCCTTACTCTTGGTGTCTATCTACATACATACATGCATCTGTGTTTCAATGCTACATTATATGTACTGTACTTCACTTCCTTGCTATGTGAAGTATAATGGACAATGAGCTTGAAACACAGCAGTCACTTCATTAGGTCACAGAACATTTTGATCTGCAGACATCTGAAGAAGATCTACGGATCAAAACGTTCTGTAATCTAATGAAATGACTGCTGTGTTTCAAGCTCCTTTATCTGTCTGTCTACATACGTATTTCCCACAAGCAGCAGCTGCTCGTTATAGTTAATCGAAAGTCCCTCATCAACACTTCCAGGTGTAGCAGATACTTCAGGTAACACTGGCTCCTGCTCATGCTCAGTGTGCCAATCCATAGCACAATGAGTCAGTCAGGTGCTGTAGAAGTTAATGGTGCATCCTGATAGCTACAGTAAGTATCCTACATACGTACGTATGTTACGTGTGACTGGTGCTGTAGATAAGTGTTCAAAGGGTGCAGCGTGAAAGAAAATGGCTCATACTAACACTACTAGCTGGTGGCAATGACTAATACTAGACTCCCATTCTAGGTCAGGTTATTGCTACAGATGTGCACATCACCAAGAAGTCAAACGTGGGTGATGTGTTAGCTCAACTGTTCAGACTGGATAATGGTTTGGGGTCTATAACACTTAACTGCCGACCAATCAGTTTGCTAATCGGAGCTAGCATACAGTGTCATGCAACACAACCTATTGGAACTAACTCAAATTGGTATGAGTCTAGAATTGAAGCTACTCTATACCTCCTTCCATCCCCACACATGTCACTGCAGCATTGCAATGTTGGCCTCCACATTGCTGTGAATACATAGAGCTTGAGAGGGTGTAGGAATGATGCTTCCTTTCTCCACAACAGAGACATCAAAGCTAGCTCATGCACCTCCCTAGTGATTCTGGTCAGAGACTACGCCTACACATCAATATCAATTGTTTTGTTCTGCACAGTGGCGTTACCTTGGCGTTACCTCACCATTGTGCAATTAATTTTGAGCCGTGTCTGACTACCCCTGAGCCATTGCCAGTACCAATTGAAAAGTTGGTGATGCAAGAGCAGACTTTCTGTGACATCACTTTGTGGTTGCAGTGTAAGGCAGTAGCACCATTGCTGGCAGCCGCTGTTCATGCAGATTGAACTAGCCCTAAATATACCTACATACGTAAGTGTAGTATACGTACATATATATATATATATACATATAATATTATATATATAGCTACAAGCGTAGTAACAGTCGAGCATGCTATACCCTCCCAAACCCAAGTGAGGGAGGCTTGTGTGTGGTTGGGTCCCATGCAGCATGTTACATTGGGTGTTTAGGCAGTTAATCTGCCCATCGTTTTCCGTAGTTTCCTTGTCTTTCATTACTCATCCTAAACCAGTCACCCATGACCAGAAGATGTGGGACTTCCCCACAGTGCCCTAAGTGATGACCCAGACCTTCACCAGACAAGCCTTAACCAATGGGGCTATAATGCATGGTCCCATGCAAGGCTCCTACTCTCCAGCAGGAGTGGAGCTGGTGTGACAGGCTGCAAGCCATGCCCACACCAAGCATGGATTGCAGATAGACAATGAAACACTCCGTGTAGCCCTGGGCCTTGGACTTGCCACCTCTCACGGCTAATCTACCTAATGAGTGTAACCATTGAAATGTGAGGGTGACTCACTCGGCACATAGGGTTTCAGCTGTTGGTGGAATGAAGGGAGACGATCGCTGAGAGTGGCGTATTTCACATTTTTCTCATTGCAAGCAACATATACGATGAACTGTATCGATCTGATGGAACGTGACCTGATAACCGCTCCATCCTAGATATGTATGTACTATGGAGCTGCACAGAACTCCTGGTGTGGGATGCCATGTACCCAGACACTCGCATGTCTCAGTTGCCACAAGAGGGATATGTAGGTGATGTGGCCGCTCCTGAGAGCAGCTGAAAGTGGTAGCACGCTTACCTGGACATGTGTCACTATTTCAACCCGTTCAACGTGGAGACATCAAGAGTGTTTAGGAAGACTGTAGTGGACTTAATGAGAGATTTTGGAAGATGCTTTTACAAGGCCACTGAAGAGTCTGCAGCTGAGAAATCCTCCTGCAGAGAATCTTGGTAGCTGTGCTAAGGCAACGCCGCTGCAGATTTTGGCAACATGTACATAGAGGAGGCTTTGCAGATGAAAGTAGCTTGTAGGATTGATCTGACACCTGTATCAATGCACACATACATTATTATTATTATTATATTGTACGTATCTGTGATTGTGTAGTAGTAATCATGTTTGTTTGCAGACAGCTGGTTATGTGGTGTGAATATAGTACTGTGTGACCACATGTGATTAGTATACTACTTGTATTGTACAGCTTCTTCTGTGCACTCACCCCCACCTCTCTTGCTTATGCCCTCCACCCATCCTCCCTCCCTCCCTCCCTCCCCCTCTCTGTTCGATCCAGGGATTGCTCGTGCCCTTGGGTGCAAGGCAGGTGTGGACAAGAAGAAGAAGGCTGTCTTGGACTGCCTCGAGGACAAGGCAGTCTCTTCCCTCCTCACTACCGACCTCAGCTCCACCTGCCTACATGTGCTGCCTATGGCTAAGCTCACAGCCAAGGTACGGAGGTGGGAGGAGTGAGTGATGAGAAGGGAGGATGGGAGGGGGGGTACAGTTTGTAATGTGCATACATAGAATGTACGTATGGTAGGGAGGTCCGTGGGCTCTATGTAGGACCAAGGAACCATACTGAGGTGTGAGGTGTTGAGGAGAACATGCACACCATACATACTGTATATATTGTGTGGAAGGTGTGTAGTGACCTTCCACACTGCAGGCGCGGATACAACAGTGTGTACTGTACATTGAGTGTCAATTATATATCTAAAGCGTACTGAGGAAATTGTTATACTAGGTGTAAACCAATAGCTGTGTAAGTGCCCTTCAGACTTTGCCTAAAGGGAAGTGTTACACTGACAATGACAGAAGGTGATGGATGATTCAGGCACTTGCAATACAGGGAGAGCCCTGGAAAGCTCTTTCTGTGTGTGGTGGTGAATCACTACATGTTGCAGGTTCACCTTTCATGCACCATTGGTGGTGGGTGCTGTCATGGAAACCACCCTGGGTTGGGTGGGGACAGCAAAGAGTCCACTGTAGTCTCCAGAGCCTTATAAAGGTCAGTCCTGCGTGGGTGTATTGGCACACATATGTATGTATTCCATCCTGGCAACCTAGAAGGGAGTAGACTCGGGGTTTCTTGGAGCACTTGCATGTGGACCGGTAAGGGGTTGAAACAGTCACTGTGTTGGAGCAGTGCTTCTCCTCCCATCATCTGTACAACTCAGTGAATGAATGTTAATGGCCACTTGTCTACAATGTGCATGAGGCGTGTATATTTTCCACAACATCCCACTTACTCACCAGCTGTGGGTTTAAAGTAGGGTATAGTGCGAAACTAAGCTAAATTTCAGGATAATTAACAAAAACTGCTCAGCACTGTCAAGTACATACACATGTTGGTGTTTATATTTGGTATACCGGTACTTGTACTTCACAGCAGGAGCAGCAACTTGTACTGTGCGTACTGTGTGTGATACATGCATACGTAGTATATTGTGAATGGCATCTGAGTGTCTAGCATTTCACTATTTCATCAGAGTGTTATTCCCATTATTGTGTCAGTGGTAGCAGGTGTACACCAACCCTTGCTTCATTTTCAATGCATACTCTTTAGTTTCATGAAACAGTAAAAGCGTTGATGTGGCTCAAGTACTGTGGAACCTGCCTAATCACCACTTACCTGTGACCTCCACGACTGCATGCATTATACAAGGGGCAACATTGCAGAGGAGCGTGCGGTGGTGTGTGTTTTCCATTTGGCACATTAGGCAGCATACATACATAGGATTGTGGGTAGAATTTTAACAATCCAACCCATTAGGACGCCATCAAACTCAACTGGTTGCAGGCAGCCAACTGTTTCATATCTTACAGCATCACTGTTGCTCTAGTTTGTCAACATGTTTGTCAACACTAATGAGTAAACATGGCTTAAAAGGAGCAGCAAGATTGGGTGATTTCAAAGTGAATAGCTAAATGCTCCAACATCAAACGTGGTATTCATAGCACGCGCATGTTTTGTGATACTTTTGCATACGTGCACCGGCTGCACAGCGTTATTATTAGTGCATACGTGCACCGGCTGCACAGCGTTATTATTAGTGCATACGTGTACCGACTGCACACCGTTATTATTAGTGCATACGTGTACCGGCTGCACAACGTTATTATTAGTGCATACGTGTACCGACTGCACACCGTTATCATTAGTGCATACGTACGTGCAACGCATGAGCCTCGCAGGCTTAGAGGGGACTGTGGATGTAAGCAGGATACAGCTGATTTACGGTTGCTTACAATACTTCAGGATTTGGTATTAGCTAGCGATTGCTGTGTTATAGCTAGCTAACTAGCTGCATTCATTTGGCCAATGGAAGTGCTTGCTGCTCAATGTATGTCACAAAACGGTCACCGTCCTTAGGTCAGTTGAGACCCAACGACGCAAACCCTAAGTGAAACATTTGACAAAATGGCTGTTGTGCGGGCACAGGGCAGACTACACATGCCAAACTACTTAAATCCTCAGTGAACCCCCATAGCTGTTGCTGTTGTGGAAGCAAACCTTTCCAAAGGAAGTTCGCGAGACGAAACAACGCAATCCAATGATGCAATCCATAATCGGAACAGTTGTAAGTCCTGCAGAGAGTGCTCTACTGGTTGGTTCAGGACATGTTATGACACGCTATGAAGCTTTTAACACTGAATTGAAGCAACAGGCCATGGCTGCATATTGTAGCCATTTTGGCAGACAACTACAAATAGGAACATACAGACATAATTATATCTAAACATATATGTATACATAGTATAGATAGATAGATATGCCAAGCTCAGTGGAACATGATTAGGTTGCCTCGCTTCCTGCTCAGCAGTTATTCCTAGATGTAACCACTTATGTATCTGTCAGAGGAGGAAATTACTGTTTCCATCTCACAGCTGAGGAATGAAAGTGTGGCTTCCGACCTGATTGAGGTTGTGCTGATCAGCTATTTTCTCTTGGGATCCTCATGGAGAAAGCAAAGGAGTTTCGTTGCCCCCTTTACATCTACTTAATAGACCTCAAGAAGGCATATGATTCAGTGAACCACAACACCCCGTGGACCATACTCCAACACTCGTACAACTCACCACCAACGCTGTTAGCAGTCATCCACGCCTTACATGAAGACTCAACAGCTGCTGTCAGGGCATATGAGCAAATGTTGGAGGAGTTTACTGTCTGCTTGCTCCCACCCTCTTCAACCTCTATATACGTACTTTGATGTGGCCATTCGTATGGCCCTGGAAGACCATCAGATGCAAGGTAGAGATGTGAGCATGGCCTACCTCCATATGAGGCCAGCTCATGGGCAACAGGAAGAAGCTTCAACTGGAGACAATCATCTCTGACCTCAAATAAACTGACAGACGCCATGGCCTTAGTAGCTGATTCATGGGATGATCTCAAGGCCATGCTGGACACTGTGGCGCAGAATGTTGGAAAGGTCTAGGTCTCTCCATCAGTTGCACAAAGACAAAGACCACAGCCATACTCCCAGACCTCATTCCAAGGCCAGTCAGAGCCTGTCCATCTGTTCCCCAATGATGCCCCTGTGGAGGTAGTGTCCCATTTCCAATACGTATTTCAGCGGCATTGTTCAGGATGACTGTAGCTCAGACCTCCAGAATTTGCAAAGCCTCTAAAGCATTCCAATCCCTCAATCGCATCCTCTGGTACCAGCAGAAGATCACGCCCTGTACCAAGCTGTGCATCCTCAACGCCGTCATCCTTCCCACACTGCTGTATGGTTTGGAAAGCACAGTCCTTAAAAAGCAACAGATCCAGGGACTGCAAAGCTTTGTCACACATTGCCTCAGGACCATTCTTGGGGCGTCACAATCATTTGGACAACAAGAACTCCACAACCACCAGTGCTTCTGCAGAATCAGACCTCATGCATCTTGATTTCTTGGCCTGTACCATTCATTCAGATGCCATTGGAGTGAAGACACCATATGGATAGATGGATGGTGTGTATGTGTGTTTGTATGTATGTGTGTGTGTGTGTGTGTGTGTGTGTGTGTGTGTGTGTGTGTGTGTGTGTGTGTGTGTGTGTGTGTGTGTGTGTGTGTGTGTGTGTGTGTGTGTGTGTGTGTGTGTGTGTGTGTGTGTGTGTGTGTGTGTGTGTGTGTGTGTGTGTGTGTGTGTGATGTGCTGTAGTATTGTGGGTAAATTATGTTGTGGAACATTGTGTATGTGTGCCTGTGTACAAACTGTGGAAGACAGTTTTAGTGCTGGTGTGTGTGCATGCATGCGTGCATGTGTGTGTATGTGTGTGTGCATGTTTATGCGTGGGGCAAACCAACAGCTGTGAAGGGGAGAATAACGGCAAAAAGTCTACAGGAAAACGATACTAGGCTTCTATTATATATTCCAACCCACTACCTCTTGCTTGTGAAGCAACTGTGCTAAGCCCTCTGCTAGCGGAGAAGTAACTATTACCACATGCAACTTCACTATAAATCTGCAATACATTTTGTACAGGAGTACTAGCATTTATATGCAATATATTGTGCCTTCTAATTTAGCCAAAGAGTGTTTAATTAACAATTCCATTTTTAAAGTCCCTCTAGTTTCAGCGCATACACTTTCTGTCATGATGGCCAGAGTGCCCAAACGTAATATTCAAATTCATATAACATTAGATTGTATTTATGCAACTAGCACTGTATACGAGTACATGTCTTCTGTGTGATGTGATGATGTGTTTCAACTGTACAGTACATACAGTATAATACCACTATATGCAAACGTTTTCGTGGTGGAGCCCATGTCATTTGGTTGCTGTGCTGTAGTACGGTCCTGTGTGTGTGTGTGTGTGTGTGTGTGTGTGTGTGTGTGTGTGTGTGGTGGCAACTCACTGAAGGGTTGAGGGAGCGTGGGAAGTTGGAATCCACCAGGGGGCATAGAAAAATCCCCTTAGTTCACTGTGGGGGGTGACTCAACAACTTTCTCACATGGCTCTTATAGTAGGCATAACCTACCCAAAGCTGTGCATGGCTTGTGAAGCCTACAGTATTCTTGTGAGACTCAATTTATGTGAGGCATTTCCTTATAAAGTATTGATTTATACATGATCTGTTCCTCTGTCTGCATCTGTCTGTCTGTATGTCTGTCTGCCAGTCTGTCTGTCTCTGTACATGGTAACTGAATTTATATAGCTGATGCTCCTCAAAATCATTGTACTGTGAGTTGCTATTGAGCAGAGGGCTTGGGGATGACCCCTGAGAAGCCACTGGTTCTCCTGTTTGCTGCCACTGCAGTAGCGTCCACTGCACTGTACGTAGCGTGCGTGCTTCCCTCCACACAGAGCCTGCAGAGTTACCTCGGCCACTACTCGCAGCAGTACAGTGCTCTGCTGGCTGTGAGGCCAACGGGTTGGACCTTCGGAGGTCTGAGAAAGGACTGGCGTGTGCCGCAACAGCATGGACAGGTCACCATCTACGGTGGGTGGGTGGGTGTGGCATGAGTGTGTGGGTGTGGGTGGGGATGTGTGTGCGTGTGTATTTGTGTGTGTTTAAGTGATGGCAGTTATGTTGGTACGTACATGTATTGTACGAAATGGGCATGTATGTATATACGTACACATGCAGCTTGTCAGCAGCAGCCTTTGTGTACTGTAGGTTGCATACAGAGCAAGCTGGGAATGACGCCCAATAGTGAACTGCCTACTGTGAGCATAAGATAGTGGCGACAAACTCACTGCATTCCTGAAGCTGTTCTCTCGAAGCATGCTTATCACCTCAGCTTGTGTACTTTGAGCTACATAGGTACAGTATCTAGTGCAATGGATGCATGCGGTTGCCCTTCACTACCCTTCCTTGGAGTGGTGGAAGGGCTTATCGCCCTGTGGTATTAATGTCAATTAAGGTTGTATCACCTTCAAGCTCACATTCCAAGTATTCCTGCACGTCACAGTGGCATAGTTCCTGTTGCCATACACATGGTAGCGCTGCCTCTCAGGAGCCTAGGCAACACTGTGTCTAGTGGCAACCATGCAGGTATATATATACTGACCTTTGATTGGTTGACAGGTTTACTGTTCTAGATTTGACATTAGTACATATTTGTGAATTAGAACTGACTAATAGATTACTATCCATACGTTTGTGCTCGTGCTTGCTTGTGCATGCGTGAAAACCTTTGTGGCTAGGCGCAGACATGAAGGCACGTAGCAAAGAAGCTCCACTAGCCTGGATCAAGGATGAAAAATAATTGTCAAACGTTTCGACATTTTTCATCCTTGATCCCGGCTTCTTTGCTACCTTCGTGCTTACTTGTGGTTCAGACCATGCAAAACAAGCCTATAGTAATTATAGTCTAAGTATGTATGTACGTACGGACATGGACTTAATCGCATAGGAAATAAGAAGGTGAGAGATCTAGTCTTATTGGAGACATCCTGGAGGTTATGATTGCCGTCAATGTGTAATGTCAAATGAGTGTGATCCGTCATGGTGTTGATGATCAAATTTAGGGGATTGGCATTTCGGAGGATTTGGCAATAAGTAGGTTTGATCCTCGCTTGTTTCTGTGTTATAGACATCACCTCGTTGGTCACTTTGTATTAGCTCTCGGTACATATGCTCATGTGCCTTAGAAGTCAGGTTTTCCGTACACTTGTAGTATGGCATTGTGCAGTTGAGTGCAGTGGGAGAATGACTGCAGGTGGAGTTCTGAGGTTGTAGCCTTTTGTGGCCTTGTGGTGGTGGTTGTGCCCTATGCCACTGTTGTGTGTAGGTGTGCCGTATAGCGAGCATAGCTCTGTGGAGGAGTTGGAGATGTTTGTGCGTCAGCTGAAACCTGAGCGGGTAATTCCGACCGTGGGAGTTGGCAGTGAGAGCAAGAGGAGGACTATAAGTGGCCTTATTGCGCAGTGGACCACTCAGCACGCATAAACTGAAACACAATTATATATACAGTGTATGTACAGTCTATGTACAGTTTATACAGGCATCTCTATGTACTTTATCTTTCTTTGTACTTGTGTGTCTGTGTATTGAAAGATGCATTATAAATCAATTACAAACGTTACAATTATAAATCTACATTGTAATGTTTGCTGAACAAGCATACGTGTAGGTAGGTGTGAGGTACCAGGGTTCACTAAGAATGTTACGCTGTAATTCAGCTGTGCGTTGCCTGCTCATCCACGTAGTCATACGTATGCAGCAAACTAGCCCGGTAAATCTGCTGCATGCATGGATAGTCCATAGTCAACTCTCACAAGCTTGGTTATGAAGTTCAGTATAATTTTATTCTATATCTATATATATATATTATACCAATTTTAAATGATGTAAATACGTAGTTAGCCATTACGAATGCTTTAAATATGCTTTACTGCCTGTGTGTACAAGTAGGCCACTCTTAGTATACACACCTGCCATCATGGTACATAGCTATACATACACAGTACTGCCTACGTACGTATATATGGGATGGTTAGCTACATATATACTGTGCATGTACTGTACATCAGAGACACATACAGCTAGAGTTAATTGCATGCTGCAGTATACATGCGGCTACCCCCACGGGGGGGGGGAGCACCACATACTGCACAAAATGCTCGATATGTTTAATTTATACTACGTGGTCATCATGCATGGAGTAGCCTATAATGCTGCACCGGTATTAATGTAAACAAGTGTCCAACGCACTTGCACATGCAGGTCGACGGTGCAAACTGCTATACAGCTGGACCCCCTCCCGGGCCCTCACACCATGCCAACGTTACACACGCTACAAATCAAATAGACTAATATATAATTATGATATAGCGATAAATACAGCTTCAAAAATGTGATACACAGGCCATACAAAACAGCCATGCAGATGATAAATAATTCTATGCTACATGTTGAAAGTGTAAAAAAGTGTGTTGGTGTATAAAGAAGTAGGGTACAAAGTGGCTGCCCAAATATTGAGCTACAGTTTGCAACTATAAGGTGCAGGGCTAGAGAAATGGTCACAACAGGTGTATGTGCATGGCGTTCATAGAAACATGACAGATTAGCCATTGAAAATGACAACAGATGACCCAGGGGGTCAGTGGTGATTCATCTTGAGAATGAATGCGAAATTAAAGTTAAAAAGCAGCCATAGCGGGCTGGGAGACAAACACAAAATGTGCAGTAATGACTTGACGGTTAAGCCACCATTCAAGAATGATTGTGTGCTGTAATGATGAGTGCGCGTCATCTACATCCACATTGGGCAAATCCAACGTTAACTATGTTTTCATGAGGATTGCAGACACTAATACTGCGAACCAAAGAATGTCCGTACACTTTGGCCAGTGAGCGGAGGAGTTGCAGAAGATGATGTAACTGGAGGAAACTGGACATCACCCTGCATCATGCTCGGGTTGGGTAGGAGGGGGTGGGAGGGCCCGGGGCCGCATGAGGCCGACAGGGCCAAGATACCACTGGAAGATGGCGGAATAATGCTGCTACAGGAAGTGGACGGGACCAGGCTGCCACAGGAAGTGGGCGGGGGGACCAAGCTGCCACAGGAAGTAGACGGGACCAAGCTGCCACAGGAAGTGGACGGGACCAAACTGCCACAGGAAGTAGGGGGGTAAGGTAGGTCATTTCGGAACATCATGTTCTGACCAGGGGCCTGCAGCAATGAGTGAGCGCAACATGTGTAGTTAGTGACGACAACACACTGACACACAGCCAACAGTCAACAAGCAACACGTGGACACCACCATGCCTCGTGTCTGTAGGATAACTTAGCTCCAGGTACACGCCAGTGACACCAGGCTCTTAAACGTGCTCCCCCTCTTACCTCAAATGACTTAGGCCACAATTCCTCTAAGGCCACATCGGGAGGGGAAGGTGGGGCATACAGATCCTGAGATGTCCCCAACACGCGAGGAACGTGGGCAGTGGGGGGGATGTCAAAGCTGGTGGATGAAGGGTGCCTCATCATCGCAGGACATGTGTTAGAAAGTTTCTGCGCCTCATGCGCTCCCTCAGAGCATAGACTGTAAGCAGCAAATAGGACATTTCTTGTCTCTTGATTGGGTGGAAGAGGGGACCCCCCCTGGACGAGGTGACAGTTGCTGTGGGAGTCTAAAATTGAGAAAGTATGTATGTGACTAGCGAACCGTGGTGACAGTATATTGCATCATTTCTGATTCACATTGCACCACACTCACCTGGGGGCTGGTAGGTGAAGGTCATGTGGTTGCTGCTCTCCTGTTGCTGCTTGCCACTTCGCACTCTCACCTTCACTTGGAAGGGTTTCTTGATGTGAGCTGCGAAAGGAAACTTAGGGGTCTTCACAAGGATTGCATTTGAAGCAGGCTGCAAGGATGGGAGCGTAATAGTTGAGGCACTCACCGGAACACACAATGTACGCACGTACGTATGTATGTAGATACAACAGCAGAACTGGAACATATTCTCTGCCTACTGCATTGCATTTGGCACTCCAACCACTACTCAACACAAGTGCAGGATTGCGTAACAAACAATCAGATTGACCATCTGTGAACATTCCTCTTTCTAATCTCTTAACGTGATTACTCAGGGCCTCCCTGTCAGCACCCACATACCACATACATACACATACACACACCTGAAACTTGTCCCTGCACACATCCGCTGGAGCAAGCCATTCTTGACCTGAAGTTACCAAAAGGGAAGGACCTACACGTGACAAGTGTGCTCCATCCCAGCACACACTACAGGAGCTCATCAGCTGGTGCAATTACATTCTAGGTTGAGACACCAGTAGTAAGGCCATTTTCACATTCACTGCCAGTTTGAGGCCACCAGGGCACTTTTACACCCACCCACACACACACACACCTGCACCCACACAACTGACACTCAACCCACGCACACCACAAGGCGCCACAAACACGTACCATTTACTACAGCCACGAATTCCACAGTGCCTGCACAGGTGAGAAGGTCAAGCGCGGCTGATGAATATTCATAGTCTAACTAACACGTGGCAAACACGCACACACACCAGAGGTCACCACATCCCATCACCCCAGGGGCACTCACATGGAGGGCCAAGCTTGTGCCCAAGCACAACAATCTCCTCTCCGCCATTCATCCCACCACTGCTGGGGCACACGGCTGCCAGAGTCCCTGGCGTCTGAGCTGCCTCTGAAAGAAACACACAAAAGAGACACACAATGTCAATACATTGAGTGAATAGATATGGTGAATACAGACAAAAGGAGCACGTAAGCCTAAGACAATACATAGGAGAACTACACATTCACCATACAAGGAACAACAAGTAAAGTAAGCACATACACACTTTGTTGTTTTGACATGCGTGTTGCATGCAAAGGGAGGTGCTGGGTTACAGTCAGACAGACCGGCTTACCGAGAATTATGGGACGGGAGAACGCCGTCACGGTGATGGCTCCATGGATGGTATTCAGGTGGGCTTCAAACATGAGCCTCGCTCTGTTGCTTCCCTGCCCGCGAGCTGCTCGCTTGCCATCAGAGCTGTGAATCTGGCGTTGAATCCTCAGCTGGTCGAACCTGCACACACAAACCAAGAGGGCAAAGTAGTGGACATTCTCCCACTCAATGCAGAGACTGACATTACCACATGGCATATGCACCTGTGCTTGCATGCACGCACATTACACCCTATGCACTTTGCTTTCAAGAACTAGGGCGAGGGATTACGCATCCTACAATCATGTCTGTGTGTGTGTGTGTGTGTGTGTGTGTGTGTGTGTGTGTGTGTGTGTGTGTGTGTGTGTGTGTGTGTGTGTGTGTGTCGCTGCAGGGTGCTCACTTTACAGTCATGTTGGCTCCTTGCCCAACCTGCTTGGTCACATCCCCCACAAGATGGCAGGCAGGGTAACTTGTGGAGTTGCTTGCATGCACGAGGCACACGCTGACTTCACCAGTGGTGTGCTCTGGGGCACCTTCAATCTGTACAAGGGAGGGTGGGGGTGAGAGTGAACGACCTATCTGTGTGTGTGTTTCAAACACAGCAGCAGACGGTGCACACAGAAAGCACACTTACTCTAACAGTGGGGCAGGCCTTGTTGGACCTTCCTCTGATGGGTGCTCTAAACCCCTCAGATTCGTAGCGCGGGCGATGGTGCTGTGAATTGAGGGGGAAGGTGAAGGACTTATGTAATCAACTAGCTTCACTTCGGGGTACAGGACAATTGAAGTCGATGCCAGCCAATCAAGCACTGTCTACCAACTCAGGCATGGAGCATCAATGTGTAGACAACAGCGTCAGGGCGCGCGCACGTACCTCCTCCGGTTCCTCTTCAACCACGATCTTCGGGCCCTCGTCGTTTTGCGAGAGAATACCCTGCATGCTACTAGAGGGAAGACGGGCGCCGCCAGAAGAGGAGGAGGAGGAGCTGTTCGGGGCCAGGTGCATGGTCTGGGGCGCGAACATGTCCACTCCGCTCTCGGGGGAAGAAGGGTGCCCGAAGGAATAAGACTCAGCGGAGGACAGGGACGGGGGGTCGCCAAATACAGTGTCCTCGAATCCAGAAATCGGTGAGTTAGTAGCAGGGAACGCAGACTCGATGGAGGGATAGCGTGATCTCTTGCGCGGAGAGGTGTCTGATTGGAAGTAGCTTGTTGTCCTCTTGCCTGTCTCCCTTCCCAAGGAGGAAAATTCTTCGAAAAAAAGATCCGAATCACCTAACAGACGAGCATAGGTATGCAGGTCAGAACTAGCAACTGGAGGGAAAGGAAATGAGCATCATGACTAAGTAACCGCGCACATTGCGACCAAAGAGGGTACATGTGAGACAATGTGACCGTGAGACAAAAGCGAGTCCTCTATGAGACTTATCGCCTCGTCTGCATGTTGTCTTACCCAATTCAGCCATAATTCAAGAAGTAATAGTGCGTTGCGTCCAGTATGATCCTGTTTCTACTCTGTTTGTAAACGATACCGCCTCTAAAGGACCACTGCCGCGTTTATATACGTAGCTCTCCGGCAGTGAATGCACGTCCCTTTGTGAGTGAAAATAGCACTGACGTCATATGTTGTTCAGTAAGAAACATGTCCGCCTTGCAGAAGGCGCTACTGACCGAGAATGTCCCTCCACTCCCCCCACACTTTCACGCGGCAACACACAGGTACTTGAGGTGGCGATGGTGTGAGGCATGGGAATGTTGTGAAACTGAATGCTGTTTAATGATTTATTCTGTTGTAGTACCTACCCCACACTTGAACCAATACGTTGCTTGCATCCCTCTGTTAGTGTGACTTACCAGTTCTCGTAACCATATCCTTAGACAGCACAACTTCCTCTCCTCTTCTGGTCTCTGCCTCCTCTGTGACGGCTTTGTATGCTTGCTTAGTTCCTTCCAGCAACCGCTGTTACGTGTGACGAGCTGACTAGTTGTCACAGAGCCGCACGTGGATCCTGAATCAAGCAGAAATATATGATGTTGAATGTGATGCCACTTGCACTTAACTATAATTGAGATGAGTCTTAGTACACTGTACATTGCAATGATAGTTGTGCATGGGCAGACTGATGATCTTCACAGCTAGAGTGAAGTCTGGGATGCACAACTCACCTAACCTCACAGTACTTGTTGTGGATGGTCAGTGGAGTTTCCAAGTGGCCAAGCAATGTCAGCAGCTGCAGAGCTGAACCCGCTGCTGCTTATAAAGCACTCACTGATGGACACATGTGTAACGAAACACCGTACCAACACACCACACTACAATAGGTGCCCTTCTGGTTTCAGTTAGTTCGTCATGTGCTCTTCCAAGATAGAAAGTGAAATACTGCCTTCACTTTGTGCTAATTCGAGTGCGCCAGAGTGTGTCCGTATGCTTGCAAGCAGCATTGTGATGGGTGGCACGAAACTGAAGAGTTGCAATGGCAGCCTAAATGAATGACTGAATGGTCGTGGCACAGTGTGCATTGGATCTGATTGGTTTTACACAGCAGTGTTCATGTATTGGACTTGCTCTGGTTAACATATGCTTTGGGGATGCCAATGCTCCGTTATACTTTCAATTTGGCATTCTGATCTCTTGCGTTGTCACAGTTACATACATACATACAATAGATGTTTCGTCATTATACATGTAGCTTCGTACGTATAATCACTTGACATACGTATACTGTATGTAAACATTTATGTACATGTGTATTATACATATGTGTGCAGTTTATATATGTTGTTGAGTCTATGTATGTATGTTTTACTTGTTGCATGTGTGTGTGAGTCAATAACAGCGTTTGTAGATGTTGAGGTGTATGATAAAATGAAGATGAGGCATTGTTCTGTGACGCAATAGACTGTTAGTATTGGTACGGATTGTCTTGTATTTATTTGTCAGTGTCAGTTCACCCCTCAAAGACATCTTGATATTACCACAAGAAGTGTAGGACTGTGCTAGTGTCAAGAGATTCATGCGCATGCACACACACACACACACACACACACACACACACACACACACACACACAAACACACACACACCTGAGACTTGTGATTGAGGAGGCAGATACAACTACATCGACTCATTACAATATGCCCTTTTAGTGATTTTGCCAGTTGCGCTTTTGTATGGTGTACACTTGAAGAACCACTTTGAATAGCCACTTTCTTCCCTTCCCATCTTCACACACACATGCACCCGCTAAGGACTTCAAAAGAAGCAAGCAGCAAAGCAAACACGCACAAGGTTGCCACAAACTAACTCGCCACACTCCTCACCAACCTCCCTCCCTTTACTTCTTCCATGTTTCTGGCTGGTTCTTCTGCACCAAGAGCTACCAGAGGTGCAAGGGAACTTTTGGAATGTGAAGTTGGCATTGCAAGCTGTGTACCGCGCGATGACGTAAATCAGTTATACCTAGCATTTTGATTGAAGCCATAAACTAGCACAATTGCAAGCTGTCTCTATTTTACCAAAGATGTGATGACCAAGATGCAGCATCATTAGGCTGAAGCCAAAAACTGTCACCATGGGACTGTCCCCACCCCCATAAAGTGTAACCTGAATTTTGTGGCAACCTTATATGTACATGCATCCCTGACGAAAATGTTGCCTTGCTTTGGTGTCGTTGAAAAGTGCCCGGATACCTTCATCTTGAACATCTTGACACTTTGTTTGAACAGTGTGCTCTAGTGATATGCGACCGGACATGAGATTCCTCAGCAACTTTGTAATTGTGTGTTCAGTTCCCCTTCGTCGTTGCGTTCAGTATGCATAACTGTTTTTTTTTTTTTCAAGTTTACACTGCTGACCTGTTTCACTTGTCCTTGTGTGTTTCACTTGTCCTTGTGTGTTTCACTTGTCCTTGTGTGTTTCACTTGTCCTTGTGTGTTTCACTTGTCCTTGTGTGTTTCTTTGTGCTGCAGTGCACAAAGAAACATCCCTTTGCTTCTTATGATACCCTCAACTTTGACAATCATACAGGCTACAGACCTGTTCAGTGGACACATCTGTGTGTGTACACCAATGTGTGGATGTTGGTTGGTACAGTACCTGCTGACTCAACATTCTGTATTGGGTCCACAGTCGGTGTACACAACTCTTGCCTATTTCCATTATCTTCTTAAGTATGTGTACTACGTACCGGTATGTGTTTGTTGTTACTCTATTTCTGCTGTTTCAGCCACACTTAGACTAGCAAGTACGTGCAACTTGTTTGTATGCAGTGGCAATAAAAGGAGGCAGCTCCACTTACGTACGCTGGGTAATCTGCTTTTTTACTGCATACGTACGTACACCAGAGGTTGTTTATTTACTGCATACATACGTACACCAGAGGTTGTTTATTTACTGCATACGTGCGTACACCAGAGGTTGTTTATTTACTGCATACGTACGTACACCAGAGGTTGTTTATTTACTGCATACGTACGTACACCAGAGGTTGTTTATTTACTGCATACGTACGTACACCAGAGGTTGTTTATTGGTAACTCACAAGCTGTGAGCTTCTGAGCGAGTCATCTTCCCCTCTAAAGTCACCAAGGCGTACATACCCACTGTGCGTACTAGTATGCATTATATCATTGTCTTTAATGGTTTCCAGACAGTACGTGACACTCTTAGGAGGGTGCATCTGTTGAGGCTGTCTTCCTTCTCAGCTGTTGAATGATGTCACCTGTTCCTTTGGTGTGAGTTGGAGATAAATTTAGCTCATGATGCCCATCCCAAACTACACACACACACACATACACACACACACACACACACGCGCGCGCGTGCGCACACACAGCAAGGTACCGTCATACCCCTTCGAGTGTACTGTATATTGTAACTGATAGTTGTAATATAAGAGTCGTATGTAGGTTTGTTGACCTGAGATAGTTCGGCATTGTGCTGATTCATTGCTAAAGCTTTCACTGTGGTTACCCTGGACTAGGGTGCTGCATTGACGTATTCACAGTGTTGACCTGACTGTTGCAGCTCCACTGTGGTGGTGGTCGCCAGTGGTAATTTCCCCTATACGTATATACATACGTAGCGCAGATTACTTCCACTTCCACTCCCATTTGTGTAGTTTGTGGTTCTCAAATGTTGCCTTTGTACAGTGCACTGTACGCAACACAGTAAATGCACCACTTACTGAGCACACGGGACCCCTGATCTGTACCTTGTTCCCTTGTTAGCCTCAAAGCTGAACCTTGGCCAGGGGGACAGAAAATGCCACAAGTAGGACTTTGGCCATGAATTGGTTTTAATGAGCTGGTCAGGCTGGCGTCCAGTGAGCTCTGCCATTTGTCATCATACATCTGGCTCTTTGTAGACATAAAAGGCTATCAAGGGAACAAGGTACAGATCAGGGGTCCTGTGTACTCAGTAAGTGGTGCATTTACTGTGTTGCCTTTGTACAGTGCACTGTACAAAGGCAACATTTGAGAGCCACAAATGATAACCTGATAAGGTTGGCGTCCATTGCATACTATTATTTGCCACTAATTCCCTACACTAGGTGCAGTGTACAAATTAGCAGATATATGATGCATGAATTCATGTACGTATGTGTGTGTGTGTGTGTGTGTGTGCGTGCGTGCGTGCGTGCGTGCGTGCGTGCGTGCGTGCGTGCGTGCGTGCGTGTACATGTGTATAGTATGTATGTATGTGTATGTACACTGTATGTATGTGTGTGTGTGTGTGTGTGTGTGTGTGTGTGTGTGTGTGTGTGTGTGTGTGTGTGTGTGTGTGTGTGTGTGTGTGTGTGTGTGTGTGTGTGTACATATGTACAGTATGTGTGTATGTATGTATGTATGCACGTATGTATGTGTATATGCATTACATGGGTAAGTACTATATGTAGTTCAATAGGTGGGTAAACAGGTGGGTACATGTGTTCATACAGTGTAGGTGAGTGTAGGTGAGGACTTAGTTGACTGGCACACAGTCCTCTGTCCGCTGTGAACAGCAGTCATGTCGTCTGTGCGCAGTATGTGACATCAGACATGTGTGTACCACACGATCTATTCTACCAGTTCACATATTATACAGGAATGGGTGTCACTAGTGATGCGTATACATTTCTGCTCATAGGAGTGTGTGTGTGTGTGTGTGTGTGTGTGTGTGTGTGTGTGTGTGTGTGTGTGTGTGTGTGTGTGTGTGTGTGTGTGTGTGTGTGTGTGTGTGTGTGTGTGTGTGTGTGTGTGTGTGTGTGTGTGTGTGTGTGTGTGTGTGTGTGTGTGTGTGTGTGTGTGTGTGTGTGTGTGTGTGTGTGTGTGTGTGTGTGTGTGTGTGTGTGTGTGTGTGTGTGTGTGTGTGTGTGTGTGTGTGTGTGTGTGCGTGCGTGCCTGGGTGCTTGCATGAATACACACACACACAGAAGAGTAAAGTGAATCGTAATCCTTCACTTCTTAGATGGCCTTGCATCCCACTTCATAGGTGCTCCAGATTTGCAAGCATTAAAGTCATTGGGTAATCTTTACAGCACCCACTAGCCAATGGTCTCAGTGGTACAGCACCCACTGTACCACTGAGACCATTGGCTAGTAGTGGCACCCACTTAAACCCTTAAATCCTTGGCCAGTAGTGACGGCTCAAATCCCACATTCATTCCCCACTTGTAGTGCCACTGTGTACCAGGGTGGTTTAGGTCCTAACTGAACCTTGCCTTTGAGCTATGGAATGGAAGTTTTCATTGCGGGGTGAACTGAACCTTGCCTTTGAGCCATGGAATGGAAGTTTTCATTGTGGGGGGTGTGATGCTTGCTTCCCCGTTGTAGGGCAATCATGTATGTAATCTAAAGCAGATATCCACTGATTGTGTTCAGGTGCAGTGATATCATGTGAAGTTGTTTGTCTTACATCACATCTCTGGGCGGACCCCTGGTACGGAGCAGTGCAGTGCCAGTTGTGTGGGGTAACCCCTAGTGCTCAAGGCGTGAAGTGGCTAGTGATGCTACTAGTTTGTGATGATAAGGACAGACATGTGACTTGTTGCGGTAACGGCTTAGTGCAGTTCTAGCATTTGCAAGCTTGTGGTGTATTGCGTTTGTGTGTGTGTGTGTGTGTGTGCTGTATGGCGGCCAGTGCTGTATTTAGGAATTTCTTCAAAGGCGGGTGGGGAGTGGGAGGGGCAAGGTTATGTTTTAAGAAAAAAGGGGGTGAGGGGGTGCGGGAGCAGCAAGACTAGCTGGGTATGAATGACGTAAAAAGGCTTGATAACTTTCCAATGGCGAGAATATAGCTGAAAGAGTGGGGCTGCCGCCCTGTGCCCTGTGCCCCCCTAAATGTACCACTAGTATGAGTTCAGATTGGGTCCACTAGTATGGGGCATACAGAACCTATCCACTCTGTATCTGAAATATGTGCCTTTTCAGAAGGGAAAGTAGATTCATTTTAAGCAATTATGACACCTACGTATGCTATAAGCCTTCTTACACAACTGTGCACACACACACAGGCAACACCTCATGTTTAATTGGCAGTTTTTTATTTATATTCCTCTCCCTCTCTCTGTCTCTCTTTCTCTCTCTCTTCGTACCCATGACAGTGATTAGTAAGCCTGCTTTGCCTGAGCAGCTATAATATATTATGCTGCTAGTCACTTTAATAAATAATGTCTGTATGTACCACTTAGGTGGACACAGAACATTTGTAATGTATACTGGGCCTATAAATAAATATATATAGATATATAGATATATATTATTATATAATTAATATATATAAAATGTTATGTATATTACTTTTGTGATATATAATATGTATATCAAGTTGCATATACAGTATGAAGAAGGCCAGAGCATCTGGTCGAAACGTCGGCAAGGTTTTCAACCCTGTTTTGAAGCTGGTATTCGAGAACTACCCTTTCTCATGCCTGAGCCAGCTGAGAAGCCCTCACTTCATATATAATTATATATGCAAGTATGTCAAGACTGCAAGATAAGCACATGTCTGTGATGTCTTTTGGCTCTAGTGCATCCGTGTTCACAGCAGGAGTGTGGCCCACTCACTATCACACCCACACCACACCCACACCACACCCACACCACACCCACTTTCACACCCATGTCACAAGGGTGCAGGACAATTGAGTATGATGCTTGCATAACTTGTATTGTTGCATGATGAAGCCATGCATCGGAGGTGGGCCATGCATCAGAGGTGGGAAGTGTGCAATATCAGCTACAATGCGCACTTGGGTGTGCGTTCATTCCAACAGCCCCTGTGTAGACATGACAAATATTGTGTTCATTCCAACAGCCCCTGTGTAGACATGACAAATACCAGACAACTCACTGCATGCAAGACGGGGGGAGGGGGATTCTTGAGCGTACGAAGCACATGGTATCCTGTTCAAAGTTGACAAGATGTTTAGACCCCAATAGGGCCTTCCTCAGTTGTACAAACCGATCAAAATGCCCCCTTGTCATACCTTGACGCGGTAAGGAGCCCCTATTCTATCATTACTACATACAATATTGATTCTTCTAGAGCAATCGTTTTCTTCCAGAACTGAACAAGAAGTTTCGTCTTCTTGTAATCTTACTTTACTTACTCATGAGCAGCTACTGGAAGTACATACATACATACAATCTCAGTATGTAGGACACGGTTAGCACCTTAGCGCCATGACTTCTGCTGGAATGGATTGATAACTAGGAATATAGTCGTCTTAGTGCCTGTCCTCTTTCATGTAACCTCCTGCTGTGCTGCAGAAGGCTGTTTTCCCTGACTTCAACACCTTTCCCAAATTGATTCAAGGGTATTCCCTATTACACCTGGATATACCCTGCTTGGGCTTTTTTAAACTGCTGTTTGTTTATGGTGAGGTCGTATGACTTCAACCACTGTTACATATGACTTAGTCTCCTCCTTAACTTGCCTCACACCTACCACCTGGTGACATCTGTGATGGGCTATGCCATGTGTGTCCTGTAAGTGGCTTCTAGTTATAAATAGTCCTCTTCCTGCATGTGTATTTATGTCGGTGTACAGTATGTGCCGGGGTATCGACCTCTCAATGCAAGTGGACATGCTGTATGTTAAGGGGAGCAATTGATTCCTGAGCGAACACGTAGCAGGACAATAATTGACATGTAAGACGTTTCGACCTCAAAGGTCTTTGTCAGTTACAAAAGTTTTTTTAACAGACAAAGGCCTTTGTGGTGGAAACGTCTTACGTTCATGTCAATTACTGTCCTGCTACTAGGTGTTCGCTCAGGAATCAGTCCCTCCCTTGTCTGCTCTGTGGAAGTGAGCGTCTGTGACATCATGCTGCATGTTCACCTTTGTACTGATGCTGACCCTAGTCACTCCAGTCTAGTGTAGTCAAAGATACATGCATATAATACAGTATATGTTTCACTTGACCTTTGGCACTTCCTGTGTGTGTGTGTGTGTGTGTGTGTGTGTGTGTGTGTGTGTGTGTGTGTGTGTGTGTGTGTGTGTGTGTGTGTGTGTGTGTGTGTGTGTGTGTGTGTGTGTGTGTCTGATATTCTCTTACAAAGGTTAATTATGGTGGCACACGTGAAGTATGCTGAGATTGTGGAAGTGTATATATGTCCTACAGGAAAGGCATGCACCTCCTATGTACTCCTCAAAGGGCTCATCTATCCTTGATTGATTTCTCTACGGTGTGAATAGTATGTGTTCAAAGCCCATCAATGGTGTTTCTTTTGGGAACATCATGTCCTGGTGTGATGGTCCTTCCTCTTACCTCTCTTCTATGTATCAACACCCAGCTCCTTCCATGACAATGGCATGCAAGAATATATTGTCTGTGTTCCATGTTGGTACAGTAGCCCCTATACCACAACAAACATGGATACAGATATGTAGTCTCACTGTCCAGCCCCTCCCTTGTGGAAGGGTCTAGTAAGATTGTGTACCAATATATACGTAGTTGTGTCCATGCTAGGATCTTGGAGTGACCAATCAGATTCGTGGATAATCTAATGATATGCAAAATGGCGGAAGACTTGTAGTGGATTCGCAGAACATTCTATGTGTTAGGGCTCCCTATGAAGCTCCATTCTCTATTCCACAATTCGGTCACATTTTATGAGCAATTGTAAGCCCCCATTTCACATGCAACGAGTCCATGACCGACCTCGCATTGCACTACAAAACATTGTGCAATAATTACAATCCTCTGCCACAGCTGATGTTATGCAATTGCACCAGACCCTTCCCCGTTGGTGGGGGGCGGGGCTGGCTCACGAGACTAGGGTACAGATTATACAATCCATAGAGCTACTGATGTCTTCATCTACTCAACAGTACGTAATTATCGTCACAGTCCTTTTGATCTGAGTATAGCTTTTAATTGAAAGCCATTATGAGTGATGGAAGGAGCATTGCTGTATATGTGGCTACATGTTCACACTGATGCACTGCTGTAATGTGTCAGATTACCATCCAGCATACAAGTCCCAGCCTCGAGGTTGCGGGTCTTAAGCGATCGTTGATTCGGCACACCCGTGACTGGTACATAAGGGGCGATGTCGGACGAAGGAGCGTGACCGGTTCTGTAGCTCGCGTGGCTGAAACTCCGCATTAGAGCGTAGGTCACGAGTTCGGGGCTCGGTTGTCGGTCCTTTTCTCTATGCCGCCTTTCTCCTGAGCTGTGTTGTTTCTTCAGATAGTTAGCACCACCTCACAAAGAACACATACATTTACTGCTATATAGGCATACCCACCTATGTACCCTTGCACCCAAACTGCAAATTTGTGACCTTTTTGACTTTTGTCACTTCTAATTCCCATTCAATTCAACTGTGTCCAAGCCAATCAATGGACCTACGTATGGTGTCCTGTCTGTGGTGACATGCAAGGCCTCACATAATGGGAAAACTACTTAATGACGGATTCCCACAATCGAACTAAGCAGGGATCTTGTTGATCAATCACGTAGCAAGGGGTCCTTTGCAGTGAGACATTTCGATCTCAAGGGTCTTCATCAGTCACTAAATTAGAGTACAGGAAAAACATCATCCCACAATCTACACA
The DNA here is from genome assembly GCA_949841015.1 of Aplysina aerophoba. Lineage (NCBI taxonomy): Eukaryota > Metazoa > Porifera > Demospongiae > Verongiida > Aplysinidae > Aplysina > Aplysina aerophoba. Next base: position 3,090,987 of record OX465037.1, on the reverse strand, counting down.
GCACTACGGGCATGTGATAGCGGAAACTCTCAAATTGGTGCTAATTGATGTTGGTCAAGTCTGTCCGTCTGTCCGTGTGTTGTGCATGGGGGTTAGCAGAATGCCAGTACTGTCACAGAGCATGCCTGTTGATCAAGGCAGCCTATGTACCTTATGGGCAAGTGGGCTTTATCCTCATGCAAAGCAGAACATGTATTGAAAGTGTGACTCTGGCGCTGGCAGCAAGATGCTGGAGCGAAGCAGGTTTCCTTGTGCCCCTTGGTCATTGAAGAGTGATATCCGTGAACCACAGTACATGCTTGCACTGCACACTGATTCCAATTACACCTGGTTGCCAGAGGAATGGCCATGGAATGTGCCAACGGTGTTAATACAATGTGGGGTCATCAGATAATAATTCAGGTTTCTTATGTTGTACATTGTACATTAATTAACTGTACACTATCCTGACAAGCCTACGTACGTAGGTCCAATGGCCTGCCGAGAGCACTTCAAGCAGACATGGTGGCACCAGAGTACTTGAGCATTACACACTAGTCCAACTTATGCTGACATTATGCGGACCCCGGATTCCCCCACACCCTTCTCTGGCCTCAACATACATACGTACGTAGCTAACACAATCTGGACACTGGGTCATGTTGTTGATGGTTTTTGTATGTTTATGGCCGCGGTTACATACAGGAGGTCTGGGATTATATCTAACTGCTCTCTGTCTGTGAGCTGAGGCTTTCCACTCCATCCAGTCCACATGTATATACCTGCCTACACTCAACAAAAGCATGGGAACATGTATAAGTGCACACCTTGTGTGACCTGATACCAGTGAATGCTTCAGTCAGTTAAAGTGCTTCTCGTTTCACTAGACTGCTCAGTGTTGCACAACCTTCACTTACATATGTATGCAGGTCTAAAGTAGCAAAAATGAGTGAAGAAGGGGAAGGGAGGGGGGAGGATGGCGAAAACAGCAAGGAGAGGGCAGCTAGGAGTGACAAGGGCTGGGGCAGAAAGATGGTGGGGTGGGGGCAATTTGGTCAGTGTATGTAGATGTATGTAGAAACAGGTTACTTTGCATTTCTGCCTTCACCTAGTCTGGCCAGCGAATCCACACATTTGAGTTCAGTTCTCCACTTTGAATGATCTAGCCATCCAGACCTTTTCACACTTCTTGAACTTCGTTATGCATTCAGTTGCCTAGAAACCAATGGGTATGTGCTTGTATTGCTTGGCATTTCCTGTTAGTTCACACTGTTTACATACTGGAACCGCCCTCACAGCCTGGCTTGGAGTTACTATTTGGGGTAGCTAATGGTGTTCTAGAATGTTCTGTGCATGTGAATATACATCCTTACCTACAGCTCCATGTTATAATAGTGTTACTTACGCCTAGCTACTGTATTGTGGAAACAGGTATGCTTAGTCTGATGTTAATTACATTAGATAACCTACACATAGGTATATATACCAAATGTGTAGAATTGTATCTTGACCCTTCACTAATAACCATACCTCCACAACAATACATACTGTACATAGGGGACTGGATGGACATGTTTAAAGCTTGTCAGTGTTGTCGCTGTACTGTATGTCTTCACACATGAATATGACGTACTGTGTGCACATACGTGTAATGCAATGGAATGTTCAGCTTTGTACTTGTAATTGCCACAAACTACTTCCTACACTCTATGTACTGCACAAGGCCCACAAGTGAGTGAGTGAGTGAGTGAGTGAGTGAGTGAGTGAGTGAGTGAGTGAGTGAGTGAGTGAGTGAGTGAGTGAGTGAGTGTGTGAGTGTGAGTGAGTGAGTGAGTGAGTGAGTGAGTGAGTGAGTGAGTGAGTGTGTGAGTGAGTGACTGAGACTGAGTGAGTGAGTGAGTGAGTGAGTGAGTGAGTGAGTGAGTGTGTGTGAGTGAGTGAGTGAGTGAGTGAGTGAGTGAGTGAGTGTGTGAGTGAGTGAGTGAGTGAGTGAGTGAGTGAGTGAGTGAGTGAGTGAGTGAGTGAGTGAGTGAGTGAGTGAGTGAGTGTGTGAGTGAGTGACTGAGACTGAGCGAGTGAGTGAGTGTGTGTGAGTGAGTGAGTGAGTGAGTGAGTGAGTGAGTGAGTGAGTGAGTGAGTGAGTGAGTGAGTGAGTGAGTGTGTGAGTGAGTGAGTGAGTAAGTAAGTGAGTGAATGAGTGAGTGATTAGGCCTTTAACATGTTCCTGTGTAGGGTATCAGTGTATATTGTGTTTCTCATATTTTGTGGTGTTGTCCGACTGCTATTGTTAATTCAATGAGTCTCTCTCGCCAACGCCAACAAGCATTCGTGTAATTACTACAGATTTCATTTCTTTTGTACCCCTTTGATTGGATAGGCGTGAAGTACACACACAAACACATATGCACGTAATCAGACATGCTACACTTGAATGCACATCCTGGACACGCAATGTGTGTGTGCGTGCATGTGTACAC